>RWGY01000026.1:21634037-21705090 GCA_007726485.1 Eragrostis curvula
GCTCGCCGCTTGCGCTGGGTCGGTCCTCGCTAGTGCGGCATGGATGGGGATGGGGATCTCGTGAGGAAGGAAGCAAGGAATGATGAAGGAAGCGAGGCGAGGAGGCCGCGAGGTGAGGTTGGGGAGGGAAGATGGGTAGATTTGCTGGCCGTCGCCGCGTGGGCGCTCGCGTTGCGGCGGCAGTAAACTCTCCACTACCACACCACTGCACGCACACTCCGACGTGGAAATTTCCTGCCTTTTCCGACCCCAAACAAATCCAGTCTTTCGGTTTTTGCCAAGGACGACGCCGCACTTCCCTTCCGTGGACTTCTCTCTCTGCTCATGCCTGCCTGACTGCCTGTTCCTCCTCCTCTTTTCTTCTCTTTTTTGAGCAAGTAAAAAAAAAAACTGGAATTGAACGCTCGCTTTACATGCTGATTTTCGCCAGACTTTGGGCGCTTGATTTGAGGAGTCAATCAAGTCCAGAGGAGACGGTCAATTGTGAACCATCCTGCTAATTTCGGCTACATGTGAAATCAACCACTTCATTCCTTCGTTTTTGAGAGCGGTGAATATGGAACCGAACTTTAGGATGTTTATGGTATTTTACACAGTACGTGTTAATTCCATTTAATGTCTACACTTTTATTTTAAGCAATATTTTCTTGAAAAGAAAAACAATAACAACGGAACGAAAATAAATCGTCTTAAAATATACATACAACATGTTCGCTTAAGATGGCTGCCGCTGCGGTTGCAGCCATCTCCTTAGCTGTTGAATATGTTGATGGCTGCAACTGCAACCGTAGGCAGCCGCAGCCATGCCAACCGATCAGAGCGATTCTCTCAAGACATTCTGAATATGGAAGTGAACCGAACGTTAGGATGTTTATGATATTTTACACACTACGCGTCAATTCTATATAATATCTACATTTTTCAGGTTGTTCGGTAGAGATGGCTGCAGCCACAGCCGCAGGCAACTGCAACCATCTCTACCGAACAACCCGTTTATTTTAAACAATATTTTATCTAAAACAAAAAACAATAACGACGTAACGGAAATGAACCGCTCGATATACATGATTACAAGCGATTCTCTCATGACATTTTGGATTGGGGAAGTCTTAGCAACCCTAACAAGATCGTTAATCATGAAACATCCTATCAAGTTTCAGCAAGATGTAATCAATCAACACGTCTTATTCCATCTCATAACGTCGTAATCCTAACAATCTATCCATAAATAAACTAGGCAAATTTGTCAATTGATTTTTTTTCTATTTTCATCAAATTTCTCAAACATAAGGTGACTGTTAAATTGGTTTGTTTAACCAACACTATTCAATGCCGCGATGAGGTTTGATTTTTGGGTTGGGAAGTTTCACGGCTACGTACGTGGCTCAAAAGCCCACTTTGCAGAGGGCGGCTAGATGGCAAGACGCCTTTAATACTGTGGGTTGGTGGACTGCTATGGATCAAGACAAAGATGAGGGCGCACGAAGGATGCAATAGGAGTGGATCAGTAGATAAGGATCGTCATAGACGAATGTGACAACAATAAATGGATAGACGTAGCAAACAGTTGAAAATTATGACAAAGCTAAAAAAAAGGGATGAAAATAGGCCATATGAGGAGGACTCAGCGGCTAATACATAAGGGCAGAGAGGGCGTCCAATTTACGTACGTCAACCCTTACGGTGAAAAATATCACTTCAACATTTATTATGTTCTAGCAATTTGAAATGTTGATTAAAATTACAATACTCTATTGAAGTTGTCTTTGAAAATAAATCTGCTTCACACTTTCAATATCAGATCGTAAAATCATATCAAGTTCAAATGTACTTTAGTTTAAGTTTGTATGAGGTATAGAATGGCACTTTGCTTGCGACCGGTTGGAGTCCAAGCCTGTTAGTTTAGTTTAACTACCCCCTGGAGTGAATTTTTTGACTCGATTGTCAAGAGAATCCTTATCCGTTCACACTCATTAACAGAGGTTTATTCAAACTCCACGGGGACTATTCGTGCAGATTCTTACTTGTGCACTACTCTTTCCGTAGCCTATCAGCGTTCAGTGTCCTGCAAAGGCTGCAGCTATTCAGATTTGTAAACAAATAGCAACAAATTTCAGTTATGATGTTGGTGTGAATACTGAGTTAACAAACGGCAACTAAAATTTACTACTTCAAATTATGATGTTGATGTGAATACTGAGTAAATACTGGTATGGCATCTTCTAATAGCATGTATGCATGTGCTACTTGTTGTTAGGCCATTTTAGGTCAATGGAGCTCGTAAAATTTGCAACCAGACCATTTGTTCTGAACACGCATGTTACTTTTATCCAAGTTGAGCACGCACTGACAAGCAAGCCATCATCTGGATCAGGTTGCAACTAATTTATCATCTGGCGATGCGCTAATAGTTCACATGCGAAGCTACGACCTTTTATGTAGTTAGCGCTGTTGCGGAATACTATTGTCCAAACAACAAAACGCTGGCGAGTTAGGTTCCTACTAGAAGACATTCTGATTTTCTTTGTGAAGAACCCTAATAAACAGAACGCTGTAGCTGATAAAAAGAGCGATGTGAAGCATGTGATGGCCTTGTCTAATTAAACATTTCCATGCACGGTGCGTGTAGGTCCCTTGCGCGGGAATTCAGACTTTATTCAGATCATACATGTCAGCAGAGGCCGATCCGTCCTGAAAAGACTCAACAGTTTGCAAACAATTCAACGCCACTGATAACTGAACCCTTTTTCGCAGTACGCTAGGCACTCCTAACTGCTTTGTTCGTCATCATGCATCCTGGGTCGTGGATCGTGACATATGTTGCACTTGCACAACGTTCGTAGTAATCCTTTGTTGACAGTTCGATCGTGTCATTCATCATCCTGGCAATGCCGGCGGCGGCTCAGTGAGATCGACGAGAATTTCATCGGTCGATCAGATCTCAATTTGGAAGTACTCGTAGTAGTAATAGTGCCAGGTAGAACTGGCAGAAAGAAAGGTTTGAGGCGAGTCGTGCTGTGGACGGGACTATTCTCTTTCTGGAAACATGATGGTGTCCTCGGGAGGGGAATATTTGGTGGCGTCACGCGACGTCACGGCCCCCGCGCCCTGCCTGCTTCGGACAAGCGGGAAAAGAAAGGGCCCGCTTTTGTCAGTCCCACGACTGACCCACTACGTACAGTACACACCCTGTGCTCCTGGCTCTGCGTTGTGACGAATCATCAGCACGCTTGTGCATTAGTTTATTGCTAATCACGAGGGTAAAGTCAGCTGCCTGGTCCTAAATCCCATCTAGGTAGCTCCATCAGTCCCTTTACTGTAGGAAAAGACCATTTGGGGCTAGTCAAGAAGCCTCCAGAAATACGCCACATTTGTTTTCCTGAATCAATAGAAATACTACAGAATACTCCACCTCTTTGTTCTGAAACAAGAGAAAAATGCCGTTCACTTTGCGAAAAAACAGCAGCAATAGCCGCGCTATGGGTACTGAGCTCGGAGCAGCGAGCACGGCAACGGTTTCTTGGTGTGCCGGGCAGGGTCACCACCTCATTTTTCATCATCCCGGAAGAATAATCTCCTGATGATCCACTCCGCCATGACCACGATCTCTCGTGACTTAAACGTGTCGTCGCCGCACGCTTTCCACCCGTCACATCGTCGTCTCCACCGTTCTGTAGCTAGCTATAGCGTGCTTCTTCCTTTTCCCCTGACGAGAACACACAGGCAGCACGCGATGCGACTCCATCGATCTGCACCTAAAAACGTTGGCAGACCAGAAGAAGCTGAGCCGCGCCCTGTTTGTCCTGTCCCGGGGGCTCGATTATTCCATCGATCGGCGCGCAAGCAACAAAACGATCCAGAGCTGTATCCATCAGTCTGTGTGTGTACGCGTATACGTAATATGCATCTCAACGCCATAGAAAATCCAAGAAATATAATTCGATCGGTGCGTCGCCAAGCTGGAACACCTTTAACACCACCTGGGAACGCAGCCGCGCTGGCTCTTGTCGAGCTGGCGGACCACCAGAGCTAGCAGAGACCACGCTGGCTTAATTTTACGCGTGTCCGCTCGTCTTCGGCGTCCACGTAAATGGATGATGGATCGATGGGAAACCCTGGGATGGGAATCATTGGCGCCGTGCACGCATGAGATGGACACGGATCGATCGATCGGTCCGTGCATCTGCATCCGCGAGGACGACTCGTCAGGGCTGGGGTACCACGCACGTAGTACGACGACCTAGACATTGGCCGTAGCTAGCTTTGTCCCCGTCGTCCTGTGCTGCTCGACTGCGAGCTTCATGTTCCTGGTCGCCGATGCTACAGTACCCACACCATGGCATAAATGGAGGGCGTGCGAGGACATGGGAGAGAGATCACCTGCGGCGAGCTCCAGTTGTTGGGCGACGGCACTGCATAATGCAGCCTGCATTATTCTCACCATCAAACGGCTTGCGTACGTATATGCTCTTCGTTTGTTTATGGGACTTGCATACGTGCTTCGTAATCTTCAACCAGTTTTGTGGGTTAGGTTTGGTTTGTGTTCCGCTTCTTTTCTTCTCTCATGTATGTCGCAGATATGACCGTAAACCAAATACTACCATCAAATTATTGAAATTGCCTTGATCAAACTTAAGTGTCATCGTATGAATACATATACCTTTTGTTTTCTTCCTTTTGCGGCAAAACAACTAACAAAAAAAAAAGCCTAACACGACTCGTCAAAGGATGGAGCATGGGGATATTTCACGAGTCACGACACAGCTGACCACCGGTGCAGCAACCACCTCCAGACACTCAAAAAGAATCCTTCTATATATATTTATGGTTTTGTTGATATTTATGAGAGTGTTTTTTCAATGTATATATAACATTTCATACTCTCTTATTTATAAGTATAGGGGCACTTCGGGCCGCCTTCCACTCGCGTGCGCTAGGAAACGCGCGCCTCTCGCGCACCACCAGCGTGCTGGCCTCCTGGGCTTCCCGCCCGAGCGCGAGCGGCAGCTAGAATTTTTTTTCGTCCTCCACTATATTAATCAGAATATAATCAATTGTTTCATAGATTTATTCTATAATACACTTCCATTTTTTTTGGAACAAAAGCAAATATTATATTAGATCTAAAAAAAATGGTCATCACTAGTTACTACAAATGTTCCAATAGCTCACGAATAATGTTCTGCTAGTTGACGAGCTGTGTTCCAATAGTTTACCACAAATGTTCCATTAGGTCAATTAACAATGTTCTGCTTGATGATGACCGGTGTTTCGCTAGTTTACAACAAATGTTCTATTAACTCACGAACAATGTTCTGCAAATTGATGACTAGTTTTCCGCTAGCTAGTTTACAACAAATGTTCTATTAGCTAACAAACAATGTTCTCCTGGTTGATAACTAGTGTTCCGCTAGTTCATGTAAAATGTTCTGCTAGTTTATGAAAAAAAGTATATATATAGTCTTAACTTATTAAGGTGTCGTAAGCACACAACATAAGAATGAAAAAATATAGGGACATCACCATGCATGGGAGAAAAAAAAAAGAAAATAAGAAAACACATCACCAACATTAACACTGTTTTAGAAGTTGTAGGAATATAAAACACTTATGAATTAAAAAATATACTTGAAATCAGTTGGGAACTGGAAACTATAAGATGGGTAAAAGAAAAAAAAAGTACATTAGAAAAGACCCGTCTCATTGAATGCACGGTTGTTGGGCCGAGGAAATATGTGGTAAAGTAGCTTGTTTGTGCAATGTTCCACCAGCTTATTGATATTGTTCTACTAGTATGCCGCTAATGTTCCGTTAGTTCACATTAAATGTTCCACGAAATCAGTAGCGTTGTTCCATCGATTTGATATTTAGATAGTCAAAACAAATAAGTTGTATTCATATATAGAACAAATTATTTTAGAAGATGGAACAAATCATTTACATGCTTAGAACAAAATGTTTATGTAGTTGGAACAAATAAGTTGAATCTGTCGAGCAAACTATTTATGAACATGGAACAAATCACTTATATTCCTGGAACAAACTAGTGTTTTAGATAGTTGGAACAAATAAGTTGTGTTTGTAGAACAAATTATTTATACATATGGAACACACTATTTATATGCCTAGAAACAAACAAGTGTTTTGCATGGAACAAATTATTATTAGACATTGTACCTCCTGTTATGGCCCTGTTGGAAAGACATTTATAGTCAAGAAAATATGAATGATAAAAGAGAGAAAAATAAAGATAATCGTATCATCACGGTGGCATTCAACATGTTTTACATCAATTCATGTTTCACTACATTGAGAACTCTCTTCCTGTGAAGAATCGTTGTGTCAAAAATATAAATATAAGTATGAAGCTAGAAATTTTAAGAAATAGATAGGAAGGAGAGGGAGAAACGAGAGAGAAAAAAAAACGATTGAACAAACCTACATGGGAGCGTACAGAATACGGTTTCCAGCATGCTCTCTACCTGCCTTAGAAGCTCTCCCACACACTCCCACGTGGGTCCGGCCATGCTGGTCCGCTCGCGACCCGACAACGGAGGCCTCTCGGTCTGGGTGTGCGAGAAGTGTCTTGGGCTCGCGTACGCGAGCCCGATGTTTCCCCGGGGCACTTGCCCCCCTCCCCCAGCACGTGACTTTTAATTAAGGTAAAACTCACAAGTCAAATATATTAATTAATTGTTGAACTTGTCAAATCAACTATACACATGTATAATTAATATGTTAAATATTCAAACAGTATTATTTTCGGTAACATATAAACTATTATGCAGTTAAAACAATCGATATGATGTACTCTAACAAAAGATGCATGTTTTCCCTTCTCTTATGCAATCAGAACATTTGCCCATTCACATGCATTGCGAAGATTGGACTACGAAAAAGCCTTCTTAGGCAGATAAAAATTTTATAAATCGGCTATAAAATCATTTTAACGAATATTTAGCAGCAAGAAAGGCAGTCTCGGCGTGTACCAATTGTCATGCATCAGTATTTTCAGACACCGGAAATGGAATCCTGGTTTTTTCTTTTGAAAATTTGGAATCCTGGTTCTATCGTCCCCGTTGATGACCACACGCTTGTTATATGGCTCTGGGTTAAAATAACAATCTTCGCTGATGAAATACACTAGTCCACTTCAGGAGCCCTATCCAACTCATGCTAGCTACCATTACTTGAACTCCGAACCCCATGTATAATTGCCACTAAATTACAGTTATAATGCTTGTCATCAGAGGATCATGCATACACAGGAGAATCTAATCTCATCACTCGATATCTCAATGCATTTGAGGCACATGTGGGTCGCTCACCAAGTGGAGAAACCTAATGCATGCCAGACTTTTGCTTAAGGTATTATCGTCAATGACACATCATGCGTGCACTAACCAGCAGGAACACTCGAATTGTTTTTTAGTCATATTCTTTGGGATCAACAACCCTGCACTACTCCTTTGGGATCTGAAAAGAACCTAGTCGGCTAGTCCCCAAGTCATTCCCTTGCACATCATTTTGTTATTCAGCAGGATATGTTATTCAATTGGCCAAAAATGTTATTAGAGTAATTTATTGTCACTTTACTTTGTGCGTGTAGCAACATTTAGCTAGCACTCTCTATACCTATATCTTGCTTTATTCTTGCCTCCGTCCTTTTTGATTCACCTCTATCTCCACAGAACAAATAACCATGAGAACCTACACGCTTCCATTTTTCTCAGGGCCAAAAACTTGTGATGAGCAATGAACTTTGAATCAGAGTTCATTGTGCCAGGGCAACCTGTTTAGGCTGCAGTGAACAACCGGCCTCTATCAGCCGAGATCAACCTGGGATCAGTTAAAGCAGGGGAATCTGACTTAATTCATCTCATTTTCATACTATGTGATTATATACTCGTACCTAACCGAGTTTAATAGTGCTTAGTCGCTTGCACGAGGTTAACAGCGATAGATTCCTAGAATGGCCAGTTGCCCCAGCAGCTTCTCTGCTTCTGTGGATTTGACTGCTGCAACACATGGGAATCTCTCTTTCCTGCATCCTGTGGCTGCACGATTAGACCAACACCTGTAACACTAAGCATCATTGCAGACGCGACAAAGTGATCCGTGAGGAATTTAAGATCTCAGAGATCCTTTTGCTGTCCTCAACTTATGACGTGCACAGTTGAGATCATTGATTATTCCTCTGACTGAACATTCAACTCCGGCCACACCACAGGGACTTTGAACGGATATATAGGGCACTGTTGCAAGAAGATGCATGTTGGCGCAATATTTCAGATGCAATGCCACGGGCAAGAGATTTGGTCGGCTCTCGGTGTTTGCCAGATTCGAATTCGAAAAATCAACATATACTTATATCTACCAATCTTGATTGCTGAGCGCACGGCATGCAGCTGGACCGATCTTACCGGCATTAATCTGAAAACCGGCACATGCAGCGGTGAAATCCGGCCAGCTGCTAGTATAAATTCTCTAATTACTGTGAATATACTGTCACTCTCTTACTTTGTCAGCATGCAGGTGGAAGCAAATTAAATGTTCTTATTACAAATTAAAGGGCAAATAACACGAGTCACGAGCATTGAAAACCTAGTAATGTCTTGGAGACCACTTCATCAGTGTAATTTGTAGAATTAAGTAACGGTAAATTCTTTGCCTGGCAAGAGTATAGCTAGCTCCATCGTCCGTCGGCCTTGTTCTTGTTCATGCATAATAAATCTCAGCAGCTAAACTCATGATACTACGTATTATCATTACTGGTCTTGTCTGAATAGTCCGTCAGGAAGAAGAGCTCGATGTGGACTCGAACGTGGAGAACCTCCGGCGCTTGTTGAGCAGCGACGCCCTGGGCGCGAACTCGAGCGCGTTGTTGTTGGCCTTGTCGAGGACGGACTGCAGCGCCTGGTGCACGGAGCCAACGCTCACGTCGTCGCCGCACGCTGACGACGACATGAGGAAGAAGGTGAAGCGGACGCGGCCGCCGAGCGTGGTGACCTCGGAGCCGACGACCCTGAGCCTGAGCGGACGCAGCGCGTCCTTGACGTCGGCGAAGATGTCGGCGCCGTCGTCGCAGCTGAGCGTCGCCTTGACGAGGTGCCCTCCGCCGCCGGTGTGGGACGACGACGGTGAAGATGACGACGCGTCGTGGACCAGCTCGACGGTGACCTCGTCGGCGTCGGCCGGGACCGGGAAGTGCTGGCTGATGCGCGCCGCGTTGGTCTTGAGCTTCTTCACGTGGGTTATCACTTCCGCGAGCAGCGCGGCCTTGTCCATCTGCGAGCCAATCAATAGCGACGAACCAAATGTCACACGCCATTATTTTAGGTTAATTAAACCGTTAATATAAACTAATATGCTTGGGCTCTAGTTGGGCAAGACAACAGTAAATGAAGCCCACGTTCCCTTTCAATTTATGCTGGGCTCGGCTAATTAAGCACTGGATACAAGTAGGCCTTTGTGCTGCACTAACAACGTTGACGTCGGTGCGCCTCGTCGCCGGCTCGCCGCCACACGGACGGCACGCCATTCGTGGCTTGGCATCGTGCAGGCGATCACCGGTGCAACAACAACAACTGCATCCGCATCTATACTGTCATGAAACAAAGCTTTGCAAGGTAAAGGAAGAGTGAAGCAGAGTCACCTTATCGGTGCAGGGCACCATGCCCCGGAGCGTGGCGAGGTGCGCGTTGATCCTCTCCCGCCGCCGCCGCTCGGCCTCGCTGTGGTTCTTCAGGCTCTCGGCTCGGTCACCCTTCCTCTTCGCCACCTCCTTTGCCGCAGCAACGTCAGAATCCTGTGCATTCCCGTCCAAAACGACGGGCGACGTCGACGACGCTCCCAGCACCACCTGGCTAATAAGCTCATGATCATGGCCGCCGCCACCGAAACCAGTGTAGAGCCCGGAAGAGTCACTCAAGGGGGCAGATCTCATGTCGCCGTTCAACAAGCTGCCACAGAGAAGATGGTCCGCAAGGCACAAGGACATAACAGGGAAACTGCAGTTTTCCGATGGAGAAAATGTGGTGTCAGGAACACTCCCAAGAATCAGAGCGAGTTGACACGCCAGGAGGAGAAGGCGAGCGGCATATAAAGATCAAGAAGACCAAACGAACTGCGAACCCAACAAGGCAGTGCAAGTTGGGCAAGAGCCGTTGCTTCTTCCAAGGGATCAGCAGCAGTTCAGCAGGGACAAGACAGACAGCTCTCGCATCCAAGAATCGCAAGGGCCAAGAACTAGCCTCCAGAACCAGAATGTCACGAGTCCAAGACCAAGGACCCGCAAGCTTGGACAAGAAGAAACAAGGAGGCAAACAGCAGCAACACCAACGCCCTGGTTCCCAAGAACACTGCACAGACAGGAGCCCTTCTCCCAACCCAAGACAGGATCGAAGCAGGAACAAACTCGCAACGAAATCACACGAAAAGCAGAGCCATGTCGTCTTAGGAGTTAGGACCGGAGATGGACAGACAGGAAACACAAGGGCACAAGGTTTTTAGCTTGTGCCCTGGACTCTGTTCAGAAACTCAAGGACAAAGGCCCCAAGAAGAGAGGAGGAAAAGAGGCAAACACGAATTGAACACGAACAAGAACACCAGCTAGTAGCCAGCTCAGGTGCCCGGAGGTCGATTTGGAGGGCACGACCAGAAGGGGAGCCTCACATGTCGTAGTTTCCTCTGCGCCGAGTCTTCCTTGCTTCCACCGGTGCCGATTCTCCGTTCGCAGCCTTGCGATTCCATCACTGGATTCAGCGAGCTTCTTGTTCAGGGGATGTCTAGTGGAGGTAATGTTTCATCTTGGAATTCCTCTGCTTTATGAAAGGGATCATCTTCTCATTCAGGTACAGGCGTCTTCGGCGGTGGCGGCGATGTATCTCTGAGCCTGATATCCTCTCGGTTTCTTGGTGATTGGCCTTTTGGTTTGTGGTTTTCAGGAACACTTCTTTTTTTTTGAAGAAGAAGAAATTTCAGGAACACTTCTGAGGAGATGAGGCTAGAACTCTCGACTGCTCGGAGATGAGGAAGAAGATGTGGCGGGGTAGTAGTTCAGAGCGATGAGAATATGTAGCATACGTGTTCCCGTTCGATCAGAGATTGTTTTCAAAACTTGACGCAGGGGATAAGGACTTATTGTGCATTTGTTATGTTGCTTGTTGGGTTTGTCTTTTGTTTTGCTTTCTTGTCTCCTTGCACTTTGTTTGTATATCTTTTCCCTGTCCTGACAGTACTACAAGAATTTCTTGATGTGCATACGTATTCAAGCCTTCAAGGTTTATGATTTTTAGTTTTATGAGATTTTTTTTCCCTTTCCCTAGACAAGAACTGTGCACACATTTTTCCATTCTTGAAATTGACAACTTTAACATGAACCTCTTGATCATAATTCAATGATTAACATGGTTGAGCCTCTTCAGATTTTTTTTTTTTGATATATGACAATATTTGTGAGGGAGCTCAGAATCACAGTTGAATTTTTAACATATCTAATCAATGACAATATAGGCTTCTTTTAAGAAAATAAGTATATAGTTCTGCAGGGACCACAAACATTAGATGCCATTTTTCAGAGAGGTACTGTCGTCTGCCGTGTGGAGTGTGGACTTTGGGTGTTTGATATGCTCTCAGTTATCCCTGACTTTAGCCATTAAAAATTGTGTAAACCAGGTTCCATCGAAGTATATTTGTTAGGGTCTTTAGCTGCACACTACTTAAGGTGAAATGGCCAAAATATTAAAGAAAATGAAGTTTTATATACCATATGTGAAGGTTGCTAATTCGTTTGCGTGCTTGCAATAATTTCTTCTTGTTTTTGCCAACCTTTTTGGAAGGCATACATTTTGAATACTTGTAGACGAGAATACCCAAACAAAGAAATATATATTAGCACTTGGTAGTTCAACCAACTTTAAAATCTATCTGCCCAACTTGTGATATTTTTCATCATTCTATGATGTTTCCAGCCACCACAGCCCATAAGCATCTTGACATTGCCATTTCAACGATCCTCTTTGGCTCTAGAGTTATGGTATCAAAACATTCCACATACTCCCTGAACAAAAATAAAATAAAGAAATCCATATATGATTCATCTTCTCAAGTTGTATTCATAATAAGTTTATAATAATTCACGACATGACAGCTGGTATAGATGACTTTAATCTTTTATAGGCCAATGAATATGTGGAGGCTAGAATTTGTCGATGGCATTATTGACTAAACAAGCATACATGTTGTTATGAGAGGGCTCAAGCTATTCTTTATGTTTGACATGAAGCTTCAACAAGTCTTCATCTATAAAAACTGCTACATGTTTGACCTAACTCTTTGAAGTTCATATGCATGAACCTTGGCAATGTGAACTACTACCTCCAGACTTATTTTGATGACGTTATGACATAAGAGTTTAGTTCAAAATTTTGAGCTAAGATTTATGTTCTAACATCAACATAAATATGGAGTAGAAACCAAAGGGAATAACGAAGCAAAGACAGTAAATGATTAGATGCTGAGACACATCAGACAATGTAATTTATAGCATTACTTCGTTCAACATGATGTTTAGCTTTGGATTTACATAACTGGATATGGTCAAAATAAAATAAATCCTTATAAAAAATTAAAAGTGAGGGCAATTCAGTCACCATCTGCGAATAATTCTTTATTACAGGCTCTAGTGAGTTGTCTCCCTAGATCTATTATACTAGTGAGTGGAGCATTAAGATTCTGCGTGTGACCTTCAGTTCAAGTTCTCTACCAGAAGAAAGCGAAAGTGATTGGTTAGGCAACTCAAAGCTGATAGCAACAAGGATTAGCTGATTCTGTAAGGGACCAGTGAGGAACCAGAGATAATCTCGAACACCTGGCGCCTTGAGAGCCTTGTGTTTTTGAATTTAATAATTCAAGCCTCTGCATATGGTGTACATCTAGGTGTACATATGAGTTTGTCTTCTTACTGCTAGTTACACTACCTTTCCTTGTTGAAATCTGTTTCTGAAAAAAAAAAACACTTCTGGCATTCGGAGGACACTCTGCATCAAATGCCTTACAATGCTTATACTTTTAGAGCATGTGTCAGTAAAATTTGAGACGTCAATGTCATCAATTATTAGTGCACCACAAACACAAGATTAATCCATGCAAAGGAGACAGAAAAAGGCACCAGAGCACTCCACCCAAAAGTGGTAAACTTCTCAAAATAGTCTTATAGTGCTGAAGTACAAAAACTATTCTTTGCTCAGTTTGGACAATATGATATGGTAAACCAATAACAATACACAAGTGCTAATGAAAGAAACATAACAATAACGAAGTTTCTATAAAGTTTCCGAAGATAATAAAATATTTCCTGCTTTTTCATAATCTGATCTTTCCACAGATATTCACTTTTACAAACACCCTAGTGGTTAGGCCAATCCACAAAAGCTGGCAGGGGCAAATCTTTCCTCACCAAAGTTTTGCCGATAAGTACTCAGAAGGATGATGCTCAATAACAGAAAGTGGAAGGAATATCAGTAACAATCAACTAGAGAGTTATCACATTGTGTGACAGAGAAGCTCCAACCACTGCAAAATATAGGAATGGGACAAGCATTGCAGGCATCAAGTCGTAGATTGGTTTAGAACGATCACATAACTTCTACTCTCCAAAAAGGACTTCACATACACTTATCACTCTCGATCCACGACAAAGAGTAAGATTCCACTTTCCTATAGCCATGCCCATATTCTTATGTTATTTCCATCCACAAATTGGTATTCCTGATGTGAAAAGGACAGTCATTACCCATAAGCTTTTCTCAATCATGTTGAAGGATGCAAAAGATTCCAAGTCCAGAAATGATGGTTCAATGGGGTAAACAGAATACTTTCAAGAGTTATAATTTGATTTCTTAAAATCTATGTGTTGATTAGTTCCTCTATCTGATTACAACAGATCTTAAACATATTAAAAAAAAAGAGCTGCAATGGTACGAATTACCGATGTACTGTTCTTACCCAAAAAAAAAAAAGGAGCACAACACATAAAACAAGTATCATATACATACAGTTTACTATGGCATGAAGAGTTGAGGACCCCATGAAACACCTTCTCAGCATTAGTGTAAACCTGCTGCAAACAAGAGAAGGACCCATAGGTAATGATTCTGCTCCGCTGCTTTTGCGAATAAAGGAATGTCACCATAGTCCTTGCCAAACCCAAGAATTACTCGTGCATATGGTATTGAAGTATGTATGATTTACATTCTTGGATCACAGTTTAAAGGTGAAGTGATAGTACCACTGAGTCAAAATATTCAGACAGTTCCTTTAAACAATGGCTGACAGGATCCTGACATATTTATCCACATGATTTTACTTCAAAAAAGGCCATCTCAGTGTAGAATCACATGAAAATTATCTCCTTTGCTACACTGACTGCTTTCTCTCGACCAAAAAGCTTCTCAACAATGGCTAAGGCAAATTCTGTCGCAGTCCCTGGGGCTCTACTGGTAATAAGGTTACCATCAATGACAACCCGATGCTTGCATGCACTCTGATCTGTGAGCAGGTGTGACATCGGTGGGAATGCCGTCGCCTTCTTGCCCTGCAGTGACAGAGGCACTTTCAAGTCAATGACAACTTACAACTTTTCCCACTGAGCAGTAAACTATCTACTACTTCTTTATCAAAACACAATATCTTGCGACCAAGTTTCAGTATTAACTTCAAACCAAGGCTCTGGTAGCGAACCTAGAATACATGAATAATTCTGACAAATGGAAACTTTCATCAAGGCGGAAGAGGCTACCTTCAACAGACCGTGGGGCTCAAGGACATGAGCTGGAGAAGCACATATTGCACCGTATGGTTTATTTGATTCTGCTTGTTTTTTGAGTAAATCAACAAGTTTCTTTGTACTAGAAAACTTCTGGGCACCTGGCAAACCACCCTGTGTACACATGGACACCGTTGTCAGTGTCACGGTCCACACAAACTACAATTTATCAATAACAAAGTCAATATCCACGTACCGGCATAACTATCAAATCAAATTGCATTTTAAGGGCTTCATCCAACATCATGTCAGCTATTAGATTAAACTTGTGGCGACGGGTCACAATTTGTAACTTATCCTCCACTGAAGCAACGGTTACATTTGCTCCTGCTCTACGCAAGACATCTATCAAATTAAGAGCTTCCATTTCCTCTGAACCATTAGCAACTGGCACAAGAACCTGCAGGGTATACAAAAGGAAAAAGTGATTTATTTCAGATCAAACTCAGATTGGTACCACAAAATAGAAAAGCACAGGCATCTCATTTACTTCATTAAATGGAATATCTTTTGATAAATTACACTCTGTTGCACAAGCTTGTATTTCTCCTCCCACACTACTCAAAGGAAAGCGATGAAAGACTAAATGCGAATTTTAAGGTACATTGTTACGAAATTGTGTTGATTCATAATTATTATGAAAATAAAAAACCACATCATTTCCATATCATGTAAACAAGGAATCACTCTAGTTTCAATATTAATAGTGATACAGTTTCAGGTTCTAGAAACATGAACACTTATTTAAAGCTAGACAGGCACCCAGCTTGAAGAGGTCGGTGCATGCCTGGAATTATTGTCATCAAATGTAGTATAAAAAATAAAAAAAACAGATGCCTGCAGGGAAAAAAACTGAAAGCATCCTAAGAAAGAACGGATGCCCTCTTCTATTTTGACGCATGGAGTTCAGTTTCATCTCATACCTGAGGTGCACCGCTGCATTTCCAATCAAGAGAATTGAGTTCTTCTAAGGTATATTCAGCACCATGTTGAGGTCGCACATACTGAATGAGAACGATGGCCAATCATCAGAAAATGGAAATTCAACTCAAATTAATTAAGGAGGACCCGGGGGGGGGGGGGGGGGGGGGGGGGGATGAGTCAAAATCTGCATAACGAAGCAAAATTATGGTGTGCCCCCATATGTAAATTAGCACCAGAAACAATAGCTTGGCTCTAAATTAGAGGTGTAAAGTAGCTAATTTCATCTTCCACGTGACCACTATGCATTAAGGCATACAACAAACTATTTGGAATTGTCATGCTCATCCTATCAGTTAACAACAAAGAAACAAAAAAAAAAAGGTTACAAAAGCTTACCAAAGGCCCAGCTACTTCCTCCATCTTCTCTTTGTCATACAACTGTTCTACCAAAGCAAGCGCAAACTCAATTGCTGTTCCAGGACCCTGGCTAGTCACCGCATTTCTATCGACCACCACCCTCGAGTTCACAGGGATCACCTCTGCAGTGAACTTCTCCATGAATGACGGATAACAAGTTGCCTGAAATAACAAAGCCACCAATTGAGTCGGTATGGTATGCATATTCAATTCCAAGCAAACCAGCCCCAAGAATGTTGATCAATGTTGCACCTTTAGGCCTTTGAGCATGCCCCAATAAGCAAGCGTCACTGCTGGCGCCGCGCAAATGGCACCGTAGAGGCCTCCATTCTCGGCGTGCTTCTTGACCATCTTCTCGAGTGCTTTACAGTCTCGAAGGTTAACAGATCCCGGCATTCCACCCTACACCAAATTAGTCAACAAGTAATTAACCATCGACGCCAAACGATCAGGCCATGTATCACTATTCTACTTGTACACATAAGCACAATGAAGTATGACAACACAAGAGAGGCCGGCACACTTAGTTTTGGTCGTTTAATTTAACACAAAGGATGGTAATTTTGAGTGCACGAGCAGAACACATAACAGTGAGGAGGAGAACGCGTACTACGCACCGGCAATGCGATAAGGTCGAAGACCTCGCCCTCCAAGTCGGCGACGCGGGAGTCGGCGACGAGCTTGACTCCATAGGCGGCCTCCACGACGAGGCCGTCGTCCCTCGTCGGGTCGGCGGTCGCGACGGTGACCCGCGCGCCGGCGCGGTTGAGGATGTCGGCGGTGGCGGCCGCCTCGATGGGCTCCGTGCCGGCGGCGACCGGCACCAGCACCCGCTTGGCCGTCTCGCCGCCGCCTGACGAGGCGAAGGCGCGGGCGAGGAGCAGGCGGCTCGAGGCGGCCGCAGCGGCACGCCTCACCAGCGAGGTAGCGGCGACGGCGGCCATCCGAAAGCTCGGAACTTTGCGGCGGGATTCTTGCCTTGGTCACCGGGAACTCGGGAAGGTAGTGGGGGCGGGGCTGGTAGAGGTTGGTCTCCGTCTCGGTGGTCCGCCGCTTTGGATTTCCTTTCCTTTTACTTCCAGAAGAGGGCTCACGGCACAGGAAGGTGGCAGTTGCCGTAGGACACTGGGTACGTGGCTTCCGGTTTGCTTCGTTGCCGCGGTGAGTCACGGAGCTGGGGCGGCGCGGGCGCTCGTCAGGCGGCAACCAGCGGTGGTCGCCGTCGCCGTTGTTGTTTTCCTAGATTAATACGTAGGCCCGCCGTGACTTGTGGGTCTTGCGCTGTACTCAACTGACATTTTTCTGAATCCGCAAGCGGTTGGGATTTATTTTTATTTATTTTTTTGCCAGAAGTTTCTTCGATCAGTTTAGAAGTCTTTGTTTGATCCAGGATTTCTGCCATGAGCAACTTTCACTATGTAAGTGCCCGCTGACAGTATTGACATATTCATGGCAAACTCTTGTTTTCATAAAGTTGAGAAGTGCATTATTAAGGCATAATATCACAAATGAAAAAAAAACAAGGGAAAACTAGCACAAAGCAGGCAACTTTTATTACTCTCCGGTGTGCATCGCCACCAAACGCTACCCAAACTCCTCGCTACACGGTCACCAACGACCACCTCAAAAAGTCAAGACCCAGCACGATCACACGACAATGCTGGGGCGCTGCTTGCTTCCACTCGAGCTGAGGTCGTCAGACGAAGAGCAGGCCTTCCGCCACCTCCCGCGCGGCGTCGCGGCCGAGCAGCTTCTCGACGATGGCCACCGCGTACTCCATGGCGGTGCCGGGGCTTCTGCTCGTGATCAGGTTCCCGTCGACCAGCACCCTGTTCTCGCACTCGCTGGAGTCAGCGAGCATGCTCACCATCGACGTGTACGTCGTCGCCTTCTTCCCCTGCCGATGCACGTCGACGACCACATTTTTGCAAGTCAGGACATCACACGCAAATCGCAATGGGCATCCATTCGCTACGAGTCTCTGTACTGTACCTTGAGAAGGCCGTGCGGCTCGAGCACTTGAGCCGTGGCGGCGCAGATGGCGCCGTACGGCTTGTTCGCCTCGGCCTGCTTCTTCAGCAGATCGATCAGCTTGTCTTTCCCGGACAGCGTCTTTGCGCCGGGCATGCCGCCCTGTGCAAACCAGAAAGCACGAAACGTCAGCGACATACTACTACATTTTCAGCAAGTACTAGTACTGGACAGCTGCGTGCGACGACTTGCCGGCACGACGATCAGGTCGAACTGCTGCTCGGCGGCGTCGTCCAGCGACATGTCGGTCACGATCCTCATGCCGTAGCGCGCGGCGATCTCCAGCTTGTCCTCGGCCGAGGCCACGACGACGTCCGCCTTGGCCCGGCGCAGCGCGTCGATGATCATTATCACCTCCATCTCCTCGTTTGCGTCGGCGAGCGGGATCAGAACCTGAATAATCAGATGTGTCACTCAGCATTGCCATCAGAACCTTAATAAACAGATGTTCTTTGAGATAAGGACAGTTGATGGTTTTGTCTGTGCGAAGAGTACCTTGGGCGTTCCACTGCATTGCCATTGAACGGGGTTCAGTTCCTTGATGGTGTACCCAGGCTCATATCTGACGAGCTGATCAAAGTTCAAACAAGAACAGTGGGTCAGGCACATATATATACGGAAAGTAAGGCTATCTCCAACGGTGGGGAGACCCTTTACACAAATTTTATGTTGAAACTACTCCATGTACAGCACCAAAAAAGACCGCGTGAGACCAAAAACTTCTTCTTCCTCCTCCCGCAGCTGCCCCCTCGCGCATCGCCCCCGCGCCCGCGAGCGCCGCCGCCGCCGCGTGCTCCTTCCCAGCTGCCGCCTCCCCGCGCATCGCGCCCGCGCACGAGCTCCGCCTCCCCCGCCACGAGCTCCGCCTCCCCTGCCACGAGCTCCGCCCCCGCGCCTCCTGCCCGTGCTATCGCGGGCCCCGCCTCCCCCCTCCCCCCGCCGCAAGCTCCGCCCCCGCTGCCCGCCGCGAGCTCCGCCACCGCGGGCCCCGCCTCTTGCCCGCGTCGGAATCGAATGGTCGCAGGGACTCCTTGATGCATTTGTGCGGAGCGAGGCCCCCGGGGTGAAAACTGCGTCCGTCGATTGCATGCTCCGTTGGAGACAAGTTTTCTGCCTTTCATACCTCATTTCGTGTGTAACTCCTAAAATAGGCTAACTGTTGGAGATAGTCTAGCAGCAGCATTTTGTTGGTGAAGAAGCAACATTCGAGAACACTTGCTCATTTTCGTGGGGTCGTGACAAGGTACAGTGGTGGTGGGTACTGTTTAGTAGCATTAATGTGAGAAGACTTAGGTTTGCAGATAAACATCCTTTTCGAGAATACGATCTTTGTGGATCGACATCGTATGATAAAGCATGAACAATCATTCATATCTACAGCTCCAGGTCCCAGGATAGCTCATCCAACCAATCATTGCGTCTCGCCTCTTTCCACAAGCCCCTATCCCTTGAGCTTACACGTTGACAAGATATTAATTGCTGGTTTTCACTAAAAATTATGCCAATGGTCAGACAGATACCTTTCACTCCTTAATCAGATTCCAGAAACTATTCGTGCCTATCCTCTTCTGTCTATTCCAGATGCTAATAGCTGAGCATCTTCTTCCCATTTTTTTTTCAAAACAAATCAGTCTACATTTCTCATGAGAGCCAGTTTGGAACACATTAAATCCTAACATAATTCTTAGTACAAAATATGTGCACTGTTTAGATAAACAAAAAATGCCTAAACTGTTTGTGTGAAACCAAACCACAGAGCAGGGACACACAGTGGTCACGTACCATTGGTTTGGCAATCTGCTCAACCTTCTCCTTCCCGTAGAGCTGCTCCACCAAAGTAAGAGCAAACTCCATCGCCGTCGCCGGCCCACGGCTCGTCACGACCTTCCCGTCGACCACCACGTTCGCGTCGACGGCGGTCACCTCCGGCGGGAACTTCTCCACGAACGCTGGATGAGCAGTCGCCTGCACACGAGACACGCAGAACCACAATGAGCGGTTGCCGATACTGTACGTGATCCAGCAAGCGATGGCCGATGGGACCGGACCTTGTGGCCGTGGAGCAGGCCCCATGGCGCGAGCGCCATCGCCGGCGCGGCGCAGATGGCGGCGCAGAGGCCACCTTTGTCCGCGTGCCGTCTCACGATGCCTTCCAGCGCCGCGCAGCCGACGAGGTTCTCCGCGCCGGGGATCCCTCCCTGCATACATCGTCGTCGCAGCTCAGTACGTAGGAGACACACAAGTCGACCAACGACGACGCGGAGCGATTATTTGGCGATGTTCTTACGGGAAGGACGACGAGGTCGTAGGACGCGTCGGCGCAGTCGGCGACGAGCGCGTCCGCGACGATCTTGACGCCGTACATGACCTCGACGAGCAGGTCGTCGCCGGCGGACGCGACGGTGACGTCGGCGCCGGCGCGGCGGAGGATGTCGACTGGCACGGACCCCTCCACGGGCTCCGACCCGGCGGCGATCGGCACCAGCACCTGCGCAGCGCAACAACATTGCACACCTCGCCATGGTTTACGCGCCACGCCACAGGGCGACAAGCTGATCCGAGCTGAGACACCGCTACTACTACTACGCGGTAGCAGGCTAGTATTAGAGAAGAGTACCTTCTTGACGGGAGCCTCGGAAGACGCCATTGACGGTGACGGGTGCTTCCTTAGTTGCTCGCTTGCTACACGAAGGCTGCGAGCAGAGATGTGGAGTGAAGTGAAGAGAGCGCCGCGGCCTCGTTAATACGGACCAGCAGGACGTGTCACCGCGTCGGCCACGCGCATCTCGCTCGCTCGACGTACGGGTCAGCGATGCAGGAGGCATGGGCCGTGGTGGAGGTGGCGCGACCTCAGTGTGGTGGACATGGCATGGCGGGGCCAGCGAGGAGTGAAGGTTACGGTTGCGGCCGCGCAATCACTGAGCTGAGCCCCGCGTTTTCCACGGAATAGGAGACATGACGGCGTGGCCGGGCCTGCTTCACGCAAATCCCTCTCGGGGTCCGGTGCTGCTGCCCAATCCAATTCGGAAACTCTATAGCGCGTCCGGTCGCGCTATAGTCTTATCGCGCGTCCTACGCGGCCCAGCCCAATAGCCAATGGATAAGGCTCGCCGCGCCAGCGGTGAGCGGCTGAGGGCGGGCGGCGCGGCGCGGCGGCGAGGGCGCCGCCGCGTCGCCGGCGGTGGTTTATTGCGGGCGGCGGAGTGTGGTGGCGAGTGGTGGCGGAGCGCGGGCGGTGTGCGGGCGGCGCGATGCGGCGGCGAGGGCGCCGCCGCGTCGCCGGTGGTGGATTAACGTGGGCGGTGGAACACGGAGTTGAGACGGCGGCGGAGCGCGGGTGATGGCGGGCGGCGCGACGCGGCGGCGAGGGCGCCGCCGCGTCGCCGGAGGTGGATTAGCGCTGGCGGTGGAGCTCGGGAGTGAGGCGGCGGCGGAGCGCGGGGTGGGTGCGGGCGGCGCGATGCGGCGGCGAGGGCGCCGCCGCGTCGCCGGTGGCGGTTATCGCCGGCGGGGTTAGGGGTTCGGGTTGCCGGGGGGCCGTCGGCGGCGAGGAGCTTCATTTCCGACGGCTTTAGAAGAAGGGGTTCGGGGGCGGCGGCCGGCATGGCGGTGGGAGGTGGCGCGGCGGTGCGGCGAGGCGGCGCTGGCGCCGCCGAAGCCGCGGGCGGCTGGAGGGCGGTGGGCGGGGCCGGAGGGGGGAGGTCGGCGACGAAGAAGACGAGCGCGGCGCGCGGCGTCGTTCCGACCGCCGGTCGGACACGTGGCGGCCTCCGGCGCAGGACGCGCGATTCGCAAACGCGCGTCCGGACGCGCAATAACCCGGTCCAATCCAATTCCAGATCGAGTTTTGGAAGAAGGGTACTGCCATGACTGGTCTAAACAAAGGTCACGCTCGTACTACTCTTGTGGTGAAAACCGGATTGTTGACGTTGACTGGTGAATTTGACCCCAAGTATAAACAGGAGAATTGGAGAAAGTTTTGCCCAGCCTGATGGGCCGGACCAAAAATATGCCTCAATGAGCTTGTTGAGCTGGCGTAGCCTAACTGGACCCAGCCCATAACACACGGAGGATTCGACGTCGCCGCCGGCTTCCTTCCCGCCGCGACGACCTCCTCTCGCCGGCCCCTCTTGCAGCTCATCCTCTCGGCTTGTAAGCAAAAGCTCTCCAATGAGCTGAGTTTCCATCCTCCTCGCCGCGGCCTTTGATTATTTTTTTCAACTGAAAATCGGGATCGAAACGTCTTGAGTGTAACCGAGACGGAACGGGACCAACCATACATACCATCACATGTAGGGAACCGAGCGTCCGAGCCCCTGCCGCATTCAAATCCTACCTTGCCGAGTCATCCATACCCTCCGATGCCGTCGCCACCGCCTTCTCCGCCACCGGAGCCGCGGTGGGCTGCGTTGCGTCGCGTGTCCTTCACCGAACCCGACCTGCCCCAGAGCACCACCGGCTTATCCTGCCACGCGATCGTCAAGCGGCCCCCGGGCCTCACGGACCTCTTGCTGTCCCCGCTCGTCACCACCGGCAGCGGCGGTGCTGCTGCTGTTGTCGTACGCGAGCCCATCGTCGTCGCCGCCGCAGACTCCTCCGGCATCCTCATCCTCTCCGGATGGCCGGACGGCGACCCCGAGAGGACGTGCTACTTCCTCTGCGACACGGTTTCCGGCACCGTCCGCCAGCTCCCGGACCCGCCTGCCAGCGGCAACGCCGGCCTCGTCGTCGGCGACGACAATAAATTCTTGGTCGCCGAGCTCGTCTTGCCTCCCTTTTCCGATTCCGACACCGCCGCAACCCTGCACTGCATCTCGGAGACGATTGGTGACGGCGCGTGGACGAACAAGACGCTAGCGCTCCCAACCTCATCAGGACGCCGTGGCGTACCGACAATGTGTTCGTTTACACGGGGAAGCTCTGGTGGGCAGACCCCTCGCAGGGCCTCCTCTCGTGCGACGACCCCTCCTCCACGGAGCCGGAGGAGCTCCGCTTCATCTGCTTCCCAAACATGCGGCAAACGACGAGGGTGTCCGAACGCCGCAGCGACCCGAGCAGCCAGCGCCGCGTCGACGGGAAGCTGCGGTACGTCGTGCTGACCACGCGCTGCCACGTGCCCAGAATCAAGTACTGGACGCTGGCCGATCTCCATTCCAACAAATGGATGCTGGATCACGAGGCGACGTGCCGGGACATCTGGGACGACGCGTTCTTCAACCGAACCAATTTGCCGAACCACGTGCCGGTGCTCGCGCTCGTCCACCCCGCGCGCCCGCAGGTGGTGTTTTTCGTCATCGGCGACCAGCTTTTCGGCTTCGACCTGCAGCTGAAGACGGTCACGGAAACTCGGTACGATGACCTCGGCATAGACGAGCTTTCTTCCACCTTTCTTCTCCCCTGGAACCTCCCGCCGTCGCTCAAAGTTTCGTCGGGTTCTTCGCCGTACAGGAAACACTCCCCTTCGCCTTTCGACAGGATCGCAGCCTCTTTCGGCGACGCGTGCGATAACGCGATCCTTGAAATGGAGTTTCAACAGTTCGTTAAGGATGCACTTGCAGATCTTAACAAGAATGTAACCGAGGAGACGAACAAGTTTTTTTTTTTTTGATAGGGAGACGAACAAGTTCAGAGAATCGGAACGCCTGTACTTGAGTTACTTTGACGGTGAAGACGATGCTGTTGAATATGCTCACTTGAATTTCAAGGCCCAGCCGTCTGCGGCAGCCTCTGGAAATGTCACAGTGTTTGCGGAGTTTACAAGAAACGTCGTCCATTCCCACAGCTCGCCGTGGATCCTGACCTTGTGCAAAGTACTACGGACCAAGGATTCTCATGGTGGGCGGCTATGTGATGAAGCCGATACGGGAACACGGAAGAGGAAAATAGATCTCTATTGTTTTGCATGTCAAGCTAAAATGCAGCACCCCAAGGGTGGCTTTCAAGGGGGCCACGGGCCTGCTGAATTGTATTAGGGCGCGTTTATACGGTTCAACGTGGTGTGTGGATGAAGGAAGCGGTTGTTTTCTTTGCCTATATGCCACCCTGAGCGGAGCTCCGTAGATACAAAAAGGCCCTCTCATCCTGGATACATAGAATTTACACTGCCATAATCCTTATAGTGAATCCTACGTTTTTCCTTTGTATTTCCTACAATCCAAAGGAGCCCTAGATGTTTATGAAGACCCAGGCTTGCGGGATGCAAAGAACAGCTAATGATGCAAATACAATTTAGATGTTTCTTTAGTTCCAAATTTGAAATTATGTTCAAGACTCAAGTGTCATATGTTCTAATGCTCGTACTCTGGTGGTGACTGTATTTGACTAGTATGATCGCGGGGAACATGGGGATAAATTTGAATCGAAATCATTATTAAACAGGAGACAGTTTTAGCAAATCCTCCGTGCCTTATTGGGCTTGTTGGGTTGGTGTATTTTAACTGGATCTCCGTGTCCGGCCTGTTGAGATGGTGTATCCTGGATCCAGCCCACATCACGCACGGTGGTGTGGTGGGCTTACCCAGCTCGTATAGCTCGAGGACTCGACGCGAGACGGAGAGGTCGCCAGTTTCCTTTCCTCCGCCGATCTCCTTCCTCCTCGTCGGCTTCCCTCGCCGTCTCGCTCCTCCTCCTCCTCCTCGCCCCCTCCGTTCGCTGGTAAGCAAAAGCTCTCCGATGATTGTCCATCCGCTTCTCTGTAACCTTTGATTTATTTTTCATCTCAACCGGGATCAATACGCGCTTTTCTTTTCATTTTTCCCCCTCCTGTCGGGTGTGTTGATTGTTCTCGCCAGTGTTCAAGATACGGCGATTCAGGGCTTGGATTTGGTCCCTCGTTCCTTTGCTAGGCTAGCATAGGTAGTAGCGAGGAAGCCTGCCGAGATGTTATGGGAGGCGCGGATTTGGGGACGAAGAGTTTGTTTTTGTGATGTAGGGTGTTCTTAGATTGGCCCCTTGCCCGATGATTTTTGGTTGTATAAACGTGCTTTTTTTTTCTCTCTTACAAGATTACTATAGACTAATTCTGTGGGAGGGTCAAGAAAGATTTCATTTTTGGCACTTTTTTCATACTAGTATATCTTCTGTTGCAGATGTAGCCTGCTAAGCTGATGCTGCATATTAAAGCAAATGTATACTGCATTGCTGCTGCTACATCGATGCTAAATCTAAATATCTCATATGTTCACAACCAAATCAAAATCATCATGTGCTGTTTGCTTGATGATTGACTTATTTGAATGGATTTGGGATGTTGTATTCCATTTGCTTGTTTAGACTGATGCAAGGAAAATCAAACATTTTAGGCTAGTACCTTGCACATTTAAGTCCCGTCATGCTATGTTTGTGGACGAATAACTTGGCATATTTTATGAGATTAGTAGCGCCACCGGTTGCTATGCTATTTCCGCCGACCCTTCTGCTTCTGCAGTTTTTCTGCTCAGAGAGTCCTTCTGTCAGAGTGTCAATTTTAAAGTTTAATTATCAAAAACTAGTGATTTCGATAGGGTTGCAGAATGCCTGATAAGTGGAAACCGTGTTATCATACAAATGTGATTCACTTGATATATTGAACTGATGTCTTTTAAATTCTCGTTGAAAATATTCTACAACCATTATTAGACTTCATGGTATATTGGTGTTCTTTTCCTCATGATAACCTTAACCTATATTCTGAGCTTATTGAGCTAGTTTTTTGTCGGAGGTATATTCGGCTATTTGCAGGCATCCTCTATCTTGTTAGCAATATATGATGAATTGCTTAGCCTTATCTTCTTGGACAACAAAATGAACCACATTAAGATTCTGTTACAAGTTATAAATTATCAAACCATCAGTTTATGTATCATCATTATTGTAACTGCAATATGACATACTGTCAAATCTATGCATTGCGTGACTTGGCCTTATTTTTCAGTATCATTGGAACAATGCCGCCTCATAAGATTGAGACTGGTCATCAAGATGTGGTGCATGATATCGCCATGGATTACTATGGGAAGCGTCTTGCTACAGCCTCTTCTGACAACACAATTAAGATCATTGGTGTAAGTGGCACCTCGCACCAGCAACTTGCAACTTTGAGTGGACACCAGGGTCCAGTTTGGCAAGTCGCATGGGCTCATCCAAAGTTTGGTTCCATGCTTGCATCCTGCAGCTATGATGGCCGGGTTATCATATGGAAAGAAGGGAGCAAACCTGAAGAATGGGCACAAGCACACACTTTCGTTGAGCACAAGTCATCTGTGAATTCCATTGCATGGGCACCTCACGAGCTAGGTTTGTGCTTGGCTTGTGGTTCATCTGACGGGAACATTTCAGTCTTCAGTGCTCGTTCTGATGGAGGGTGGGACACAACTCGCATTGATCAGGCACATCCAGTGGGTGTGACCTCAGTTTCTTGGGCTCCAGCAATGGCACCGGGTGCTCTAATCAGTTCAGGATCTTCAGGTCAGTTTGAATATGTTCAGAAACTTGCTTCTGGTGGCTGTGACAACACAGTAAAGGTGTGGAAACTCAACAATGGAAGTTGGAGGATGGATTGTTTTCCTGCCCTGCAGATGCACAAGGACTGGGTGAGAGATGTTGCATGGGCACCAAACCTTGGCCTCCCAAAGTCCACTATTGCCAGTGCCTCTCAGGATGGAACGGTTGTTATCTGGACATCAGCGAAAGAAGGTGAGCAGTGGGAAGGTCGAGTGCTGTATGATTTCAGAACCCCTGTATGGAGGCTGTCATGGTCTCTAACTGGAAATATACTGGCAGTTTCTGATGGCAACAACAATGTAACCCTGTGGAAAGAAGCTGTAGACGGTGAATGGCAGCAAGTGACCACTGTTGAGCCATAGACATGTTGATTCTTCCTCACATGAGTGTAAGTTACCTGTAAGTCCAGTATCTGTCATTGCTCACACGTGGATGTGTTTGTAGTTCATAGCAGTTAGCAAGGCAGAGACATGGTTGCACTGGCGAAAGTAACAAATTAAGCGCTAGAGTTTCTACATTCGTGATGTCCGGTATGGTGGAACCGACATTGCTATTAATTAAGTTGTGATATGGATCATAATGTGTCTTTGTTCAATATCTTCTATTTCCTGACATAAAAGTTCAGGTTTTAATTAGTCCATATACAGGAACTATCTGCAAACAAATAGTTTGACTTGTGATTATTATTTGAGAAGTTTGGCGGCCTGATTTTTCGCATAGTTGGCCCTTTCAGAAGTGATCTAGATTCCAGATATCACGTGCTCGTATTGCGACGGCATTCCATCCTTTGTATTGCTGAGTTGCTGACGCTATGTGTTCGTTCATTGCTCCCCTTCGAGTTTGACAAGTTTATCCTGTAAATTTTTGTGTGCAAGAAGATACCAAATATGCATGTTCGGGCAGATTTTTGTCTGCTCGGGCCAACGAAAGGCCAAAAGCAGCTCTGCTAGTGCCGTTTCAGATGTGTCGTATGCCTCTTTCCTGGCTCTCCAGGCATTTGCTTTCTATCCTTAAAGTACTTGTCATTCTCGTCAACGTTTTCATAAAGCTTACGACGTCGATTTGGTTGCCAGAGAAGAAAAGGTTAGAAATTGCTTGGGCCATTTTGTTTGGTCATCCAGATTGCTTGAGCTACAACGCGAGTTTATGTCGACCAAGAAAAGGAACTAATAAAATTTTGAAATTTTGTTTTCTGTATTTATCAACAGAAACGAAAACAGTTGACAGTTTTGCAACCACATACATCCCTGCATGTTACAATTGGACGAGTCCTTTTCCTACTCGCACAAGTTTCTCTCTCTTCAACGGTATTTCGTGTTATCCGCTTTGTATTCTGTTGAGGACTCTGCTCCATCTCCATGCAACAGCTCGAACTCTTCTACGGCGCATCGAACCCGAACGGCCCCAGACATCCTCAAGTCAATCAGAACCCTTCAAAATTACCGGTCTACCACTAATTGTTTGACAAAATTCAGAAGTTCGCTTGGCTCAAAATCTTGAAAATTGACGGCTCAAATAATAATAATAAATTGCGAAAATTGCCGCCGCACAAGCGTCGGGCACGGGAGGAGTTCGTGCTCCTAAAGATTCGCAGTTGGCCGCTTTTTAGTACACTTAGCTCCATATGTCTCCTTTGTTTTGTTATTTTCTTCTTTCCCGCAAAAGGCTAGGCGACTCCTGGTCCTCGCTCGTCGCCGCCGGCGACGAAAGGTGCGAGCTTTCCTCTCCTTCTGTTTCCTTTTTCCTGCGTAGTTCCTCTTCCTTTTGTTTCTATCTGTTCGATCAGTGAGTACTTTGTTACCTGTGGAGTTTGATGTGGTGATGGGAAGGTTGTTATTGTTCTTCATCTCGCTTACCCTTCTCCCCACCCACCCGCTGGGTTATTCTTCATCGCTGCGGTTCATATTGGCTAATCTGCTAGGAACTCGGCTCATGCGTTCTCACGGATTGACCTTGTAGGGTAGTTTGATGTTGCGGGTGCTTCGGTGTTAGTTCACTCGTAAACGGAATCGATTGATGAGGGGAACAGCGAACCTGCGTTCGCTTAGGTAACCTCAGAGATAGTTGAAACGGGAATTAAAAAAGAACTGCAGAATTTCTTCTCAGTCGCATGGAACAGAACAGTTTGATGCAGCCATGTGGGATGGGTGAATGAAAAGCACTGCACTTTATATAAATTCAGCTAGAAATTGCAAATAATTTGCAATTCAATCTGCATAAATATATGAGGGAGATCTGCATGCCTTTACCAATTGTTTCGATAAGAAATCGTTTCCTAATTTCAGCTGTTCTTTTTCATTTTATTTTAGTGGTATACTCACGTTGGCGTCAACAAAAAAGAATAGAGGGAGTATAATCTTATTTTGTATAAGATGACTTACAAATTAGTATGAATAAGTGATTCAAATCAAAGCAAATAAATTAAATAGAGCTGGTTGTATATGATTTATGAGCCGTCCTTATTGGCTATGGTTAGCTTATTAGACAAACTTGTCGAAACCAGTATCATAGAAAGTAGGATGTTGCTGTGGCTGTTATGATTTTTATAGTAATCAATGCTGAATTTTCACTATGCGACTCTGAAATAGGATATCTCTATCTTCCGTTCACAGAAGGGATGCCAATGGCCAGAAGCATTGATTCAGATTATATTGATCTATCACTTATGGGTGGGTTTGATATGGGCATCGATCTTGACGGATTTGAAGAAAATGTGAAAAAGTTCATGGAGGTAGTTTTGTCTCACAACTTTTATATTTTAACATGCTTGTCTCAATTTTATTCCTGTTTGCAGATATTCTAGGATAAAATATGATTTTCTAGACAATAGTTAAGTGCCTTTTCATTTGTATCAGATCCCAATCAAGTATCTTGATTCCGCTCATGATAAAGCTGTTGAGTTAATTGAAGACGTTCATGCAATGATTTGGCCTCCCATTCCTGATGGCGAAGTACCAAATAAACTCCATGAGACATTTGAGGGTCCATCTAATAGCAATATAATTGCCGGATCATCGCCAACATCTGTTAAAACAACGCTAGTGAAATCAATTGCTAAAGTCTCTACTCCTCCATCTCTCATTACTATGGAAAGCGATTTTACCGGCTGTATTGGTACGGATGCTCATGAAACTGAGGCGGTTTTAACTAAAAGTCCAGGTTTGTCCTTGTTGGAAAATGTGTGATTGGTTACATCATTATCTTCTGATTCTTAGTCATCGATCTTCCTTATTTGTATTCAGAAAATAAGTCATCGCAAGGGAATACCGACACAAATGATCTGTGTTTGTTACCAGAGGGCACCACAACAACTGAATTATACGGTACCGAATTTCCCGATAGGCACTCCATTTATTTTAATCATCATTCTTCCCACCTAATTAATTATTTTTGTATACTGTTTTTCCTTTTCCCTTCAGATAGCACCACCTCTGAGGAAATTATTTTATGGAATCCAGAGATTTCTGCGAAACCACTACGGCTGCCTGGTTCGTATTCAGATTTCTTTATATTTGTGATCATTGCGATCTTTGAATGTCAACTACATGTATTTTGTCTAAAGTATAATGTACAAATTGTGATTGATCTCTACAGCCAGGTCATTGGCTTATTGCATCTACTGTTCACCTCCCGTCATCAATATTTTGATTCACTTAAATTTATTTTAGTAATCTACATGTCTAACAGAACCCACCTCCATAGGCAAAGAGGATTATGTACCCCCCGTGTTGGAGACAGATAATGTGACAGAGCAAGTTGGGCTCGACTGTTCTAGCCATTCAGGTAAATTACTTATGACCTCAGCTTGTCCTTAAGAATGATAAAAAGGCGCATCAATTATTTTTTATGTAACTTGCTATGTCTTCACATACTGAACATGCACAGACACTCTGGTCGAATCTTCTGTTTTCTGTGGAGCAATTCCGCTAGAAAATTCTAGTGCAAACTATGAAGAGCTTGTATTTCGAAGTGCGAATGACCCTGTGAAAGCAACAGGACATGGTTTGTACCTTATCACTTTTGATATGTGACACATAGTTCTTTTATCTCTCCAGTTGTATTTAAATGTTTTCAAAGCAAAACATGCATGTAACAACAAACTATGCTGAGCCATATCAACGTCATAGTGACATTTAATTAAGTTTGTGTGACTATAATGGCCTAAATAGTAAAAGATAACTTTATGTGTGATCGATTTTCTTTGATACGTCAGTAAACCAGATGGCCATCCTACTAGTTAGATATACAAAGGCTCACTTTTCCACATTTGCAAGATCGATTAGATGAGTGCCTGCTAGCATACTGACTATGTGGATCTTATAAAAAATTAGTGCCAAGCCTTTTTGAGAAATATGGTTTTAATTTCATTAAAAATACTTAGTAAGAACCTAATCAGTTTTGATTATGGTTGCCATCCCTTTTTTATTTATTTTCTTATCATTTTTTCTCTGATCTCAGTGAATAATGCCATGTTTATATGCTTCCATAATGCTTTTGCAGAAACTATTTCACATGACTTGACCGCAGATGTTTCCAAATGTGCAGACAATCCAAATATGCGTCCTGACGGCAAGAAAAAATGTGTTGATATGCACCACAGAAACGACCAGGAGGGCATGGAAAATGACAAATTTGAGGAGTCTTATGTCCATCTACGACAAAACACATCATTTAAGGTACTAGTATTTGAGGCACTGGTACTGTCATATTAATGGAAAAGGAATTGGGGTTGTGGATTAGATAATAAATGCCTGGGTTGGGATGCAAGCGGGTTCAATTTATGTGATCAAGTAGCATGCATAATTTAGCCTATATGCGGATTTACAGACGAACCTGCTTGCATCCCTAGCAAGCTGTGTAATACTAATAAGTTCAACTAGAAGGGCTCTTGTTTCATCTCAGTGTTACTCTAAGACATCTCATAGGTGTGCTTGGAAAGTTAAAGGGAACAAATATTATTTGTTACTTAATAACTCTCTCGTCTACGCCAGTCTTCCTGTCATGATCAATTTTGTCAATTATCATTACTAACGTTTCTCACTCCATGCAGAAAATGTTTATGAGGAACTTATCGAGTAAACTCCGGTGGTCGAAGCAGCAGACAAGTGTGCAACATCCTGAACCAGCTAGATCACAGGACAGAGAGAATCTAGGATATCAAGTAGTTTCATCATCAGATGATCTGGATGAAGATTGGGAGGTAGTCTTGTAAGCAGATGTCTTTAGCTACAATATCTCACCAAAGGATGAAAACGCAAGGTGTTTGCATCTCAGCGTATCCGTCGGCATAACTGTACATTCTAGTAGAGGCTATGTAAAGCTGTTCAAATTTTCTCTTGCTTATTTGAACTGCATGACAGATATCTGTACCAATACTTGGTTTTCAACTGTCTGACGTATTTCTTGCGGCGCTCAATTGTAGTAGTACTAATTCGCCATCTTCTGGTAGTAGTTGGAAAAAGTGCCATGAGCATACAGGACACTGTGCTAAATCATTACTCTGCAAACAATCTATTGCTTTGTTTCCCGGTTCTGATGAAAATACGAAGGTCAAGGCACGACCGTATTTGATTGTTTGGATGTAGACAATGCTACAGTATCATGGACGGTGAGGACTGTAGCGAGACATGTGTAGAGTTTTATTTATCCTTGGAGGGCTACAATTGGTGCCACAGATTATAACTTGAGTGGTACAAAAAATGGTACCGCAAATAACGAAACTTTGTACCACTCTTGTTATAAGTTAATTTAGCACACCCAATAAGGTTAAAAAAAAGCTCCTAAAATTAACAATATCCTTGTAAGCAATGAATTCATCATCTCAAACTCCGCGTGTACGTGTCACCAGCCTGAACCCTGTCCATCCATGGGTAAGGAGAGATGCTTATCACTAGAGGTGAATTCGAGAACATAAGAGTATCAATTAACGGTAAGCTAAGTATAGTGTTAATCTTCGCAAAAAATATATGGTTCAGGTAGGCTTCTTGCCTACCGTAGTTGCCTCTAAAAAATCTTCGCAAAAAATAGTGTTATTTTCTAAACTAAAGAGGGTTGAAGGGGGTGGTAAACCTGCATATTTCTGGGCAACACTGCTATACGTCCGCACACCTGTAGAAAACAGCGATCAAACATTTTGTGGTTATCAAGGGATTAAAACTAGTCGGACGGCCCGGCCGTACGCACAGGGCAGGTTCGTGTCGAGCCGACAAAATCCTGGTTTTATTTTTTTTCCAAAACATTTGTGCCTAGGCCTGAAGTGAGAGGTTATCGGGCCAAATTTGGGCAAGGCCACCGTTTTCCAATACGTTAAAACAAATACTTTAATTACGCTTCTAGGTCATGCTCAAGTTGGGCTTGGTGAAATATTCTAAGCAGTCGCGGAGCTTCATCAAGAAATCAGCACGGGCCATGATGCTCAATTGTGGATCAAAGGAGCAGGGGCATATTATGGAACACAATCTTGCAAAATGCAATTTACATAGTGGATTTAGGTTTTTCTGCTGGGTTAGGAGTGGCTATGGCCCATGGTTACCACGCTGAAGCTCTTATGCTGACTATGATGCTAAGGTATGGTTGAAAGGACCTTTTGGGTTCACTTTTTCACCCAATCCATCATCTTTACCCTTATCAGACTATGAGGATGAACCAGGCTCACAAGCTAGTGATGCGTAGCCACAGTAGAGAAGAGGCGTGTGACACGGGTTCACCAATGCAAAATGCAACTAAAGGAAGAAAGCCAGGTTGAATGTTCGCATGATCATGAACTTAGGTTACCTCTTTGCCTTCAAACTAGTATTAGACTTTTTTTTTCCGAAAGACCCGGAACATTGTCCGGCATATATATTCATAAGAAGAAGTAGAGTTTGCGCACCGAGGTGCTACACACAGGCCATGTTTAGGAGCATGGGCTAAACTGGCCGAAAACAAAAGCGACTACTCACTAACAATTGGAACGACTAACTGGTGCAGATGCTTAGCACCCGCCATGCACCACAGGTGTGCCTCATCCTTCAGCTCAGAAAGAATTCGTGCTGGTTGCTTGTCGCCTCTCTGAAATACCCGATCATTGCGTTCTCGCCGTACCTTCCAAATTGTCAGAATGATCAGCGATCTAATTCCTTTAGCAGCAGCTGTTCCTGCCATTGGTGTGAGCTGGTGGAGCCAATCCCCAATTGATGCAGATGGAGACCAGGCAGCAGGTTTCAGTGAATCCACTTTTGACCATCGTGCAACCTCTTCCCAAATTGCAGAGACAATGGGGCATTCGGCGAACAGGTGTAGCGCAGTTTCAAGATTGCGATAACAAAATTGACAGAAATACTGATTTTTCCACTCCCGTTGTTGCAGCCGATCAGGAGTCCAAACCCTGTTTTGTGCGAACAGCCATAAGAAGAATTTGCATTTGGTTGGCGCCCACACTTTCCACACTTTTGTTGGGAACGTGGAGAGAGTACCTCCTTCGAACTGAAGTAGATACGCCGACTTAGCAGTATATTGTCCCGATGCAGTCTTTGTCCAAATCAGTTCGTCAACTCGTGTGTCCTGTGGGTCGAAATGCGCTTCTTCGACAAGATCAAATAGCTGAAAATATTGGTGTAGCAGAGGTGCAGTCAGGTTGTGTGCAATATCTCGGACCCAGTGTTCTTGCTCCATTGCCTCTGCCACCGTCCTGTTCTTTCTCTTGCTGTGCTTGTACAGCTCTGGGAACAGCGATACCGGTGTGGCACCATTTAACCAGCTAGAACGCCAAAAGGATGCCTTGCAGCCATTGTGCACATGTACCCTTGTTGCCGCTGCGAAAAGGGTATTAGACTTGTACGCCTTCCACTAGCGGAGCCAGGAGAGGGCCAGCCGGGGCCCTGGCTCCCCATTCGTGCAATTTCTGCTTAGATGCTTGCATGCTGTCTGTAATTTGAGAGCCCAGGCAAGCACAACATGCATGCTAGTGCAGCAGCAATATATAAGTAATAGTGCATATATTCCTTTAAATCTTTGCGAACTCCATCCTTATTACTCTTCTCGCTGAGTGTATGCTTATTGTCTCCGCCACTGATGATAAAATTTTCGTTGGATCAACAACTTAGGTCACCTGTTAGCTACGACAACCCTACCTTCTAAGATGATTGTGGTGAGCAATCAAGGGAAGTGTCGTCCGGTGATCCTCGATGACTGCAAGGAGTCGAGGCAAGGGGGCATATGCCCACCCTCAACTAACCGATGAAACTTTCTATCATATCATTGTGTGCAACCAATTTTTTAAAGTGTTTTAGAAATTAATTTGCATTGTCCCTAATACAACCCGTATAGAATAGTTGATATGATCTCTTAAATCTCTGCTTAATTCATTCTTTCTCTTCATAACAATCTTCCTAAAAAAATAAAAAGGAAAGACAAGAGCCGATGTATTTCTTTTGTCCAAATCGCGTATTGGTCAACTTGTAAAACTTGATTGTAAACACCCTCCAAATTAAGCAATGAAGCTCTAGTTTACCCTGGAAAAAAGAATCATGGCCTCATTAATTTTTTGGGTCTGTCTCCTCATAAGGTGACTGATTTTTTGTTTATCCATCAGTCACTTTTTTTAGCCATCCGATCTGGATCGAAGTGATACGGTTTTAGCTGCGGTATTAGCTGTTGCTTTCGTTTTGTCTCCCTATCGGGCCCGCAAAGTTGCCTTATCGTATAGGTAACGCTTTGGGCTGTTGTTTTAACGGGTCTGCTTTAAGGACGGAACCCGGTAAGGAAAATAAGCCATTTAACAGCCCATAGTACAAATGCTCAGTTACACATATATCTGTTTTGGGCCATATAGCCCACATCTTAGGTTCTGCATAGAATCGTATAGGTCTAAGGCCCAAAAAGAACCAAACAAAAGACACGAAGAGTAACCTGAGCCCAACCACAAAATACCTACAGTCTCCTCAAAAAAAAAAACACCATTATTAGCATCCCCTCGATAGGGCTTTGGCGGGAGGCGGCGCACAACGCCGCACCAAGCAAAGAAAACGGCGGGAGAACGAGCGAGAGAGAGAGAGAACCCCAGGTTAGACTCTTGTTTTCTGCCTCCAACTAGTTCTCCTCGATCTAAAATCTTGTTGCTCTTCGACCATCAGGTATTCAAGAGGAGCTGATCATGGAGAGGAAATCACCTCGAGTGAAGTTTATCAAGCCTTGGATCAAAGGCCACGAGGAAGAACCCCAGGTTAGATTCTTTTCCGCCTCCAACTAGTCCTCCCCGATCTAAAATCTTGTTGCTCTTCACTTCTTCTGGACAAATTAACCACAAACCCCCTGATCTGCACCATTAAGACATAGTAGTTACGTGGTGAACTGAATTACATGGATGTGGAGCATGGGGAAAGGGACGTGCGGATACAAATTTGCTTTTCTACAAAAAGTAAACCGCTACATAATAGTTGAGCCTGTGTTCTTTCCTGTGTTCTTTAAGCCCCAAATCTGAACGTCTAGATCTTAATTAGAATGAAATATCTGGAATTATGTTTGTTGTGCAGTGTTGATAAGGGCTAATTATGGCATGGTTGCAGGGCATCAAAAGTTACTATGACCTTGCAATGGGACACAGTTTGACCCATGGGAAGGTCAACAAATCTGCTCAAATGGTATGTAAGCATTACAACACGACAAAAAAAAAATTTAAATGTTTACAACTGAATTACATATGTTAACTTTTCTCTCTGGATGTAGGTTGTTCAGATTATGGAGCAGAGATCTAATGAGCATGAAGTGGAAAACATTGACGGTCAGAGAACTACAAGCGCCACTGCCGAGAATGTAAACAGAAAAGTCACGAAGTACCTACAACACAGTAGTTTCAAAGATAATTGCATTTTGATGTGATTATCTATCCTTGTGCAGTTGACCAAAGCTGTCCAGGACTTGCAAATGGAAGGTGGCCTCATTGGTTTTAGTCAGCAGGGTTTAACATATCCAGGAGAGACTATGGACAAATGGAACAATGCACAAATTTTTCAGGTACATTCCAAGCATCCAATATATTCAGCATGGTTTAACTTTATGTATTTTAAAGCTAATGTTATATCGCTAATATGGCAATAACAATGAAACCATAGATGTTCAAGGAGAAGAAGTTGTCTGAGGGTCAAAAGTCAACAAGTGAAATCTCATGTGAAGGGAGCAGTCGCTATACAGAGACAAATGATGAAATAAATTTGAAAGCTAAATCTATGGAAAATGTAGTTGAGGTAAACCTTGCATGAAGAGAGCAGTAGCTATTCACTTTTATATGTGTGCGGCGTATAACATAAAACACTGTTGATCAATGAAACTTGATATGATAATTTCTCTTTTCAGCCTCCTGTGGGGAGTTTCACACACCTTTTGCAAGCGCCGTTTGACAATGACCTGATTGAGGTAAGAAGACAACAATATGGAAGTTATGCAAAAGAAAAATGTGATATATATTCAAATGGTACTAATTCATTTTGGTTATCTCTTAATAGTGCCACAACATGTATCTCACGACAAGCAGATTCGATGAAGCATTGTTAGGCAAGAACATGTCAACCATGGAAAATGTGAGCTCAGGAATATGTTCTTCCAATCCTTACATGGATTCAGAAGGTGTTGCTGAAACTACATCTGATGTTGTACAATTGGAGAGCTCTGGTGGTATATCTATTGCAGAAAGAAATGTAGAAGCTCAAGATGCAGAAACCGATGAAATGGATCAAGAAACAGTTAATGATCAAGAAATAACTGAAGAGGACATAGAGATTTTCTTACATAATGAAAGTGTCGAAGCCGCTGTATCAAACAGTCAAGAAGGGGAAAGCCACCATGTACCAAAAATTGATATGACCTTTGAGACATTTGAAGATGCATTTAACTTCTACAATGAGTATTCACTGATTGCTGGATTTTCAGTAGTAAAGGCTGGAAATTATCATTCCAGGAGCAAGAAAATGCTCAATGAGGTCACCAGATATACCTTTCAATGCAATAAGCGAGGGAAGACAGAAGAGGCACAAACAAAACAACCAAAGCCCGGTGAACAAACAAGCAATAGAAACTCATCAAAAGGTGTGATCATAGAGGACTCGGCTCCAATTCCTGCAGCTAGAAAAAAGAGAACAAAGACTATAGAGAATACACATTGCCCAGCTGTAATGGTTGTGACCTTTAAGAGTAACTGCTGGAGAGTTACTAGGCTCAACCTGGAGCATAACCATCCCCTAGTAAATCCTGAACTTTCCAAGTTATTGAGGTCACATAGATTCTTCACGGATCAGGAGAAGGCTATGATAAGGACATTTGTTAGTGTCAACATCCCAAACAGGAAGATTTTGGCTGTCTTGTCATTTTTGCGAGGTGGGCCTGAAGTATCAAACTTCACAAAGAAAGATATCAGCAATTTAAGAAGACGGATAAGGAAAGAACAGGGACAGAACGACATGGGTCAGGTCATGGAGTTCTTCAAAATGAAAAAGGCTGAAGATCCGTTGTTCTTCTGCACATTTCAGACAGACGACAAGGACCGAGTGACAAATATATTCTGGGCAGATAGCAAGAGCATAATGGAATATGAAGATTATGGGGACTGCCTGAGTTTCGACACAACATATCAGACAAACAGGTACAATCTAAAATTTGCACCGTTTGTTGGGATCAACGGGCATGGAGATAATATACTTTTCGGAGGAGCTTTTCTGGTTGATGAGACGATAGAAACATTCCGCTGGTTGTTTAAAAATTTTCTATATTGTATGGGCGGGAAGGCACCAAAAACAATCATCACAGATCAAGATGCTGCTATGAAAGCTGCGATTGAATACGAGTTTCCCCTAGCGACTCACAGGAACTGCCTGTTTCATATCATGAGCAAAGCAGAGATAAAGGCAGGAAACAGTTTCTCAAAGATTGAGAATCTTGTGAAAGATTTCTATGATGTTGTTTACAACTCATTGACTATTGCAGAGTTCGAGAAGCTATGGCATCGCATGATGGACCAATATAAGGTGCGGCACATTAAGTACTTCCAGCACATGTATGAGATCAGAGCAAAGTTTGTTCCAGTCTACTTCAAACAAGATTTCCTCCCTTTCATACAGTCAACAGCTCGTAGTGAGGGCACAAATGGAGTTTTTAAGGATAATGTAGGGCCGACAAATAGTATGATCAGTTTTCTTGAAGAATATGACAGGATTTTCAAAGGGATGATTGAGAAATGCCATGAGCAAGACAAAAACAAGACCCAAGATGTGCCTATGTTGTATTCAGAATATAATTTTGAGAGACAAGCACGGAAATTCTACAATATCCAGATATTTTACAGATTCCAACAAATAATCAAAACAATAGGAAAGTATCAGGTGGATGAGATACAACAGAATCAAGTTTATGAGGTGTACAAGTCAGAAGAACATGCACTGTTGGAATTCAGATCACGAAAGTACCTGGTTATTGTGGATGAAGGTCAAGAAAATTACAGCTGCATCTGTGGCATGTTCCAGAAAGATGGCCTGGTCTGTGCACACATCCTGAGGGCTCTGCTTCGCATGAACAAATCCTCCTTGCCAGAAAAATACTTTATAGACCGTTGGAGGCCTAAAGAGAAGAAACAAATCGGAAACAAAGAAGCAATTGCATCAATGATAGAAAGCAGAAGTTTGCTCAGGAATAACAAACTCTCAAGGATGTGTGTCCAATTAGCATCTGATAGTTCAAAAGATGTTGACAGATACAATTATGTAATCCCTGAAATTGAACGACTCTCTCAACATGTGAATAGCATGCCCATAAGGGGTTTGGACAAGTTCAACACTGGTAGCAGTGTGGATGGGCCAAGCAACGTCACCAAATCAGATCTCAGTTCACAGAAACAAAATGCAGATACAGAGGCAAGCATATATGTCAATGTTGAGCAAACCGGCCAAAAGAATAATGTATCCTATGTGCCATATGGAGATGAAAGTACTGCAGCTGGGGCTACAACAATTAAAGTGAGTAACCCAACTGTCATCAAATCTAAAGGAAGACCTCCAACTGCTGGAAAGAAAAGAAGAATGATGCCCATGGGTGAGGAAGTAAGAAGCAAGCAACAAATTACATGTTCTGGATGCGGTTCCCATGAACATAATATCCAAACATGTGATAAAAGACATCTGGACATGCCTGACCCAAAAAAAACCAAGCGTACAAATAAGAAATAAACAGAGGTACTACTACTTTATTTAAAAGTGATACAACTATTCTATTTTCAGAAAGTATAGCAACGAGACCGATATATGATATGTACCTCTCTCTTTTTCTCAGGAAATGGAAAATGGACAAAACTTACCTGGTTGTACTGAAGTGGAAAAAGAAGATAAAGGTGGATTAGTTTCATTGTGAGATTCAATGGAAGAAGTTTCGCAGATTTGGAAGCATGTAGTTTATTTATGACATAAGATGCACAATGGAGCAACTTAAGTTATACAGATTTGGAAGCATTGTAATTTATTTATGACATCACAATGGAGCCACTTAAGTTATACAGATTTGAAAGCATTGTAATTTATTTATGACATCAAATGCACATTAAGTTATACAAATTTCCCTTAGTACAAGATTTTGTTTTTACTGGACTATCATATTTCAGCACAGGAGATTACTGTAATATTCCCCTTAAGTTGAGAAACTTGTATGATATTTCCAACAAAAGAAACTCACACTCGCAATCTAAGAAACATTTATGTGTGGACATACATACGGATCGTGTGCTGTCCAGACAAACATGGGAGATTGAAAATCTGCCCCGGCAATCCGAGAACCAGAAGAGCTATGTAGCTGTGCTGAACAAAGAACTGAGCAGCCTCCAGATTTCACGAAACAGAAACATCACCTGATGAAATCAAACAAAAACGCGTGATCGAAACCAAACAAAACCAGTATGTCAAGCACTAGACAAAACCGCGTGATCGAAACCAAACAAAACCAGTATGCCAAGCACTAGACAAAACCGCGTGATCGAAACCAAACAAAACAAGTATGCCAAGCACTAGACAAAACCGCGTGATCGAAACCAAACAAAACCAGTATGCCAAGGACTAGACAAAATCGAGTAATGTGAATAAAGAAAAACATTATGGCAAAAAAAGAACAAAACCGTGTAATGTTATCTAACAAAACCCGTATGGCAAAAAAATGACAACCTCGTAATGTGAACCAAACAAAACCAGTATGACGAAAAAAAATACAAAATCGCGTAATGTGAACCAAACAAAACTGATGTACACCCAAGAAGTTTGGCAAAAACTGGAGAAAACCACGTGATGTGAAACAAACAAAATCAGTATGGCGAAAATATGACAAAACAAGTACTAGATATTAGACGTTTCATTCTAAAAAATAAATAAAAGTATGGAACAAAAATAAACAAAACTAGGAAACAACTTGATTATCGCCTTCAACCAAAATATGATTATCTTGGCCAGAGAATAACACATTACAGCCAACCGTTAATGACCTCATCAATCCAAAACTATAGCAAAGGAAAAATAGTACAACACTAGTCGATAGTTACATGACATTGACCAACAGAGAACACTGAACTTTGATGCGTTCAACTATTACTTGATGGCAACGAAACTAATACAAAACCTCTTTGCGGAATCTAGAATTAGATGATGCATGTGACCCCTAATAATGACCAAAACTGAAGTCTTTCGAAAACAAAAATAATGGCGATGGTGCAGTATCTTCATTGGACAGACAGCCCCATGAATCTAGTGATACCTCCTTGGCCACTAAAAAACAAAAAAAAATAAAAAAATTAGGAGTGTTAGTACCAATTCGAAATATGAAATAATGGAAAATAAACTAAAGGCACAAGCAGCATGGATAACAGCTGCACTTATTTTTGAGACAAACCTTTTTCACAAGCGAATCAAACCATGTTAAATCTTGTGTATTATACTTGCTGCGCATGATTCGGTTGAGAAGCTTAATCCGTATCTTAGGAATGTCAGCAACTTTGAAACAAGACTCTACAGCTACTCTAGGATGCCATAGCTCCAGATATATCAGAATAAAAACGCCTGATTCCATGCTGAAAAAAAAAAGGTGACAATAACTACAAAAAGATACATAGTAGCCAGATTCAAATATGGACTTGTTAAATATATATATGAGGGAGACAAGTCTTACTCTGACGTTTGTGTGTGCACCTTGGGATATACTACATCAAATTCAGCAGGCCTCAAACTTGTTCTTTTAGCGACTTCATGAAATGCCTTTGAAAAGTTATTGATCTGCAAAGAAGGGACGAATCTAATATATGATTTAACATGAGCTGGATACAACATTGGATATATATAAGAAAAAAAATTACCAGCCTCGTCCTTATACCACCATGGTACAAGGATTGTTCCCCGTGCAGAGTATCAAGGACTACGAAACGCCGGTCTTTGATATCAACAATGAACAAAAACCAATGCATTTCGTACAGAATGGGAAAATATATCTGTATCAAACAACAAAAGGTAAGAAAATATACGTAGCAGAGAAGATATTCCAACAGGTCATACGAACCATTTCACAAGATTGAAGTGATTTTAACTTGTGTGCAATCAATAATTCACGCAGAACATCATCTACTTTGAAGCTGGATTCGTCCTTCAGGAAATGTTGCTGAAACAAAAGACACTTACGTAAGGATTAGACAAAAATAAACTGGTCGTCTATTAACAGAAAAAAAATAATATAATCGACTTACCCCTACAGAACTGAAAAAATAATGTTTCTTTGATCTGTAAGGATGATAATCCTCAAATAGATTGCGAATGAAGGAATTAACCAAATAGTTGTCTACTTTTCCATCCGGCTTCAATGAGTACGCCAAGCATTGGAACGTAACATAGCTCTTTTCCTCGGGGCGCATTGAGAATGCCTTCCGGCTGAAAAGACAAAACAAGCCCATATCACAAGAATAATAAAGAACGAGTAAAAAAAAAGGAGCTCATAGTCAAACATCCAAACATGAACACTCACATGCGGTGTTCACCACGAGCCATGTCAATAGCAGTATAATAGTATGATATCTCTTCCAAAGAAACATCGCATTTGTCATAATCAGTAACGAACGGTGAACTAGTGAATCTGCTAGGCATAACTTGTCTCCTCTGGCCATAGACTGGGAGTTCACAGGTAGAAGAAACAGTGCCTCCTCTATATCCGGACTGCAGCACATTAATGTCCAAAGGTTGCAGTACACTGGCATTAGCTGGTCGGTTCAGCTGGTTGTTGCCTATTGACAAATAACTGCATCCGATGCCCTCACTAACAAAAGAATTCTTCAAGTTGTATATATTCTCAGTATTGTTGCATAATGCACGACAGTTTTTATCAAAAATTTCTTTGGAGTCGTGCAGGGGGTCCTAAGAAATAAAAACAAAAACTGAGCAAAATAGAAATTGTTTTTGACAATTTCATCACATTCATGAGAGAGTCATATCAAAAAGGAGGACAAAAGTTCTTAAATCAGTTTACCTACCTGCCTAGGCCTTTTGGATGAATTGTGAATACCTTGCACATCCTCATCGCTACATAGGTCAATTATGGGTGGGTCTGGGGCCTTCGTCATTTGAATCAAAATAAAGTAATACAAATTAGATGGCAATGTCAGTGCCAAACACAAATGCAATCTAATAACGAACCAAAAATCGACATACATGATTTGTGGTAGTATGGTGTGCTACAACATGGGCCGAATGTGATGCTACAAACGATGTTGGATGTCCATGGCCCGCCACTGTACTTGTACCATTGTCCTTCATTACTGGTTGTTCAACATCATCTAATGGAAGCTCAAATGATGGTTGCCACTCATACAATGCCCTAAGTTTTGGATCAAGAGGTCCCTTCAAACATGGAAGAGACAAATCCTTGGAACCACTGTTCAATGGAAGACTAGCAGCTGCACTAGGCAGACTAACCTAAAAATAACATCGAATTGAATGAAACATATGTACACAAGGAGTCACAAAAAAAAACTAAATGCAAAAAAGATTAAAAAAAGAAATTACAAGTTGAAATAACATGCAGATACCTGAGCTTTAATAATAGTTTTTAAACCTATATCAGCAACATTAACTTGAAGGCCTTGAGGCACACATGGAGCATGATGCAAAACAGGGTTGCCACACAGTTTACGCTCCCTGTGATTTTCACGAGCAACAACAACAGAGGTAGCCAAATCGCCTACAGCAGCTTGAGGATGAGATGTGACAGAATGATCTAAAGGACTGACAGATTGGCAATACTTTCTCTTCTTGAAAGGAACAACTACAATATAGATAAAAAAATTGAACAAAAGCAATTACTAAGAATTAAAACAATGAACAAAATGAGAAGCATGAAAAACAGGAATGATTGAGCAAAGAATGAAAAAAAAAAACCATGGTAATGAAAAATGACATACCGGTATCATTTTGAACAATAGCAGGAACGGGCACATTCACCTTAAAGACAAAAGACAGAAAGCAACAAATCATACACGGGTAAACAAAAAACCAGCTAGATTAAAAAAGGACTCCGAAACAAATGACAAGTTATAATAACATGCAGGCACCTGAGCTACTGTAATTTCTTTTGAACCTAGATCAGAAATGTTTACTTGGCTGCCTTGAGGTTCCTGGGTATGGTGCAAAACTGGATTGGCGGATAGTTGAGGTTCCCGGGTATGTGCATGAGCAACAGCTTGAGCTTGGGATGTGACAGCACGAGATAACGCACTGACAGAGTTACCACAATTTTTCACTTCAATGCTATGATTGTGACCGGTAGCAGCTGAAAAAAAGCAGTAGAAGTGGGAGCTTGAGCTTTAATCACAACAATTTGATCACAACTAACAAAGGCATGAATTCTTCAGAGAAAAATCAATAGAGACATGAATAAAATGCTAAATGCAAATAATTGCACAAAAAGTAGAGACATGAAAAAATTTTGTAACCTTGAGGTTGCACATAGGGATCTGCCAAAACAGAACAAGGTACTTGGATGTGACTTCCCCCTCCTTTAGACGCTAAGTCGGATCCTGCATTTCTAGTCATTTCTTCATCAGGTACCATTGCCTGAGAATGTAAGGTAATTTCATGGTTAGCAATCATGCAAACATTTCATGAAAAAAAAATACATAACATGGGGCGACATATACCTCATTATTAGCACCATTGAGCTCAAAAGAATTGGTGTTAGTACTGGGCAAGATATTCAATACATCAACGATCAGATGTTCAAGGCCCAACTGAAAACTAGAATCCTGTTGTTGCTGAAACTTAACAAACATGTTTGTGATGTTTTCTTTAACCTTCATGAAAGATGAAAAACAAAATTAGAAGTTGTGTAAGTAATAAACAAAAAATCTAGATAACCTAGCACGGTTGTCTAGGCAAAACAGAGTATATGGTACTGCATAGTAAATATTCAATTAATCGTCAGACAAAATTTCATGAAAAAAATACCTCATCAGGTAATCTGGCACATGTGAATCAACAATTGACCTAAACTTTGAAGTACTCAGACAAAAACTGGTTGGCTGCTCTGCCATAGTGCTTTAACCTAAGATGCACACACACAACTTATCAGTACACTATGAATATTCGATAAAAACAGAACAATGAACCTCTAACAGTGACCTCTCACACAAAAACACATCGGGTAAGCCAACAGTATCTCTAGTTCCATATCAAATTTAAAATGTATGGTAAGCCAGTAGCATAGTAGCACATGGAGGATTTATAGCGAATGCACAATCCAAATCCGGCACAAAAATGAATCTCTTCAGCACTCCCCCCAAAATAAAGCGCCCATTCCTTCTGCTCTCAAACAAATCCAGCGCCCCCAATTCGATCTAACTTGTGGTGCCCCCCGAATCCAGCAACAAAATCAATGTTATGCTTGCGCGCCCCTGCAATCCAGAGCCTAAAACGACTACCACCTCAAAGCTGGCCCCAAATCGTAGCGAATTTGAAACCCTAGAGCAAGAAAAAGGGACAAAACTAAGGATACACACCTGCTTCCGGGGACTCGAACGCTGGGGACTCCCGCCTGACGACCCTAACGACGGCGAGGTTCTTCTCCCGGTAGCAGAAACCTTCCTCCCTCTGATTCGCCCCCAACTTCTTTCTCTCTGCCTCTCGAGGGGATAGAAAGATGAACAGGGTCGGCGCGGCAAAAACCCGATTAGAAATGGTATACAAAACTAGCGGCGGTGCCAGCGAGGCCAGGTAACGCAGGAAAGAGGTGAAGCAGCTGCGGACCGTTGGATGGGCATCTGACGGATGAAAAATTCGACTGACGTGAAGACAAAACATCAGGCAACTGACGGCGAGCAAAACTGTAATTTTTTTTTGCAATTATACAGTACAATTCAGATACTCACAACTAGGGCTGGACGAAAAGCTCGTGGCTCGTTATCTCAGCTCGGCTCGTGATTGGCTCGGCTCGGCTCAGCTCGGCTCATTCACATTTTCTAACGAGCCGAGCTAGGTTTGTAGCTCGTTATGTTTAACGAGCCGGCTCGAGCTGGCTCGTGAGCCGCTCGCGAGCCAAACGAGCCAGCAAGTCCCAACAAGCCCATCACTTCTCGGTCCCCTCCTCCCTCCCCACACCTTATCCTTTTCCTGAATCACGCTGCCACCACACCTTGTCTCCTCCCAAGTCCCCATAGCAAGCCTGCATCGCTCCTTTCGTTAGCCGCACCGCCTGCCTCGTTGGCCTGTCACTCTGCTCCCTCGCTGCTCATTTGCGAGCTTGCCCGGAGGAGGAAACGTGATGCGGGGCGGCCGGCAGCTCAAATCGGACAGTGCCGCCGCTCTCCCTATTCCCCTCGTGTGCGGTGGTGCCAGCTCTTTCACGTCACCAGTCCCCGTCCCCTCTCGTCCAATACGACCTCCGCCTTCCCGCCCGGCACGCCTTTTAAGGTTTAGGGTTTAGTGCTCAAGGGCTTGGAGATGTATCCAGCGCCCGGCACGTCTTCATGCTCAAGGGCATGAAAATGTTCTCCTCAGGTCGCGGCAGAGATGCTGGAGGCTAGCGACGAGCTTAACGAGCTGGCTCGCGAGCCAGCTCGAGCTCGTAACGAGCCGAGCCGAGCCAGCATTCTAGCTCGATAAGATAACGAGCTGAGCCGAGCCAGCTCGTTATCCTAACGAGCTGGACCGAGCCGAGCCGAGCCGAGCCGAGCTGGCTCGGTAGTCCAGCCCTACTCACAACACACTCACCTCTATGAACGCATATGCACAAATCTTACTTTTATGAGTATTTTTCAAGACTAGGCTAGCAAATCCTCGAGATTGATGAAGTCACCACCGACGCCTTTCTGTCGACAGTCACGTCACCTACCGCTGATAGACATAACACCGTTAAATCTTAAAAAATTCACTCCTACATGAGTCGAATCCAAGACATAAAATGCTACTGAGGCTCTAAATATCCTTCGAAATAGAAGACTTGGTAGCGAGCTTTCTCGCTCCAAATCACGAGTGTCATGAGAGAGAGCCCAACAGCCAGCGCAAGGAAACCTTTGCCGAGCCGGAAAACTTCGTCAATCAATCCATTAAACAATTTGAAAGGCAATTGCATCCGTTGCCATCTGTAAGTCCTGCTCGTGGACCAGTAGACCAGACAATCAATCACCACCCTCGCAAATGGGGGAGCCATGAACATCCATTGACGATGACGACGTTGGCATTATCGGATCTGCACCAGCCCCGGGACGGGCGAGCGATTTCAACACGCTATCAACTCAAACGGCTAAGGTCACGGAATATGGGCGCTCACGGTTTGGTGTGGTGTGCGCGCGCGAGGATGTCGACCTCACGGGTCACGGCTGCTTTCATTGACGTGACGGCTCTAAGTGCGTGGAATAATCACAGTTCACTTCACTTCATCCCACTGTTTATGTTCCTGCAGATACGGGCCATGAACCGGTTTGGCGTTTGCAGGTCATTTGAGATGACATTAATCAAGACAAAAGATTGCGTCGGTCTGTAAGCTGCCATGATTAGTATGTGGTTCAACCTAAGGCCTTGTCCGGAAGACAAGTAACCTACTTGGAAGCCAGCGAGTAAGCCCTTGCCCTCCTTTGTGCATGTGAGTTGGAGTCGTGCAAATAACAAAGCATTTCGTTGTCTTCCTTCTAATGCAACGCAAATCATTGAGATCAGATGTGCATGAATATTTGTTTACTTGAATAAGCATGCCCCTTTTTTTTTCAAGGAAACATACAGAGAGTGCACCTTACAAAGGGACAATTGCTCCAACAACGTGCTGATGATGTATACGACAGAGGACGAAAGGGAAAGGAACAGATCGAACCTCAGAAAGAAAATACTAGCAGGCAAACATGCAAGCATATACGGTAGAACCAAACCGAACATCTCCTCGAGACATATTCGTCGGTGGAATCAAAGCATACGACGAACATTTTTGTGTCACCTCGTAGCATGTATATGAGGTTTTCCTCCATGAAATTCTGGGTATCGATGAGAAACAGGGGGCTCGCATGAGAAAGCATGGGCAAATGCAAGTGTGCAATGCATGTATGTCCATGTCACGCTGCAGCTATCTTCTTATACATTGTTTTGATATCTCTGATGAGAAAAAAAGACGTCAGTTTTTTTTTTTTTTACACGAAAAAAAGACGTCATTGTCACCTTTCCGTTATCTGTTCCTTTTCTTTTTCTCAAGTGAAGTACCGTAATCGTTACTGCATTCAGACGGCCATTAACTATGGGAGGTTTCTCGGAATAAACTGCATCATGTAGACCACCACCCCCCCTTAGTAGCTATTTAAGGCAAAGGTTTTCAAAAGTTTCTACTAACTGCAAGCAAATTAAGGGAAAGGATCCCAACTTCCCAGTGCGAGTAATGCTTGTCATACAAGTTTTCGGCGTTAGTTAGCAGCTTCTGTGTGCTGGTCTGGGACCATATCGTCCCATAGTATGCTTACAGCCTGCAGCCGAACAGAGTAACCTCTGTTCTTTTCTTGTTGTAATTACCGTACTGGACACTGCATGTACTACTACTGCCTTCAGACTTTCAGTTGCCGTCAGTTTTATTTTTCTTTACTGTTTTTGAGCCAGCACTTTGACACATGTTCCGTCTGATGGTCCAATTGAGACATAAGACCTGTGATAGGAGCATAACGCAGCATCAGTATATGGAATTATTAAAACAGTTTGCAGCATGTGGTCGGAACTGACTGCTGTCTGTGGATCTCGAGATCAAACGACCAACATGTGACTGTTTCTCATCAGAAGATGCTGGCCCGTCCTCTGTAGTGTACTAGTGCGTACCCTCTCAATCTAAAAGTCCTATATTAAGCTGGTTGATTCTCTTGCCCAGCCCGGCTGTCACTGGCTATCACTCTATTTTTCTGCTCGAGTCGAGAGATCCGCAGCCGACAGATCGAGTTGCATCTTGATGAAACGAAAAAGGACTAGGAGCAGTGAAAAGCCTGAAAGGCGGGTTATTATTCCTTTCTTACCAATCATAAAGCAGATCTTCTTTGGCCCTGAACCTGAAAGAAAGAATCCCCCTGTTGCCAGTCAGAAAGGCAAGGAATAACTTGGGGAGGGATGGCACCATCATCCAGCGTTGGGTATGCCATTCCACTGTGACATCATACTTTCTCCAATTCGCCAAGGTAGGGATCTGAAAAGATTGACGCGTCAATGCGTATTTAGTGCTGCTATTTCGGGCTGGTTTTTTCCTTTTAGCACACACAGTGCACTTATGGGTTACACACCAACAGCGTAGACCAGGAGGAATACGTGACCAATGCAAATCCATCGTGACTTATCTGCACACAAACGTCTCTTTCAAGAGTCCATTCCGGTGCCATCGCCAAGTTTGCTTTAGTCGTAAGTAGTGGTAGCCTTCCTTCCTTGTAGAAGAGGAGGAAGCATTTGATGCCATTGCCACAAACCGCGAGTCCGCGACCACTCCAGGGGCACACAACGACGGCGAATCGATGGCTTCTTCCCCCGGCGATGGCGGCCGGTTCCCTGCTCTTCTGAGAAGGTCCGTTTGGCTTGCTCAATCGATTCACACCATGCGTGCACGGATACAGTACTTAGTACTGCCAATCAATGAATGAAAGAAAATCTGCAGGGATTGTGGGGAAAAAAAAGTGGAATAATTAGTAGGAAATCAATTAGCGAATCCCCTGTTAGGGTCCAATCATTTATTGGGAGAGAGGCGAGCAGAGCAGGCATGGATGCATCCAGGCCATGTGGCCCATCCGTCCATCCATAGCTAGCAGCCATCCATGCATGACGCCTACTGTGTGTGCTGCTGGCTGTTACTCCTACCCGCAACCATTAAAACCAGAGAGAGGAAGAACCACCTACATATACGACGCTCCCCACGCCGCCCTGAACCTGAACTGAACACACACCTCCCGCGCCCGCCCGCCACAGCAACACCAGCAGCTCACAATCTCTGTCGCGTGCTGTGCGCAGGGAGAAGATAATGAAGCGGCCGGCGGTGCTGTGCGCGGCCGCCGTGGTGGTGGTGGCTCTGCTGGCGGCGTGCACGGCGGCGGCGGCGGTGAGCATCACGCGGAAGCAGCACCAAAGGCACCAGGCGTCGGCGGCGAGGTCGTGCGACGTGTTCGCGGCGGGGCGGTGGGTGGAGGACGCGTCGTACCCGCTGTACGACGCGGCGCGGTGCCCCTTCATCCGCGACGAGTTCAATTGCGCCAAGTTCGACCGCCCCGACAAGAACTACCTCAAGTACCGGTGGCAGCCCGACCCGCCATGCGCCCTGCCAAGGTTCGTCTGTTCCTTCCTTTGCGACTCATCCATCAATGGCGGCGGTAACAGACAGTCAAAATTGATTGATTCTTGGAGCTCTCAGTCAGAATTGACGTCGTCGTCGTCGTCTTCGCAGACGTGCGATTAGGACGTTACCACATTCTGCGCGGTTGATTGCGACCTGTTTTGTGAGGAAAAAAGTTACCTTTTTTGCTGGTCTGGGCAGGTTCGACGGGATGGCGCTGCTGCGGATGTGGAGCGGGAAGAAGGTGATGTTCGTGGGCGACTCGCTGGCGCTGAACCAGTACGAGTCGCTGCTGTGCATGCTCCACGCCGCCGCGCCCAACGCCCGCACCACATTGACGCCGGCGTCCGGCAAGATCGACCCCTCCTCCACCGTCCGCTTCGAGGTATCGTATCGTATCATGCACGCGCCGATTCCCTCTCCTCCTCCTCCTCCCCCTCCTCCTCCTCCTCTTCCTCTGTGTGCGCGCGCGCATATATCCCCCGCTTTTTCAGGTCAGGGTAGTACAAACTTTAGTAAAAGGTCGGCGGTTAGGCTGGGGCCTGTGGGCGCCTGCGCATCATGGCAAGATGAGTGGGGCGTGAACAGGGCGCTAGCAAGCGAGCACCGAATTATATGATGGGTTACCCAGGGACGGCCCGCGGCGTCGGTTGCCGCCGCTGGCGAGCGACGACGGGCGCGGCGGGGCATGCAGCTGGAGAGCCCGCGGCGCGTGCGTGTTCTGTCCTGCCGTGTCGGGCAAGCGCACGTACGGTGCGTCGGTGCCGGCGCGACGCGGCATGGATTTGTTTGTGCGTGGGGTTGAGTGAACCAGTGATGGCACGCGCGGCGGTGGCCTCGACACGACAGGTGTTCTGCGGTGGCAGCCGTGCGCCACCGAAGTCAACAGAGTACAGGGGTCCCCGTGAGGTCGTCCCCTTTGGACTTTGGTCCGGCACGAGCCGCCCCCCTGTTAGCAAGAGCTAGCTGGCCGGAATGGCGGCGTTGGGACGATGCGATCGATCTGCGGCTGAATGCAGATCTACTAGCGTGACATGTTTTTGTGGTAGGTGGGTACGCCCATTTCGACGACGCACTACTATATTCGCCCGGCCCTGTCCGCTTCAGCCTCGTTTCATTGGAAAGTTAGGTGTTCGTATCCCTTGAAGTGCTTCACAAAATTCAGGGTACTGTAACTAGAACAGTATTTTTTGTGAGGGAGGCAACAGTTCCCTGAATTAACATTGTAGCAGTTACTGTTTAAACAGTTCTCCCGGTTACTGTAGAAGCATTTTGTCACTGTACCCCGTTTACTGTAGCAGTCGATGTGGATCATCCAATTCAGATCAGACGGTAGAGCAAAGGAGAAATTCCAAGTACTGTAGCTCCTCTGAATTTTGTGAAGCAATTGAGAGGATCTAGACCCTAAAGTTACCTCTGCTTTGTTCCTTGTGTGTTTTTGTGTCAGATCGTCAGAGCCACAAAAAATTCATCTGCCGTTGTATGCTGTTGGCCTCTTGCGATCCCGCGCGCTGGCTTCTTTGGCGCCATTGAGCGCCGACACAGGCTTAGTACTCCCACATTGCAGTACTACTAGTAGTTGGACAACACACTGCACTTTTAACTACTAACACTGTTCGGTGATTGAATTCAGTGTGGTACTGTACCAGGATTGCACTCTGTACTTTTTAACTAACACTGTTCGGTGATTGATTGACCTATCGATCGCCGTGAGGTGTCCTGAAAAAGAGAGATTAAATGGAAGCAGAAATCATGTGCGTGTTCACCATGAAGTTCCAACGCTGTTGGCGATAGTACCAGTCGCAATATAACGTGTTCACTTCCTGTTCTTGCAATTTGTCCTTCCGGACTGGCGAAGCTGACTGGCGTCGTGGGTTGTTGCATTTGCAGGACTACAACGTGACGGTGGTGTACTACCTGACGCACTACCTGGTGGACCTGGTGACCGACCGTTCCGGGCGCGTCCTCAAGCTCGACTCCATCGACCAGGCTCGCAACTGGCTCGGCGCCGACGTCCTCGTCTTCGACTCCTGGCACTGGTGGCCGCGCTCCGGACCCACGCAGCCATGGGACTACATCCAGGTGGGCAACACGGTGATGAAAGACATGGACAGGACGCAAGCATTCACCAGAGCGCTGCACACCTGGGCGAGATGGGTCGATGACAACCTCGTCCAGACCAACACCAAGGTCTTCTTCCAAGGGATCTCACCCTCCCACTACAAGTAAGAAGAAAATCCTATCTACCAGTATTTCCTTTGTGTCTGAGTATACTGGTGATTCGCACAATCGCACACTATCGTTTCATCCTCATCAAAAGAAAGGGACAAGTCTGGTACTGTCATCTCAGGCTTGAGGCGGCCCCCGTGTCCTTTGCACTCGACTGCAACAACTGGAACCACTCAGCTGATCAGCCTCAGCCACCAGCGCAGCAACTTGTCCTGAAACGTTTCACATGCTCTGCATTCAGCGCCTCCGGATTTATGAACCATCGATGGCAACAGCACACAACAGGGTGGAATACTGGAATGGAGAACTAACGATTTGCTGTACGTTGGTGGTGCAGGGGCCAGGAGTGGGGCGCGTCGACGAAGACGACGTGCATGGGGCAGACGGAGCCGCTCAACGGCACGGCGGCGTACCCCGCGATCCCGCAGCAGTCCATCCTGCGGAGCGTGCTCGCCGGCATGGCCAAGCCCGTGTACCTGCTCGACTTCACCTACCTCTCGCAGCTGCGCAAGGACGCGCACCCCACCAGGTACAACGGCGGCATCTTCGGCGAGGACTGCACGCACTGGTGCATCGCCGGGCTCCCCGACACCTGGAACGTCCTCTTCTACGCCGCTCTCACCGGCCAGGACTGATCCATCGCATTCTCCTCTCTCTCTCTCTCTCTCTCTCTCTCTCTCTCTCTCTCTCTCTTCTAGGCTCTATAGTTCAGTCAATAAACAGTAAAGGAATTGATAGCAGATTGGTTTATTATAGCCTTATTATATTATAGGGGGCAAAAACATTTTTCCAACTTCTTACCAGAAAAAAAAAAAAAAGATAGAAGAACCCATAAAAAGGTTCCATGGTTCTTTCTTTCTTTCTCCGAATTGGAGATGCACTATATTGTAATTTGGCAATGGGGACAAGGATGTTATCATGAGTAATACAAAGATATTCATTAAAGTTTGATGGTCTTTGTTTGAAAAAATTGTAAGTAATAGTTAAAGTATTCGCGCATAAGTAATGGAGGAAACATATTGTTTCTTGCAAATTCAAGAAGTTGTTTAGGCACTCCTTCAGGTGCCTGGTTCCAATGCTACAATCATAAACCGAAATTTCGTTCAGGGTAAAAAGAACAAATTATTTCGTAAAACAAAAAGAATCAAATTCCGTTCATTGGGTCATAACGTTTTCTTATTGGGCCATAATGTGGAGTTAAGCTGACACCAAACACGATTGATTGCAACGAAGTTGCTAACAGCCCTTTTCTTGGGCCAATGATTGGACTCTTTCCAATTGTTTTTCTGAGTACGACGGCCCGGCCGTATTATCTATTAGGCCTTGTTCGGCAGGGCAGTTTTGCTTCATGGCCTGTTTTCGTTCATAGCAAGGATCGAGTGGATCCTGGTGTTTCACTCGAACCTGGCATTCACATGGATCCGGCCAGGAATCAAACTTTTGCAAAATTATGACATGTTCGGCAGGACTGGAACCAGTACACATGGATTGTAATTCAAGGCTGACCTCACTGGAAATTAAGCGTATGCAAAGACAGACAAAGTGAACGCAATCAGCTAGCAGCGATATACCATCTTGATTTTTACACAAACAAGTCAACTGCCCAGCATGCCCTCAAGCATTATCCAACTTGAATTAACTTGAAAACAGTTACCAGCTGGATAAAACTGAGTGTAACAACAAACCAGTTTTAAGGTTAGATGTCATAGTTTCTATATCACGATCCCTATGTAGAACCCAAATCAACAAGAGATCTACTGGTCTAACAACCATCAAAAAATCCACATCCAATTAAGCTGCATATTCTATACAAGAGGAGGTGCAAACTGATACAAAAGTTTGTACACACACGGCATTTTGGCTAGTCCCTGTAGAACAATAGAGAAGACTATGAACACAGATGTAATCAAATACATGGCATAGGACATTTTGCAGGTTTACAAGGAGCTGAGCATACTTGAGGTCAGACAGAATTTTAATAAATTAGGTTTGTACTAGCTAGAACAATGAAATCAGTATAGGCATTGGTGCATATACAATTGATTGTCCATTCACAATCGCCAAGACACAGGTTGCATAAAGCTAGATTGCATTAAAATTGTTTAGTATTTGGTAACAGAACATAGGTGTAGGCAAATACAGGACATGGCAAACTGATCATCAGTGATCATCAGGAAATTTATAGTAGTAATTGCAAGATGATCCACTACTACACCTATAAGAACCATGATTATTGAAAAAGTGTTGACCACAGAAAGAGCATGACAACAAAGTCTCGACGGTAGCAGCACAAGTCAGTGATCTCATACTCCTCCATGACCCACCTGGTGCTCCGCTTCAAAGAAAAACAAAGAGCAATATATGCTTTTGAGTTGTGAGCACACCTAGTGCTGCATAACCAACAGGCAAACAGTGGTGATGGCTATATCATGTGCCTGATTATAGATCAATTAAAACAATGTAGAAGTACCACGAATGCAGAGATGCAGTTTCACTATGTTTCACTATAGCAAGTGCAACGTTGCAGTTAACAAATGTACTGAGATATAGCAAGAGATTTCAAGTAAAAGAAAGTTGAATGAAGCTGGACAGTTACAATGAACTAGTGGTTTGTGTAGGCTTCAACTTGTAGTGTAACTGAGCAAGCTAACTGTACAAGCAGCAAAACAAAAATCACCAAAGCAGCAAGATCTCATATAGAAAACTGAACATTCATTGCTTCCCTTGCTGTGTCCATATGTAACATTAGTCTCTTGATTCGAGCTCAATTTCAAGCAACCACCAAAACAGAAAATACCACATTGACATGCCTGTCAAAAGTGTTGTAAAGTACAAGGCCACAAACCTGAATATCCTGAACTTCTCAGGGCAAGAAGATGATTCTGGATTTCTGATTCTAGTTTCATCTTTAGCTGCTTTAAACAGGATGTGAAATGCGTGATGCTAATATTTACATGTGAATTTTAACCAAAACAATACGGACTTGTCCCTAATGCCTGCAAGGACCAGCAGAACTGAATCAGACAGCACACATTTTGTACAGAACTCGGAGTTGAGCTATGGAAGCAGAGCAAGAAAATGCAAGAACTCTACCGCAGGATCAGCCGCGGACTGAATACCCATCCTACGTACTGGAGCCCAAGGCCATGAAGCCGACACTAGATCGAGCACGCACTAGAACTGACCACTTTTGAGTAAGCGCTGGTAGTTCATGTTCTTGACAACGTATTCATTCCATTCGAAAATATATGCACCAGATTTATTTACGTGCCATATGAGTAAACGCTGGTAGATATAGTTAATTTGGGTTAATAAAAAATTGGGCAGTTCAGTTTTGTGGATATATTAGCACAAATGCACGTACTTATAATATTGTCTAAAATCACTTAATCGCCTAATGCACATAGAACAGAACGATGGTCAGCATGCCATCTTGGAATCGAAACGAAAAAACTCTGAACCAACCAAAGAACAGAACCTAGAACTGAAGCTACACAGCTAGGGTCCGAAAGGTGTGGAGGAGGCGCCACGCCGCCGGTGGTCGTTAACTAGCTAGTGGTGCGGATGGCGCCATCTCCAGTCAGCAGCAGACGCAAGCACGCGATCTCGCTGACCCCAAGATCCAAGAATCCTAGGGAGAGGAGGGGTAGGATGAGGAGGAGTGGGATGGCATTACCGGTGAGAAGTACGAGGGAGCGCCGCGTAGCCGTGTCACGCCGCCGTCGCCGTCGTAGCCGTGTCACGCCGCGTCGTCGCCTCCTCGCGCTTCGCTCGCTCGCGCCGCCAGCGTTGCGCCGTCGCCCCGAGCTGATCCGATCCGGAGGGTCGGAGATCAGTTTTCGAGCCGGGCCATGGAGAGAGGTAAAAGATGAAAACGGGTCCGTTTACGATTCGGGCCAGGCCTAACCGAACGGCTCTTCCGTGTCCAGTCCGGCTCCAAACATGGCCGGACGGATCCGCACGGAACAGCCCATGTTTCGGGCCCGGAACGGCCTAACCGAACGAGGCCTTAGTGGCTGGACCGGAAGGCCCAAAAGTTACCAAGCTAGCAGAAAATAAACGGGCCTACAGTAGCGTTGTTTGCAGGCTCTCAGCCCATGCACAACGTCATGATGAACATCGTCACAAAATTCGTCATGCATGTCTCTTAAGTCTGAACAAAAATCAAAGTAGGTCTGTTTTCGGTTCGTTGACGCGGCGCATAGAAGAATCTGGTTACCATTTGCCTGTGGCGTCGCTCAACGTCGGACCCAGCAGCCTCGCGCGTTGCGTCGCTCACCTCCATGCCTCTATCCGCCGAAGCTGCTCGTTGCTGCGGCTATCAGCCCGGCGACCGGCCTCCTTGCCTGCTGTCCGCGTGCCAAACCGCTGCTCCTTGTTGCCCTCCCCCAAGAGCAGTCTCCTTCGCCAGATCAGTCTGCTTCCGCGGGTTCCTGGGTATGGCGCCGCTCGGCTTGCAGCGTCGTCGCGTGTTCATTGGAGTTTGGACTACGTACCTACGCGGGTGTGCAATCCACCGGCGTGCGCTACGGCAACGACGTCCCATCGCCGCGCCGCCGGACGTGGTGGAGCTGTACAAGTCCAACGGCGTGTGCTACAGGGCTCGGGCATCGGTCTCAATATCGTCCGCGTCCTGGGTCGAAACCAGCGTCAAGCCCAGCTACCCGGACATGCATGAAGATTGATCCGGCCTGACCATCGCCGGCGGCAACGAACTTCCGATAGCGACGCCGCGAACATCCTCCCTCCCGGAGATGCAGAACATGGAGGCCTTTTCCACGCAGCCCCTAGCTACATGGCGCCCAACGCGCAGTGCATGAAGAGCACCGGCGCGCCGCTGCTCCACGTTTACCCCTACTTCGCCTAGCTATGTGCAGGGGCGGAGCCAGGTTCAGGCCAACCTGGGCTCCGGCGCCCCCCCTCCCTGCGTCCGGGAAAAAATCGAACATCCAGCAGTATTTGCCTGGTCTGCAGCAGCACCATGTGCAAAATAACAAGGCCAGCGCTGACCAGGAGAACACAGGTCTTCCCTCGACGCCGCTCATCGTGTGCGTTCAGCGCTAGGATACCTCCGTAGTCTCGGTCAGCACTCAGAGTCCAAAACGCCTTTGTTCGTTCGCTGCTGTGCTTCCCATGGCTCGTCGTCGTCTCGCTACTGTTCATTCGGCCCCTCCTTGGCGTCGTTGCTGGCTCCGCCACTGGCTATGTGGGCAAGCAAAACGACGCGATCGAACCCTCCTCAACTAAGAGCGTTCGGGTCATCGTGTTGGACGCCGGGGTGGGCGCCAGTGTGCAGATCCCAGAACGCGCAGACGAACAACCAGAACATGATCAGGCGAGGCATTGCACTCCCAAGATGCCGTTCGGAGCAACAAAGTTGTTCGTGTTCGCCATGTTCAATAATAAAAACCAGAAAGATGGTGATCCCACGGATCGGAGAAAAACTAGGGGCTCTTTCACCCAGACAAATCACCCCGGCTTGTAACCCATCACTTTCTAGTAGGGTACTGCATGACCTCATTTCAAAAAAGAAAAAGAAAAAAAGAGGGTACTGCATGACCTCAATAAATGTAACATCACCTTTTCTTTCCTTTGAATTATATTCGGATGCACTATTTGACCTGTAACATACGTAGGTGGTCAAATGGATAAGTACGTACCACTCAACCGAAATGATGATGAAGGTAGGTAATCAGCCAAAAGAAGAATCAACAAATCGTGCAGAATGCCAGTAGGATAACAAGCCACCGGTCCAATCAGTTAGAACTGCGGGGCTGAAAATTGCACGTATTTGTCAACACAGACTGAACTATCTGACCCGTACCATACGTAGGTGGTCAAACGGATATACGGCGTACTTTTGGAAAGATAGCAATCTCCACGCGGGGCATGTAGAATTTTATGAGCAAGTACGAGAGGAAAACAGAGTCAGGCTTGGTGGACTTCGTGGCGTCAAGCTAGAGGCCGAAACGGAAGGACACGAGACGATTTGTTTGGCCGGACAGTGGGTGGTGACGCGCACGGCCATGCAAGTACGTGCATTAACTTGATCCGGTTCAAGGGAGCGTTGCAATGCAACACGTGTCAGACCACTAGAGCAGCTGAAACTTGTATATAAGGGGTGGGTGGGCGCATGCTGCTGTTCATAGCATTCGACAACAACATTTGCCTCGATCGGGTGTTGGTAACTGAGAGAGCGAAGAACAATGGCGAGGCAACAAGTTGCTTCCATGCTTGCAGTTGCTCTGATCGTTGGAGCAATATTTGGCTCTGTTCCCACAGGTACTCATCATCCTCTCTCTCCTGCCCTGCATGCGCCTAACCTGCGTGCATGTAGTATAGGTTTTGAAAGAACAGAATAATATGCTTCTGCGGCGTCACGGACGTACGTACATCACTCCTTTCGTGTTTCATCATCTAATAAAATAACTGCGTTGCGTACTTGCGTGCAGCGGTGCAATCCATGGGCGTGTGCTACGGCCCGCTGGGCAGCAACCTCCCGTCAAGCAGTCAAGTGGTGGAGCTGTGCAAGTCGGTGGGCATCCAAGGCATGCGCATCTACGGCCCCCACAAGCCCACCCTGGACGCCATGCGCAACTCCGGCCTCGGCCTCCTCCTCGACGTCGGCAACGACAAGGTCTGCGAGCTCGCCGCCAGCCCTTGCAGCGCGGCGGCGTTCGTCCGGGACTACGTGGTCCCTTACTACCCGGCGGTGGACATCCGGCACATCGCCGTCGGCAACGAGCTCAACGGCTGCGCCACGGACTGCATCGCCCCGGCGATGCGGAACGTCCACGCCGCGCTGGCCGACGCCGGCCTCACCGGCGCCATCAAGGTGTCCACGTCGGTGAACTACTACACCGTCGTCCGCGACGCGTTCCCGCCGTCGAGCGCCGCGTTCGCGCGGCCGTACATGGCGGACGTGGCGCGGTTCCTGGAGACCACGGGCGCGCAGCTGCTGGCCAACGTGTTCCCGTACTTCGCCTACGCCGGCAACCCGGGCGGCGCCATCAGCCTCGGGTTCGCGACGTTCCGGCCGGGCGCGGCGACGGTGACGGACCCCGGAAACGGGCTGACGTACAGGAACCTGTTCGACGCCATGGTGGACGGCGTGTACGCGGCGCTGGACAAGGCCGGGGCTCCCAACGTCAGCGTCGTCGTGTCCGGGAGCGGGTGGCCGTCGGCCGGCGGGTTCGGCGCGAGCTTGGAGAACGCGCGGGACTACAACCAGCGGCTCATCAACCACACCCACGGCAAGGACGGGCCGCAGGGCACGCCGAGGAGGCCCGGGAGGATGGAGACGTACGTCTTCTCCATGTTCAACGAGGACCTCAAGATGGGGGATCCCACGGCGAGGCACTTCGGACTCTTCTACGCCAACGAGGAGCCGGTGTACCCCATCAACTTCAGAATTGACTGAGCTGCATACCAAGCTGCAGGAGGAATTAAGCTGATGGAAGAAAGCTACAGATGCATGTTTATATCCTTCTCTCGCATATTATTAGCCTACTAAATAAGCTGCATACAAAGCCGTAAACAAACTGCTGTGTAACCTGCTCGCAGTCTCGCATGAATAAAATCATGTTTCTGCTGTTCTGCATCAGATGTGCGCCAACGTATCGACGTGACGCATGCTTTCATTTTTTTTTTGAGGAAAGACGCATGCTTTCATGAATCATGACTCGCAACATGGGCTGCCTTGGCCCAATACTATACTCTATCGGCCCATCTGAGGATCGTTGACTGATTCAGATTGTAGCGGCTCAATGTAGAGCTTTTTGCAAAAAGAGAAAAAAAAAACATTTCAGCATTTTTATCTTAGACCATCATGCCGGTAGATAAAAGGTATCATGAATGAAATATGACCGTTTATTTAAACTAAAAGTGTATATGACGACCGGCCGCTCACGTGACCCGTGCTAAGGCGGCCTAGTTCGCCCCGCACATAAGCTGGCCCAACTAACGAACGGATAAGAGCAAGAGAGGGCAACGGTAGTAGAGCCGAAGGTTGTGCGGGGTGGAGGCAAAGACGTCGCCGAAGGTGGTTTAGCGTCGGTCGGTCAGGGTTCTAGGGTTGCTAGGGGTGCGGGAGCTCCAATTTTCGACATCCAAAGAAACAGGGAGGGTGGCGGGCGCGACCTGGCGGTGGGAGGTCAGCGGCGGCACATGGAAGTATCTGTTGAGTTTACTGCTGGCTTACCATTTGCATATGGCTACGAGCAAGTGGCTGCTCATATATGAAGCCAGTTGAATTATTGAAAGGAGCAATACAGCACGCATTAACTACGCAAGTAAGCGGTCCTCTCCTATCCAAAAAAAAAAGAGAGAAAAAAAAAACTAAGCAGTCCTCTGCACTGAACCACAACCACAAGCAATTGATCAATACGCGAGGCTCCACAACGGTGGCTCGGCAAACGGACCGTTCAGCCATCCGTCGGCGATGTCCTTGTATGCCGCCTCCGTGAGGTGGATGCCGTCCCAGTTCACGGCCTTGGACGGGTTCGCGCACGCCGTCACGCCGGGGAAGCCGCAGGGCGCCATGGGGTTGTAGTTGTACTTGCCGCCGCCTGCCCCGCAGCACGTCACCAGCGCCGAGTCGCCGTCGAAGTCTGCACGCCACCAGAAATGTTGGTAGATTCTCGATTATTCTTGTGCATCGACGAGACGCGATCCAAGGAATTGAAAGACACGTGATCTCACCGTAATAGCCGTGCATCTGCAGGAAGGACAGGACGGGGCGGTAGTGGTCGGCGAAGGCGATCCTTGTGTACGGGTACTTGATCTGGAGCTGCAGGACCTGCCTCCGAAGCAGGTCGTTGTGGTAGCGCGCCAAGCCGTTCAGATTCTTGAGGCACCCGTTGTGGTCGTAGTCCGAGCTGTCGGGACTCGCGTATAGCGTCAACAGGATGGGGATGCAGCCGTTCGGCAGGTTCCCCGGCACGACGATGCTCTTGGCGCCGTGCTGGATCAGTTTCTGCGCGCGTATATTTGTAGTCAAGCAAAGAGTTGACCCCATGTGTGGTTAACAAAATCTTCGTGTCAGAGAAAGAGACAGACCACAAGAATGGCACTAGTAATCAAGCACGATTGAACATTTTCTTTTCTTTTTTTTTCAGTACCTCTACGCCGTCGGCGACAGCCTTGACAATGGCAGGAACGTAGGCGCTGGTTTCCTCCACGGTCTTCTTGGCGGCCAGGAGGAAGACGTAGTCGTTCCCGCCAAACTCTCCCATGAAGAAGAGGGATTTGCCGAAGTAGTCGTCGCATCCTTCCTTGGTGTTGCAGAGCGTGGGCTTGAGCTGCTCGAACCACTCCAGCTGGACGCTGAGCGAGCTGTTGAACGGGGGAACAGAGGTGATGTTGTTTTGCAGGTAGTAGGCCAGGTCCAGAGCCGTCCCCCCTGTGACGGCAAAATTTGCGCCCTTGCTGAAGTTTTGGGTCTTGTCCAGGGACGGCGGCAGGAAGGGCAAACCGGAAGCATTCGCTGCATGAACAACAGACTCCATGTCAACGAAAGAACAAACATACAGATTGAATGGAAAGAAAAAAAAAAATACTGTTTCTCTCGAATTGAGAGAAGAAGCAAAGTCAGTAGTAAGACGTGTGCAGATATAGCAGGTATGTACCGATGAAGTCGAGGATGAGGCGGCCGTCGCTTGCTCGGCCGGTAGGATGGCCGAAGAATGTCTCGCCGTAGGGGAGGTTGTTCATAGGAATGGCAGCGGCAGGGATGAGCGGCGCGGCCAGCCTGACGAAGTTGCCGGTGTCGGCCAGCGAGTTGCCGAAGCTGAATATGGCGGCGAAGGGCTCGTGTGGGTGGACGGCGCCGTATTCTCCATGGATGCAGGGGACGAGGAGGAGGAGGAGCACGGCAATGGCAGCCTTCATGGCCATGGAAACGATCGCTGCGTGAGACGCGCTGCTTGAGACCTCGATCGACGTTTGGTCGTGTACTTACTATTACTGTACTGGTGGTAGCGGCACTGTTGGGTTTTGACCAGCTAATTATCTTACTGACACAGATCTCGATTCGGGCATGCACCACGCTACCACCCGCCACGCGGTGTAGTGTGCACTTTCAGCATGCGAGGTGTAATCCCTTGTCGATGCTGGGAAACTCGTGAAATGCCCACAGGCACCTCTATTCGGTCCATGTACGAACAAAAGTGCTGTGCAAAAATTTACGTAGAGCCATGAATGAAGGGAAACAGAGCAACAAAGCAAGGGGTTAGAATTCTACTACAAGATATTTACAGTTTTGTGTAAATTAGTATGGCTGCCCGCGTATTTACGCGGCTAGACTTACTATTAGGGATGAAAACGGGACGGGAAAATCCCGTGCCGTCCGGCTTCCATTCCCGCTTTTCTCCTGATCGTTTTCGGATTTCCAGGATAAATACGGTAACGGACGGAAACGGGAAACAGTAAACGGGAACGTGAGCGAAAACGGTTAGGGGTGATTCCTGCCCGTTTTTGCGGGATCCCGTTTTGAACCGGGGTTATCCGGTTTTTCTCCTGTTTTCACCCCCATCCGGTTATAGCCTAGTAGTCAACAGCAGGCCCATCATCAATCGCTTATAAACTATTTTTATATTATTGTAGAAGTTTAACATAGTTTATTGTTATTACTTATTTTATACTTTATATTTATAAAATAGTAGAAAAATAGTTTGGAGAATTTTTCACCGTCTCCCAATTTGAGTGTGAGATGAGTCAGCATTATTTTGGGTCGTGTCTTATCTAACAATCTATTTGATTTTATTTCAGAAGTGAGGTTGGTTCAAACGTGGCATGCTAAACAACAAACATATGTCATGGTAGAAAAAAAGAATGTGTGCCGTGCTACAAATAAATCTTTCGAAGGAAATTTGTCATGCTAAAAATAAGATAATGTGTCATGCTAGCTAGACATATGATGGTTTTATAACAGTGTATTTAGAAATCAGAATTAAGTGTTAATTAGATATTTATTATTTTAAATTTAGCTATTTTGGGCTCATAATGGTATGATTGGTAAATTAAAAATAAGAATTAGGGATATTTTAAGCTATTTTTTATAATCTAAATTTATATTTTGGACTTGTAATGGCATGGAGGGTAATTTAGAAATAGATGTGATGGGTATTTTTGGTTATTTTTTATTATTCCGAATTTAGCTTTTTTTTACTCATAATGGTATGTTGGGTAATTTAGAAATAGGTGTGAGGGGTATTTTGGCTATTTGTTATTATTCCGAATTTAGCTGTTTTATAAATATTTTTAGGGGGTTTTCTGACTAATTGTTTCATAATGGCAGTGGTGGGTAATTTTCTCTTCTTATTTTTTCGGATTAACGTGAGAATTTCTAGCATTTTAGAGCGAACGTGGTGGCTCCTTTTCGTCGTCAAATATATATATATAATAGATATTTCTACTACAAGATATTTACAATTCTACTACAAGATATTTACAAGATTCTGCAATGCAAACAGCTTTTGGAATCATGAAAGGTATCAAACAAGTCGTGATAACTTGCAACATGTAACTCGATATATCGACAATCAGCAACTAGCAGCCATTTTGGGACGGACCAACACAATCATCAATTTGTAAGAAATGAGTTGATGCATGTACAGGCCAAGTGCATGAAAAGGTAACCAATCTAATATCATTATAAACAGGATATCACATCAGCACTACTAGTTTCTTTCAGATCCCAATTCCAAAATTTATGCCTGATTGTTTGAGTAAATCAAATAAAAAATGATGACCAATAATATGATATCAATTTTTTATTGTACGGACAAAGAAAGCTAGCCGATTTTTAGTGCCATCATTGTGACAGGTGAGGCCCGCTTGAGTCACTGACAGTGGCATATATCATAACGGGGGTAGTTTGCAATGGCATGAGGGAATTTATTCCTATAACATAGTACATTCTAATTGTCTCTCAATGACATATTAGTGTTAGCAATCGGGGTAAATAACTGAAGCGCATAAAAATTAGTGGCCAAATCTAAGCAACTTTTATATGATTCATTCACCAAGTTTAGTTATACAGAAAAATAAGTGTGTGTTTAGGTCTTTTCGTCATTGTGACACATATCTACTAGGCACCTTATCAGCGGCATCCTACTCAGCAGTCACATCAAACCCCCGGCAAACAATCAATGAAGTTTGAACTGTTTGAAATTAAAGATAAAATCAACACTAAATGAAAACAACAGATCTTGGAGCAGTTTTGTGAGGATTTGACGAATCCGAGGCGGCGACGGCAAATTCTAGAGTAAGGCATTCATCATTGCATAAAAAATAATAAACATCAAAAGCAAATAAAAAATTTGGAGTGCGAAACTTGAAAGAACTACAAAAGAAATGAAACTAGAAACCAAGAAAACAATTAGGTGTAGCACATACCCATGGGGCTCAAGTAAAACTTTGTTGTATGGCCCGCAATTGAGGCGGGCAGAATGGCCCACGTAGGCGAACCCCAGATCGGCGGCGCGATGGTAATGAGGCCGAACGACGCACATCCATTCGCAGTTGGATCTAGTGTACCGTACCCCGGGCCCGCGGGGCATGAAGCTCAGATGTGCGCCGGACATGCGCATTAGCCCAAGACACGACGCCACCGAGCGGGTCGATTATGTACTTCTATGAATTAAACATGACTACGAAAAGAGAAATTTCTCCCAGCTCCAGGAATATCCCTCTTAAATTTACTAGACAACATATACAGTAAGTAGCCACGAAATTCAAATACAAGATTTCTATTTCACATCTACCATACTGGGGACACCAATATCAATATATCCATATCACGCAACAGAAATAACTTGCCAAGTAAACATTATTACCACTAACATCAGGATTATTAGAACTACTAGTACTTTGACTAGTGACTAAAAATCCAACTTCTAGAATCCTGAACCAAGAAATGGTGATGGGGCGTGTACCCTCCGACCTGAGCGTGGAGATCTAGTTGTGGTAGTTGGCCAGTGGTCGAAGAGCACCGAACGTTCACACCTTCTTCTCCTCCTCCTTCCTCTTGCTTTAAGTTGTGTTTCCGCGATGCAAATTTGTGAAAGCATGGAACCGGACATTGAACCTGCACGAATGTGTCTCACGCCGTGCAATGTTGTCACCACATGTCGTCCAAGTTAGTAATCGTTGGCGTGTCGCGCTCTAAGAATATGTCCCAAGTGAGACGAGAATGCGCGGGACACTGCACAGTGCAAGAAGGCTAGGGGTGTGTTTGGATGGATGGCTGGGGCGAGTTGGGTTGGAACGGCCCTTTTTTGCACACGTTTGGTTCAGGGTCAAGGAGGGGCAAGCAACACTGGCCGAATATTCCTTCAGATTTGGTGGCAGAGCACGCAACCCTTTGATCATTGCAGTACAAGAATCTTGTGGCCCCAGGCCTGCGCCAGCTCGCATGGCGCCACCCTGCGTTCCTTCGATCCTCAACTTGGGGAACGGCGATGGAGCACGGAAGATAGAATATTAAGGCGTCTTCAATAGTCTATGTTGATTAGCGCTGCAGACGGCGCGGAGCGGAGCGCTCCTGCGGCTGACCCTGCGCACCGCTCGATTCGAAAACGGTTTGAGGTTCGACCCGCTCCATGGTAATTAGGATAATGGATTGTCCGCGGGCCGCTTAGGGTCGAACCTAGTGAGAGCTAGCTCGTCACAGAGAGGGAGAACGAGATCAAGATGCGCGAAGCCACTTACTGCTCAAGGCGAGGCAGGTCCGTTCGTCACCGTCGATCTCTATACCACCATGCCGGACAACGGGGCCTTCGTCCTCTGGTCCGACCGCGCCTACAGGCCCATCTCCGGTTCCCTCAAGTACGCGCCCTGCGCCGTCGACGGGGCCGCGTTCCCGTCGCAGCTAGCGGAGGCGCCATGGATCGATTCGACCCTAGGGTCGATGGGTTCGTAACCCAACTAAACCGCTTTTGGTTGGGTTCGCCCCGGATCGATTCGTTGCCGAAATTTAGGGGCGGTTCGATGAACCTAATGGATCGACCCGAACCTTCCTCAGCGCTAATGTTGATCTTAAAGTGGATTTTCTGCGGATCAGCTAAGACAAAGGGGTCTATCTGAACCGCACATACGCTTAGATTTGCTACTGCACTTCAACAACTTATAGTGCATCAATCTGGTTCGTTCATTCTGTAGATGTGTGACCATTCACTCTAGTTGCTCCTCAAATTAATTTAGTCATGTTGATGTTGCTCGCTGATGTCCCATCCAATTGTTGGGAGAAACCTCAGACTGACTCCAACAAGAGTGTGCATTTCTCATATGCAAATCGCCCGGTTGCCTCGTGTGAACAGTGTTCTGCATATCCCTCAAAAAAAACAAAAAAAAAACAGTGTTCTGCATCTTCCTTTCCCGACATCATCTCCAACAGAGAACTTCCATTTTCTGAGATGCAGACGCGTCCGCACGTCCCGGCGTCCCCGTCCTTCGCGCCCGCCGCGCTGACCGAATCCTCGAGCGAGGAGCTCCGCAGCCCTGCGCCCGCCCACCTGCACCCTCCGGCGGCGGCGGTGCACTCGCAGCTCGCCCTCCTGCACGCGCATGTCGCCCTCCGCACGCGCACAGTGCACGCGAAGCTCGCTTGCCTCCGCCGCGCCCGCGCCGCTCACCCTCCGCACGCGCAGCTCGCCTGCCACCGCCGCACTCATCTCCATCTTCAATCGAACTCTGCGCCCACCGCCGCCTCCCCGCGTGCACCCACTCGACGCGCTCGACGCAGAGCACGGAGTACGTCGAGCAGGTCCGTTGCGGCGCCCCACGCCGGCGTGCTCAGCCCGGCCCCGCGGCCTTCACCTACACCCGCGCCGCCCACCTCCACGCCGACCTCCCCCCGCTCGCCGTCGCCCCCAGCAGCGTGCGCCCCGTGCCGAGACACGCGCTCGAGCATGCGCGCGCAGAGCCGGCATCGACACCGCGCGCCCCAGCCCACGCGGAGACGACGCGCCGCGCCACCATCCCGTCGCGCCCCGCGCCACCATCGTGAGAGCAGGTGTCCTGCGCCGCCTCCGCGCTCGCGCCCGGCGGCGGCGGATTTCCTGCACAGTCGCGGCGACGGATATTTCCTGCGCGGCGAAGGAGGTGGAGCCCCGCCGGGAAGCCGTCGTCCACAGGGGCGCCGAGGGCGAGGAGCTCGTGGAGGTCGGGCAGGATCTGGATGCCGCCGATCGCCGCGTCGCCGCCACCGCGTGCCCTCCCGTCGTCGTCCGCCCCTCGCCCCGCGTCCCGTCGGCTCCGCCCCTCCGCGCCGCAAAAATGCATTGAGGAGAGAGGAATTCATTTTTGCGCCCCTCTCTCTCCTTGAGTGCAAACTGCATCATGCGATTGCGAGCTCTGTTGGAAGCTGTTTTGCTGATGCACAGTGTCGCCGTATGACGCATATTTGCCTTTGCGCTGGCTGTTGGAGTCAGTCTCAGGGGTGGTCATTATTCAAAATGACAACTGACTGATCGCTGTTTTAAATTGCGATCACCCGGCAGGCCATGTGGCCATGCGAGCTCCAGCTGATCCATCCTAAACTTGTTTATGTGCCCTCATATATCGCTAGCCAACACAAGTGCACTGGTTTATATATAGAGTAGTAATCATGTTAGATCCATGGATCCAGGCAAACTGCCAGATATATATACCTATTTACAAATGTATCCATGTCGGGGTTCATCTGGATGACTAATTGTATCTAATGTATTCATATTTAAGTTTCTAGCTAGTTTATCTATCTTGGGCCTTGACATTTCGCAGATACAGCCACACAAACACTGCAGATCCATCGTAAACTTTTGTCTCAAGGGACAGAAACCTGCTGCTCTGATCTTCCGAAGCTAAGATGAAGCACCCTATCCTCTCCTTGGCATTTTTTCTCTTACTTTGCAGGTTCTGTTTTTCAGTCCAAAACCGATTACACATCAATTTTCAGCTTCGGCGATTCCTACAATGACACCGGCAACATCGTCATCATCTCCGGCCAGCAGCATCTGATCTACTGATAACAAACCACCCTACGGGATGACTTTCTTCGGGCATCCCACCGGCCGGATCTCTGATGGAGATTGGCCATTGATTTCATCGGTAAGTTACCTTCCTCCCAGTCACATGTCGTTGTGCAAAAATGAAGTCTTGAGCTACTCTGTTTTTGATGTACAAAATGTACACAGCTGAGGCATTGGGGCTCCCTCTCCTCCCGCCGTCGCAGGCGGCTAACCAAAGCTTCCGGCAAGGCGCAAACTTCGCGGTCGCCGGAGCCACGCGCTGAACCGGACATTCTTCGTGGAAGACGGAGACCAAAGTGTTACTCCGTATAACATCTCGTTGAGCGACCAGCTCGGTTGGTTCGACGCCATGAAGCCATCGCTCTGCAACTCACCGCAAGGTTCGTGATACTCCATTAGGACAGGATGCACGAATTGCTTTGCTCTTTCCGCTGCCGTTCTGACTTAGAAATGTATATTGCACGTTGCGTTCTGGATCGGTCGATCTCTAGCATGCAAGGAGTACTTCGCGAAGGCGCTTTTCGTCGTCGGGGAGTTTGGGTGGAACGACTACGGGTTCATGCTGCTGGCCGGCAAAAGTGTTGACGAGATCCGATCTCACACGCCCTCAAGTCGTCGGAAAGATTTGTGCAGCAACAGAGGTATGTATGTGTGAGCACTGCAGTGTGCTTTGACTTGCACGATGCATCCTCATAATTTACAACAAAAATGCTCCACATTGATCTGCGCAGAAACTCATAAACGAAGGCGGCAAGACGGTGGTCGTGTCAGGGCTCACTCCAATGGGGTGCGCGACGGGGAACCTGGTCCTATTCGGAAGCCAAAACGAGGCAGACTACGAGCGGACACCGGCTGCCTGAAAGATCTGAACTCAATGTCCAGAGACCACAACCTGCAGCTCCGCCGTGCCCTGGCGCAGCTCAATGGCAGGTACCCCGGCGCGCGGATCATCTACGCCGACTTCTACACGCCCATCATCGACTTCTCCTTGACTCCCCCAGCGCTTCGGATTCAACGCGACGGACGGCGCCTTGAGATGTTGCTGCGGCGGCGGCGGCGGGAGGTACAATTTCAATTTCACCGCTCTATGCGGAATGCGAGCGCGAGCGCCTGCAGTGACCCGTCCAAGTATGTGAACTGGGACGGCATCCATCTCACCGAGGCGGCGAATCGTCACATTGCCGATGGTTGGCTCAACGGCACCTACGCTCACCCGCCAATAACTGAGCAGCAAAGTTTAGCAGTAGTACTGTATCCTTTTTTTCTTTTTCTTTTTTCGGTGGAGTAGTACTGTATCCGTTCGCTATGTATTTCTTGTTTTTTTTCCTTTCGTTTGGCCAAGAATCAGCCGCAGCTACACATGTTATTGTTTTCATGAGTACCACACAGTTTTAAGCTCATTTATTGGGATTTGAATAGAGCAATACGCGAGGTTCAGTATCGGCGGTTCCGGGAACGGGCCGCGCAGCCACGCCATGGCGATGTCCCTGTACGCCGCCCCAATGAGGTGAATGCCGTCCCAGTTCACCGCTCTGGATGGTACGCGCACGCCGCCGCGCCGGCAACTTGCCGTCAGCGCCGAGCTGGCGCTGAATCCTGTACCATGCATTCCTAGGAACATGGTTTTCAGTTGTGTTTCATCGACGCGAATTGAAGGACACGCGGCCGGACTCTGAACCCTGATAAACGTGTCTCATGGCGGCGTGTTGGCTCCACGCGTCCTCCAGGTTAGTACTCGCCGGAGCGTGTCGCGTCGCGCCCTGAGCGTGCGGAGCATGGCGAGAACACGCGGAACGCTGCACGGCGAAGGCAGGCGGGAGCGCGCAGCCCTCCAATCGCGGCAGGAGGAGAATTCTGTGGCCACCGGCCTCTGCCTGCTCGAGGAAGACGAAAAGGATTTGAAAAGGCGCCTTGAATAGTCAACGTAGATCTCGCCCGCTGATGCCCCATGCAACGGTTGCGGGGGACCCCAGGGGCGGTCGCTATTCGAAATAACGACCGCCCGGTCACTATTCGAAAATCGAAATAGCGACCACCCCTCGTCAGGCGTCGCAGGCGAGAACCACGCGGCCATGGCCTCTGCCGCTGGCTAGGGAACTAGTACGTGCGAGTCTCGGCACCCTCAACTGCGCGAGAGCTCCTTCTCGGTTCCTAACGCTCTGCTACGACGCCGGCGCTCGTCGGCGCTCTGCCGACGGACGACGGCTCACGGCGCCATGGCCCTCGTCGTGGACTCCGACGACAAGCAAAAGACACAAAGATGCATGGCGAACGCTGCGAAATTTGGATCCGAGGGTGACGCGTTGGATGATTGTCCGCGCCGCCGCCAGCT
>RWGY01000026.1:21705190-21786868 GCA_007726485.1 Eragrostis curvula
TGATTCTTCAGGCCTTTCTACATGATAATGATGATGTTGTGAAGCCCTGGTCGCCAGTATTTCCGTGGTGGTGCCGCGGTGACACCAAGTAGGTACGGGACCATTAGTGTGTCTGTCCGATCCATGACGATGGGAAGGGCTGACATGCCTTGTGGGGAATTGTGTACAACCTCTGCAGAGTTCCAAATCTATCATGATAGCCGTGCTCCACGGTATTGGGCAACGCGAAAGCTTGTGCCACACAATGATTAGTATAACGGTGTGAGTAAATTCCTTGGTGTGTTTTTGGAATACTCCGGTGTGGAACCGTGTGCTGGTTTCCTGCCAGCGTTAAAATGTGGGAACTGGCGGGATGGACTTTGTCTCCCCCAGGGCCAATTAACCCCATAATCCTCAATGATAACCTTGATTAGTGGTTTGCGAACTGTTTTGTTTTACAAACAACCCCTGCATAAAACTGGCTTTCCGCCCAGTTACTAAACCCTCGGCCTATCCTTGAAATTATCCATGCATGCTTAAACCCCTTGTTGTTAGGACTTGCTGAGTACCCTATGTGCTCACCCTTGCTTAATCATTCAGATGAGGAACCTGAGTATCAGGAAGATGGTGATGAAGAGTAGGGTTCCGTCTACACTCAAGATGCCTGTGCTAGTACCGCTCTCGACTTCCGCTTGTAGTAGTATTTAAGTGGTTCTGCTGTTGCAGCCCACCTGCTTGATGCTTGTTGTAATAAAGTGGCCTTTGGCCTTCTGTTGTAAGACCTTTTATGTTTGAAGGCTTGTATGAGACTCGGTAATATTTATGTAAGTGATGACTCTGTGATATCAGTCTGTATAAAGTGTTCGTATCAGCGTCTGATCCAGGGACTGATACGGTAAGCACTAGTGCTCCAGAAATGGGGTACGACACGCGGCGGCTCGTCGAACTTGAAGCAGACGCGTATCGTGTCGCCTCGGGAGATGGCGGAGGCGGCCATGGTGGGTTCGTGCGCCGGGAAGGAGGAGTCATCGTTCCTGAGGTAGATGTGGCGGTCCAGCATCGCCCAGTCGGGGAACGAGGACGGAGCCATGGCGGCAGAGAGGAATGATGGGGATGCCGAATCGCTAGGGGTCTCAAACACGTGTGCTGTAGTCCGGCACCCAACTTTCTTGCTCAAGATGTGCAGATCACGGCGGCTAATATATTTTTCAGCCCAAACTAGACATTCATAAACACAAACACACTAGTATCTCCCCTGTAAACACACGCATGCACACTCTACATCTATGGACGCCTCAGAGAGTCTGAGTTGGTTTGAATTTAAGGTTCACAAAATCACCGCGACTTGCTATCGACTGAGAGTCCCACTGAAAAAAATAATTAGCCGTGAATGCAACAAATCATGCTAAGTCTGAAACCCGAATGTAGGGGATTGGTTCCACTACAATGAACCTAACCAGCTGAGCTACGTTTAGTTTCCCAAACTATGACATGCTTTGCAAAGAATTTCTGAAGAACATTCGCGTTTGCATAAGACCACACACACAACTCGGACATCAAAATTTTGAATACTAGCTGTGCAAATGTGTGGGCTATCACACTTTTATATTAATATTTGCCCAAATAAAATGAGCTACCACATTCACTTCGAAGGGTTAGAAATTCCCACGTTAATAAAAAATAAAACAACTCACAACTGTCATTAGAAATAGTTAGTAAAAGATAATTTCATGTGTTTTAAAAAATTATTCACCATTGTCTGCCATTATGAAAAGAAAATTAGGTATCCTTTGTCTGTTTTAAAAATCACCATTACCATTAACACAGTCTGCAATATCTACTGTATGCTAAAGTGTAAAAAATATGCATTATCATCCTTATGAAAACGATCAAGTAGAATATTCAATAAAATATACTCCATGTTAAATATAATACCATAGTTGGCTGGTTAATACTTAGTCGAATAAATGTGCGGGTCCCATGTTAAATATAAATACATTCTAAATTAGAATGTTTATTTTTGAAACATAGTCTACTTAATAAGTTTCAAAGAGGGTCGTCAGCCACAATTTCCAGTTTCAACCTTTGCTGTTTGAATTCATGCCGAATTCACGTCAATTTAGTTTCAAATGTCCGAGCATTCTTTCTATCTTATATACCAATAGAATCAATTATAGTCACAAAACAACACGTGGTCTAGCGGCAAGTCCGAGCGCTTGTGATTCACAACCTGAGTTTGATTCCCACTTAAAGAATACTTTTTTTTTTGTGACGAGTTCAGTGTGGCTGTGGGCTGGCTGGTTGGGCCGGCCCAGATAGGTGGTGAGTCAGTCGGGCTGGAGGGGAAAGAGAGGGACGTAGGTCAGTCCAGCTAGGTGTGGGCTACGATTAGCTAAGGGATTTAGGTTCATTACCTTTATGGTTTTTCTTTTTATTTTTTTCTGTTATTCTTTGTAGTGTTTAAGAGAAAGAACACATGTCAATGCAATTTATTATGTGTGAACCATGTTTTAGAAATTTACATATTTTGAAAATGTTTTATTATTTAAAATTTTATTGTACCCGTTGCAACGCACGGGTAAATTTCTACGTATTTTTAAAAGATGAATCTAGCTAGTAGTTTTGAGTTCAATTGAGTTTGGAGACAGTTAAGGTTCCAAACTTACACGCAACCCTTTATTACGCTTTTCCGGTTCCAAACTTTGTCGCGTTGTATGTCCGAAGGAAACGAATAAAGTTCATCTTAAGAAACCAAAGTGGGTGCTTATCGAATCATCTTTGCTTGCCGGCCGAGGAAAGTATGTAGTCCATCCTAAACGAAACGTAAGGAATCAAGCCTGGTGACCAACGACTGCAAATATGTATCTGCGGACTAAATGAGACTCCTAGCTAGGTATCACTTCACCTGGTGATATGGCCGCCGTAGCCACTAACGGAACCGAGCAAGAAGCTGCTCGTGGCCGTACGCCACCTCCGGCGACTGCAGTAAATGCACAGCCGGCGGCCATACTAGATCCCCAGCTGTTCATGGCTGCCCGGCGTGGCGACATCGAACAGCTAGAGGATCTGCTAAGGCTGAACGAGGAGGATGCATGAGAGCTGCACAAGTCGTCGTCGTGGAAGTCGAGCGGCCTGCTGCTGCACCCCCCTCTGGAGCAGCCTCGTTGCCGCACCTCCTCGACGGGGTGACCAGCAATGAGGGGGACTCCATGCTCCACGTCGTCGCCGCCTGCGGCGACGCCGATGAGTTCCTCCGCTGCGCCAGGATGATCCACAGCGGCAAAAGCGGCCTCCTGGTCGCCCGCAACAAGAGGGGCGACACGCCCTTGCACTGCGCCGCCGCCGCCGGGAACGCCAAGATGATCTCCTGCCTCGTTGATCTCGCAGCCGACAGCGCGAGATGACGGTGGCCGAGTTCCTGAGGCTGCGTAACCATTGTGGGGAAACGGCCCTGCACCAGGCGGTCCGCGCTGCCAGTAAGGCCTCCGTCGACCTGCTCATGTCCGAGGACTCGGAGCTGGCCTGCATTCCACGTGAGGGACAGGAGGGTGCTTCCCCATTGTACCTCGCCATCTCACTAGGTGAACTGGGGATTGCACGACATCTGATCGACACAAGCCAAGGCAATTTGTCCTGCTCTGGACCAGACGGTCGAAACGTCTTGCATGCAGCTGTTTCTCGCGGCCAAGGTACACACGTACGATAATTTCAATTTTCCAATAGTATTAGAATGTAAGTTCTGTTTTATTTCTCTGATCAGAAACTAAAGGTTAATTTCTTGCTCAAACTTTTTATTTTGCATTTTCTTGATTCCCTATCTACAATCCTGCCTATCCGTATAATGAACGTTTGTTCCCACTACATATTAGTGCAAAAAAAGAAAAATCACTCTACTGATTTCCTCTGCATGCAGCACTGCGTATGCTTGTGGAATGGCTAAAGGACGTGACGGTCGACGTAGAAGGAGAAAGTGGCCGCCTCATCAGCGTGCCTCTTGTCTCGCATCTGGCAAACCAAAGGGACAAGCAGACTGGGAGCACCCCTCTTCACTTGGCGGCATCATTGGCGGGGTGGCCATACGAGTGGCTTATTACAAGATGGTATCCACATGTCTGGTCAAGGCCTTATCCAGCGACTCGACCACTACTAGATGCTAAAATATGTTGTTTGTATCAGCCGGACAACAAAGGGATGTACCCCATACATATTGCTGCCATGAATGGCAACCTCCTCCTCGTCAAGATCCTGCTCCAGAGGTGTCCAGACTGCGCCACTCTGCGGGATGCCAAAGGGAGGACCTTCCTCCACGTTGCTGTGGAGGAGGAGAAATACACGGTGGTCCAATATGCCTGCCGAACGCCAGAATTTTCATTGATTCTGAATGTGCAGGACAATGAAGGAGACACCGCGCTGCACCGAGCTGTTGAAGTTGGGAATCTGACTGTCTTCAACTATCTATTTCGAAACCCGCTCGCACGTTTGGATGTACCAAATAAGAAAGGCCATAGACCTCTTGATGTTTCATGGAGCAAGATTCCTCCATGGATTACTTATCAAGGGGTAAGTGAGTTTCTGACCGCCCCTTGACCAGCCTCCTGATTGATTGAAGAGGAAATGCATGTCCTAATTAGGAAACAATTAGTTCGTTTGGTCTTTACGAGTTAGTAATTCTTAATTCATTTTTTACGTGTTAGTACTACTTAATTCATATGTTAGTGTTACTGTTGTTGCAGAATGCAAGAAGTGTTATACAAATATCATTAGCATTGCTGGGGGCTCCATGCGGTGAAAGCCGTGCCGATCTCTTCCGCAACAAGCACGTTTCCGCAAGAGATGACCAAAAGGACTCGAAGTACCTAACGAGTGCATCGCAGACAATTGGCATTGTCTCTGCACTTGTTGCTACTGTGACATTTGCATCAGCCTTCACACTACCTGGAAGCTACTATCAATCATCCAGCGACGGTATCCCTGGGACACCAATTCTTGCTGGGAGTTATACTTTCGATGCGTTTATGCTATCCGACGCTTTGGCATTCGTCAGCTCATGTTTGGCTACCTTCAACCTCGTGTTTGCCACGCCTAGTAAAGACATCTCTATTCGCAACAAATTTATAGTTATTTCTAACAACTTAGTCCGGAGCTCAGTAAGAAGCTTGGTGGTCGCTTTTGCCTTGGGATTACACCTGGTGCTTGCTCCACTTGATCACAGTCACGCCATTACAGGTGCTGTTTGGGTGATTATATCTGCATCCATGCTCTATGGCCACTCGGAACCCTGGTTGTTACTTTGTGTGGCAAACATGGCCCGTGCTAGATTGGGAGGAATTCGAAAACCAGTATGGGTTTGCGTGCTTAAGGCCTTTGATGCATTATTGTCACACTTCTGGCCCTTCATATTGATCTTCATCCTGCCAGCAATTTGGAGGATTAAGGTGCATCATACAAAAGCTAGCTAGGTGGGGAAGCTAGATATTATCGTTCCCTCTAGCATTTTACTTCACCAGCCACCGTAATCACGGCATGTGTGTGTATTTTCAATTTTGATGTAATAATTTAGCAGCACAACAGTCTCGTATTGTTAAGCTTGTACTCCCTCCGTCCAGAAATATGATTTTTTTTTTTTATTTCAGATATTTTAAGTAAAACTTCTTCTAAGTTTAACCTCGAGCAAGTTAACCACATAGTCAAACGTCGAATTTTTTTTATGGTCAGTAGCTTTCTAAGTGAATACTCTGTCATGCCTCAACGTTCAGCTAGCTCTGTTATCAAAAGTGTACGTACGGTAGCTTATCCGGCACCAAACTTTGGTTTAGAGTTGCTGCTGTTATCATATCCCTTTAAACTAGGATCTAAAAACTTCTTGCCTTGGTAGATTTTGTAACTGTAAAATATACAAGAGCTCAATATGCAGATCGCCGCAGTTGATATCTTTTTCAACTGCAACCTACGCCAATTAGATACAGAGCACATCATAACCTGGTAGTTCAAAGAATTTCTGAAGGCCATACACATACGCACAACTCATCTCATCAAGATCAGAATGCCTGCAGAACAAACTGCATAGATTATTATTCTTAATGGAGATTATTATTCTTATGACATGGAGCATTTGGACTACACGAAATGACTGGATTTTCAATCAGGAAGACCCTAGTGTTGGGAAATGCAGAGTAAAACTGAAGCATGAACTTCATCTGTTGTTACACAGATCGAAGAAGTACTCCCCTCATTTAGAAGAATGGATAGACAGTCATCTGTAGTTATTTTCCTTTTCCTTTTGTTTTCCAGCTTGTACAACTTTTATTTATCCTATTTAATATATAACCAGTAGGGCGCTGCCCTCCTGTTTCATCAAAAAAACAAACTGCATAGATGTCATTCAAAAAGTCATACCTTCAGGCCACTTACTTCCTTTCGCATTTCAAATTACAATACTCCTTCTGTTTCATTTTAAAGCTAATCTCAAAAGGGTATTTCATTTCGTAGTTTCCAAGAAGGCCACATCATATAGAATGCAAATGAAATACTCTCCTCCAATGCATAGTTTCAGCATGTTGTTTCAAGTTATTTCATAGCATTGAACTACGGTATAGTGTATATAAGCCACGTGATTAACGACTATCCTTCTATCCCTATGATTCCATCCTATTTGACGCGGTGTTTCAGGCTCCAGATGGAATATTGGGAACCCAATGGCAGCGGCAATCTCAGACTAGTCCAAGCATAGAGATTTATGCATGCCATCGTTCACGTTCAGAATAAACACAACTAAAAGTGCTGAACACTGCGTTTGCTCAGACTACAGATTACTTCCAGTTCCCGTACAGAACGTTTCAGCAAATTCCATCGTTCACGTTCAGAATAAACACAACTGAAAGTTCTGAACACTGCCAATCAAACAGCGTTCTATACAGAACGTTTCGTCACAGGGTCTCCAGCATCATACCAATCAAACAGCGTTCACTTTTGCAGTTTGCACTACATGGTGACTCTGGGTGCAGCTGTAGTTATCTGTTCCGGGGACTGGGGCACTGAGTATCTGTTGTATGTACAACTGTATCAAGTAAAGAGACATATGAAATACAGCACGACCGTGAGGATTGGCAGCTACGAGTTCAAGTTCTTTGTCAGTGAATCTACAGATTTTTTTTTTTCTGAAAGAAAGGAGTTTTTTTTCTACAGAATACGAGTACCGAGAACTTATTGTGTTTCACTGTTTCTGCCTTTAATTAACTCTCAATTCCGTTATGCTGAAGCCTATGCTAATCAGGAATACAGAGAGCAAACGAAAACCAGAAGCAGATAGGAATTTCTGAAGGCGGAGACTGACATAACCAGAAGATCAGATATGCATGAATCATCATTAATTTCAGGCTTCAAACAGAAAAAAAAAATCTAGAATTGAAACATCCTCAACTAGCAAACAGAACAAAGGCAGAGTTCAAAACAATAGAGGAAAAGTTGACCCTTAGCCTTGCCAAGCAAAAGCATCTCATAAGATGTACCACATGTAATTAAATGCAGTTCACAATTCTGATACAGAATGATCACTTGAAAAATTTCTGATGCAGAATGCGATCCCTTTCGAGCATGTTGATGTGACCCCTGCAAAAACTATATAAGAATCCAATCCTCAAGGTCATTGTCAGAGGGATTATTTACCTCTGCCGCGACATGTAGCTGCCCCTGTAAACTGCAAGAATAGGAAGGCACAGTTAAGTTTTTGTACAACAAACATACGCATGCATATGTAAACTGGCCAAAACTCAGAACACGCATGGGCGTCAGGATACGCGATTATACCTTGTTGTGCTGCCCAGCTGCTTCAAGTACCTGGGGAGGTCAATCGGAACAAGAAACAGAAAGGTCAATTTGTCGGCCGGGGGATTAGGCTCATCAGGCATGACACGTGGGAAGGCCGACAAGACAGTGTTCCAAACCATGCTAATGGCAACCAGAAATATCTCACGAGGACACCCAGCCTCCTCCACCTTGTCCACCCTGCACATAAAGTACACCGTCTCCATGTCAGCCTTGCTGACCACAGGATGCCACACTCCGTTGCACGGGAGCTCCCCCAAGCCATGGTCCTGCACGAGTTCACTGGGATTGACCGTCTCCGCAATCTCCCACTTCCTGTCCGCGATCGTCCACGTCCAAGAGGCGGTCTTGATACCGAAACAGTCGTGTTCGTTGAAGCTGTGCGAGACGATGTTGTCGTCGGCACGGGCGATCATGACGAACTTCAAGAGGCCACGCGGTCCTCGTCGACGCCGATGCCGTGGTAATGTCTCGGCAACCCGCCGTGGTAGTCGCGGACGACGTCACAGATATAGAACCCACAGATGAGCCTTGGACGGTGGATGGTGAGCATTACTGTACCTGTACAGTAATGCCTCTACAACAGAGGAGCCCCGCCCCTCGAGGACAGGGTCGCCGTCGTCCAGCACCTTGCAGAGGAACATCCCGCCGACGCAGTAGTCGACCCAGCAAAGATAGTCTCCGAAGGAGAAGGAATGGTCCACCCGCCAGTAGACCTGGGCTTGGGCCATCCATGTCCTCCGCAGCAGCACTGTGGCAGATAACCTGCGGCGTCTTGGTCTCCCACCCGCCGCCGCCGTCGGGCCTGAACACGTGAAGCTCGGCTGCGTCGTCGGTGACCTCCAGGCTCCAGCTCCGCCGCGGCCCACGTAGGACGGCGAGGCCCAGGTCCTCTCGCCTGCGCAAGCGCTGGGCGGTGACGCGGAAGCGATGTTCTTGGACGGCTTCCCTGAACTCGTCCAAGGTGCCCTCGATGGGCGGGATCAGATCCAGCGACGGGCGGGAGCCGTCGACCATGTAGTAGATGAGGTACTCGAACGCGTCGAAGGCGCAGTCTTTGATCTCGTAGATGGCCTGGAAGAGCACGGCGTCCCGGTGCGCGGCCACGACGGAGAAGCGGTCGCACACGGGCCCTTGCCCGGCCACCACAGGTACACGCGGGACGGCCGCGGCGGCTCGTCGAACTTGAAGCAGACGCGTATCGTGTCGCCTCGGGAGATGGCGGAGGCGGCCATGGTGGGTTCGTGCGCCGGGAAGGAGGAGTCATCGTTCCTGAGGTAGATGTGGCGGTCCAGCATCGCCCAGTCGGGGAACGAGGACGGAGCCATGGCGGCAGAGAGGAATGATGGGGATGCCGAATCGCTAGGGGTCTCAAACACGTGTGCTGTAGTCCGGCACCCAACTTTCTTGCTCAAGATGTGCAGATCACGGCGGCTAATATATTTTTCAGCCCAAACTAGACATTCATAAACACAAACACACTAGTATCTCCCCTGTAAACACACGCATGCACACTCTACATCTATGGACGCCTCAGAGAGTCTGAGTTGGTTTGAATTTAAGGTTCACAAAATCACCGCGACTTGCTATCGACTGAGAGTCCCACTGAAAAAAATAATTAGCCGTGAATGCAACAAATCATGCTAAGTCTGAAACCCGAATGTAGGGGATTGGTTCCACTACAATGAACCTAACCAGCTGAGCTACGTTTAGTTTCCCAAACTATGACATGCTTTGCAAAGAATTTCTGAAGAACATTCGCGTTTGCATAAGACCACACACACAACTCGGACATCAAAATTTTGAATACTAGCTGTGCAAATGTGTGGGCTATCACACTTTTATATTAATATTTGCCCAAATAAAATGAGCTACCACATTCACTTCGAAGGGTTAGAAATTCCCACGTTAATAAAAAAATAAAACAACTCACAACTGTCATTAGAAATAGTTAGTAAAAGATAATTTCATGTGTTTTAAAAATTATTCACCATTGTCTGCCATTATGAAAAGAAAATTAGGTATCCTTTGTCTGTTTTAAAAATCACCATTACCATTAAACACAGTCTGCAATATCTACTGTATGCTAAAGTGTAAAAAATATGCATTATCATCCTTATGAAAACGATCAAGTAGAATATTCAATAAAATATACTCCATGTTAAATATAATACAATAGTTGGCTGGTTAATACTTAGTCGAATAAATGTGCGGGTCCCCATGTTAAATATAAATACATTCTAATTAGAATGTTTATTTTTTGAAACATAGTCTACTTAATAAGTTTCAAAGAGGTCGTCAGCCACAATTTCCAGTTTCAAACCTTTGCTGTTTGAATTCATGCCGAATTCACGTCAATTTAAGTTTCAAATGTCCGAGCATTCTTTCTATCTTATACCAATAGAATCAATTATAGTCACAAAACAACACGTGGTCTAGCGGCAAGTCCGAGCGCTTGTGATTCACAACCTGAGTTTGATTCCCACTTAAAGAATACTTTTTTTTTGTGACGAGTTCAGTGTGGCTGTGGGCTGGCTGGTTGGGCCGGCCCAGATAGGTGGTGAGTCAGTCGGGCTGGAGGGGAAAGAGAGGGACGTAGGTCAGTCCAGCTAGGTGTGGGCTACGATTAGCTAAGGGATTTAGGTTCATTACCTTTTATGGTTTTTCTTTTTATTTTTTTCTGTTATTCTTTGTATTGTTTTAAGAGAAAGAACACATGTCAATGCAATTTATTATGTGTGAACCATGTTTTAGAAATTTACATATTTTGAAAATGTTTTATTATTTAAAATTTTATTGTACCCGTTGCAACGCACGGGTAAATTTCTAGTATTTTTAAAAGATGAATCTAGCTAGTAGTTTTGAGTTCAATTGAGTTTGGAGACAGTTAAGGTTCCAAACTTACACGCAACCCTTTATTACGCTTTTCCGGTTCCAAACTTTGTCGCGTTGTATGTCCGAAGGAAACGAATAAAGTTCATCTTAAGAAACCAAAGTGGGTGCTTATCGAATCATCTTTGCTTGCCGGCCGAGGAAAGTATGTAGTCCATCCTAAACGAAACGTAAGGAATCAAGCCTGGTGACCAACGACTGCAAATATGTATCTGCGGACTAAATGAGACTCCTAGCTAGGTATCACTTCACCTGGTGATATGGCCGCCGTAGCCACTAACGGAACCGAGCAAGAAGCTGCTCGTGGCCGTACGCCACCTCCGGCGACTGCAGTAAATGCACAGCCGGCGGCCATACTAGATCCCCAGCTGTTCATGGCTGCCCGGCGTGGCGACATCGAACAGCTAGAGGATCTGCTAAGGCTGAACGAGGAGGATGCCATGAGAGCTGCACAAGTCGTCGTCGTGGAAGTCGAGCGGCCTGCTGCTGCACCCCCCTCTGGAGCAGCCTCGTTGCCGCACCTCCTCGACGGGGTGACCAGCAATGAGGGGGACTCCATGCTCCACGTCGTCGCCGCCTGCGGCGACGCCGATGAGTTCCTCCGCTGCGCCAGGATGATCCACAGCGGCAAAAGCGGCCTCCTGGTCGCCCGCAACAAGAGGGGCGACACGCCCTTGCACTGCGCCGCCGCCGCCGGGAACGCCAAGATGATCTCCTGCCTCGTTGATCTCGCAGCCGACAGCGGCGAGATGACGGTGGCCGAGTTCCTGAGGCTGCGTAACCATTGTGGGGAAACGGCCCTGCACCAGGCGGTCCGCGCTGCCAGTAAGGCCTCCGTCGACCTGCTCATGTCCGAGGACTCGGAGCTGGCCTGCATTCCACGTGAGGGACAGGAGGGTGCTTCCCCATTGTACCTCGCCATCTCACTAGGTGAACTGGGGATTGCACGACATCTGATCGACACAAGCCAAGGCAATTTGTCCTGCTCTGGACCAGACGGTCGAAACGTCTTGCATGCAGCTGTTTCTCGCGGCCAAGGTACACACGTACGATAATTTCAATTTTCCAATAGTATTAGAATGTAAGTTCTGTTTTATTTCTCTGATCAGAAACTAAAGGTTAATTTCTTGCTCAAACTTTTATTTTGCATTTTCTTGATTCCCTATCTACAATCCTGCCTATCCGTATAATGAACGTTTGTTCCCACTACATATTAGTGCAAAAAAAGAAAAATCACTCTACTGATTTCCTCTGCATGCAGCACTGCGTATGCTTGTGGAATGGCTAAAGGACGTGACGGTCGACGTAGAAGGAGAAAGTGGCCGCCTCATCAGCGTGCCTCTTGTCTCGCATCTGGCAAACCAAAGGGACAAGCAGACTGGGAGCACCCCTCTTCACTTGGCGGCATCATTGGCGGGGTGGCCATACGAGTGGCTTATTACAAGATGGTATCCACATGTCTGGTCAAGGCCTTATCCAGCGACTCGACCACTACTAGATGCTAAAATATGTTGTTTGTATCAGCCGGACAACAAAGGGATGTACCCCATACATATTGCTGCCATGAATGGCAACCTCCTCCTCGTCAAGATCCTGCTCCAGAGGTGTCCAGACTGCGCCACTCTGCGGGATGCCAAAGGGAGGACCTTCCTCCACGTTGCTGTGGAGGAGGAGAAATACACGGTGGTCCAATATGCCTGCCGAACGCCAGAATTTTCATTGATTCTGAATGTGCAGGACAATGAAGGAGACACCGCGCTGCACCGAGCTGTTGAAGTTGGGAATCTGACTGTCTTCAACTATCTATTTCGAAACCCGCTCGCACGTTTGGATGTACCAAATAAGAAAGGCCATAGACCTCTTGATGTTTCATGGAGCAAGATTCCTCCATGGATTACTTATCAAGGGGTAAGTGAGTTTCTGACCGCCCTTGACCAGCCTCCTGATTGATTGAAGAGGAAATGCATGTCCTAATTAGGAAACAATTAGTTCGTTTGGTCTTTACGAGTTAGTAATTCTTAATTCATTTTTTACGTGTTAGTACTACTTAATTCATATGTTAGTGTTACTGTTGTTGCAGAATGCAAGAAGTGTTATACAAATATCATTAGCATTGCTGGGGGCTCCATGCGGTGAAAGCCGTGCCGATCTCTTCCGCAACAAGCACGTTTCCGCAAGAGATGACCAAAAGGACTCGAAGTACCTAACGAGTGCATCGCAGACAATTGGCATTGTCTCTGCACTTGTTGCTACTGTGACATTTGCATCAGCCTTCACACTACCTGGAAGCTACTATCAATCATCCAGCGACGGTATCCCTGGGACACCAATTCTTGCTGGGAGTTATACTTTCGATGCGTTTATGCTATCCGACGCTTTGGCATTCGTCAGCTCATGTTTGGCTACCTTCAACCTCGTGTTTGCCACGCCTAGTAAAGACATCTCTATTCGCAACAAATTTATAGTTATTTCTAACAACTTAGTCCGGAGCTCAGTAAGAAGCTTGGTGGTCGCTTTTGCCTTGGGATTACACCTGGTGCTTGCTCCACTTGATCACAGTCACGCCATTACAGGTGCTGTTTGGGTGATTATATCTGCATCCATGCTCTATGGCCACTCGGAACCCTGGTTGTTACTTTGTGTGGCAAACATGGCCCGTGCTAGATTGGGAGGAATTCGAAAACCAGTATGGGTTTGCGTGCTTAAGGCCTTTGATGCATTATTGTCACACTTCTGGCCCTTCATATTGATCTTCATCCTGCCAGCAATTTGGAGGATTAAGGTGCATCATACAAAAGCTAGCTAGGTGGGGAAGCTAGATATTATCGTTCCCTCTAGCATTTTACTTTCACCAGCCACCGTAATCACGGCATGTGTGTGTATTTTCAATTTTGATGTAATAATTTAGCAGCACAACAGTCTCGTATTGTTAAGCTTGTACTCCTCCGTCCAGAAATATGATTTTTTTTTATTTCAGATATTTTAAGTAAAACTTCTTCTAAGTTTAACCTCGAGCAAGTTAACCACATAGTCAAACGTCGAATTTTTTTTATGGTCAGTAGCTTTCTAAGTGAATACTCTGTCATGCCTCAACGTTCAGCTAGCTCTGTTATCAAAAGTGTACGTACGGTAGCTTATCCGGCACCAAACTTTGGTTTAGAGTTGCTGCTGTTATCATATCCCTTTAAACTAGGATCTAAAACTTCTTGCCTTGGTAGATTTTGTAACTGTAAAATATACAAGAGCTCAATATGCAGATCGCCGCAGTTGATATCTTTTCAACTGCAACCTACGCCAATTAGATACAGAGCACATCATAACCTGGTAGTTCAAGAATTTCTGAAGGCCATACACATACGCACAACTCATCTCATCAAGATCAGAATGCCTGCAGAACAAACTGCATAGATTATTATTCTTAATGGAGATTATTATTCTTATGACATGGAGCATTTGGACTACACGAAATGACTGGATTTTCAATCAGGAAGACCCTAGTGTTGGGAAATGCAGAGTAAAACTGAAGCATGAACTTCATCTGTTGTTACACAGATCGAAGAAGTACTCCCTCATTTAGAAGAATGGATAGACAGTCATCTGTAGTTATTTTCCTTTTCCTTTTGTTTTCCAGCTTGTACAACTTTTATTTATCCTATTTAATATATAACCAGTAGGGCGCTGCCCTCCTGTTTCATCAAAAAAACAAACTGCATAGATGTCATTCAAAAAGTCATACCTTCAGGCCACTTACTTCCTTTCGCATTTCAAATTACAATACTCCTTCTGTTTCATTTTAAAGCTAATCTCAAAAGGGTATTTCATTTCGTAGTTTCCAAGAAGGCCACATCATATAGAATGCAAATGAAATACTCTCCTCCAATGCATAGTTTCAGCATGTTGTTTCAAGTTATTTCATAGCATTGAACTACGGTATAGTGTATATAAGCCACGTGATTAACGACTATCCTTCTATCCCTATGATTCCATCCTATTTGACGCGGTGTTTCAGGCTCCAGATGGAATATTGGGAACCCAATGGCAGCGGCAATCTCAGACTAGTCCAAGCATAGAGATTTATGCATGCCATCGTTCACGTTCAGAATAAACACAACTAAAAGTGCTGAACACTGCGTTTGCTCAGACTACAGATTACTTCCAGTTCCCGTACAGAACGTTTCAGCAAATTCCATCGTTCACGTTCAGAATAAACACAACTGAAAGTTCTGAACACTGCCAATCAAACAGCGTTCTATACAGAACGTTTCGTCACAGGGTCTCCAGCATCATACCAATCAAACAGCGTTCACTTTTGCAGTTTGCACTACATGGTGACTCTGGGTGCAGCTGTAGTTATCTGTTCCGGGGACTGGGGCACTGAGTATCTGTTGTATGTACAACTGTATCAAGTAAAGAGACATATGAAATACAGCACGACCGTGAGGATTGGCAGCTACGAGTTCAAGTTCTTTGTCAGTGAATCTACAGATTTTTTTTTTCTGAAAGAAAGGAGTTTTTTTTTCTACAGAATACGAGTACCGAGAACTTATTGTGTTTCACTGTTTCTGCCTTTAATTAACTCTCAATTCCGTTATGCTGAAGCCTATGCTAATCAGGAATACAGAGAGCAAACGAAAACCAGAAGCAGATAGGAATTTCTGAAGGCGGAGACTGACATAACCAGAAGATCAGATATGCATGAATCATCATTAATTTCAGGCTTCAAACAGAAAAAAAAAATCTAGAATTGAAACATCCTCAACTAGCAAACAGAACAAAGGCAGAGTTCAAAACAATAGAGGAAAAGTTGACCCTTAGCCTTGCCAAGCAAAAGCATCTCATAAGATGTACCACATGTAATTAAATGCAGTTCACAATTCTGATACAGAATGATCACTTGAAAAATTTCTGATGCAGAATGCGATCCCTTTCGAGCATGTTGATGTGACCCCTGCAAAAACTATATAAGAATCCAATCCTCAAGGTCATTGTCAGAGGGATTATTTACCTCTGCCGCGACATGTAGCTGCCCCTGTAAACTGCAAGAATAGGAAGGCACAGTTAAGTTTTTGTACAACAAACATACGCATGCATATGTAAACTGGCCAAAACTCAGAACACGCATGGGCGTCAGGATACGCGATTATACCTTGTTGTGCTGCCCAGCTGCTTCAAGTACCTGGGGAGGTCAATCGGAACAAGAAACAGAAAGCACAATTTGTCGGCCGGGGATTAGGCTCATCAGGCATGGCACGTGGGAAGGCCGACAAGACAGTGTTCCAAACCATGCTAATGGCAACCAGAAATATCTCACGAGGACACCCAGCCTCCTCCACCTTGTCCACCCTGCACATAAAGTACACCGTCTCCATGTCAGCCTTGCTGACCACAGGATGCCACACTCCGTTGCACGGGAGCTCACCCAAGCCATGGTCCTGCACGAGTTCACTGGGATTGACCGTCTCCCATACCTCCCACTTCCTGTCCGCGATCGTCCACGTCCAAGAGGCGGTCTTGATACCGAAACAGTCGTGTTCGTTGAAGCTGTGCGAGACGATGTTGTCGTCGGCACGGGCGATCATGACGAACTTCAAGAGGCCACGCGGTCCTCGTCGACGCCGATGCCGTGGTAATGTCTCGGCAACCCGCCGTGGTAGTCGCGGACGACGTCACAGATATAGAACCCACAGATGAGCCTTGGACGGTGGATGGTGAGCATTACTGTACCTGTACAGTAATGCCTCTACAACAGAGGAGCCCCGCCCCTCGAGGACAGGGTCGCCGTCGTCCAGCACCTTGCAGAGGAACATCCCGCCGACGCAGTAGTCGACCCAGCAAAGATAGTCTCCGAAGGAGAAGGAATGGTCCACCCGCCAGTAGACCTGGGCTTGGGCCATCCATGTCCTCCGCAGCAGCACTGTGGCAGATAACCTGCGGCGTCTTGGTCTCCCACCGGCCGCCGCCGTCGGGCCTGAACACGTGAAGCTCGGCTGCGTCGTCGGTGACCTCCAGGCTCCAGCTCCGCCGCGGCCCACGTAGGACGGCGAGGCCCAGGTCCTCTCGCCTGCGCAAGCGCTGGGCGGTGACGCGGAAGCGATGTTCTTGGACGGCTTCCCTGAACTCGTCCAATGTGCCCTCGATGGGCGGGATCAGATCCAGCGACGGGCGGCCGTCGATCATGTAGTAGATGAGGTACTCGAACGCGTCGAAGGCGCAGTCTTTGATCTCGTAGATGGCCTGGAAGAGCACGGCGTCCCGGTGCGCGGCCACGACGGAGAAGCGGTCGCACACGGGCCCTTGCCCGGCCACCACAGGTACACGCGGGACGGCCGCGGCGGCTCGTCGAACTTGAAGCAGACGCGGATCGTGTCGCCTCTCGAGATGCCGGAGGCGGCCATGGTGGGTTCGTCGGCCCAGAAGGAGTCGTCGTCGTCGTTCCTCATATAGATGTGGCTGTCGAGCATCGCCCAGTCGGGGAACGAGGACGACTGAGCCATGGCGGCGGAGAGGAATGATGGGATCGGATCCACTAGGGATCCCAAGCTTTTTATGTCATTCATCCGACGCGGTTCAGAGTTGCTGTAATCAAACATGTACTGTAGCTTATCCGGCACCGAACTTTTTTTACAGGAACTCAAGATGTCGGTATATATACAAGAACTAATCTGCATCTTGAACTCAAGATGCATAATTTTCAACTTTTAAACTAGGCCTTGAAATCGCTTGCCTTGGCAGGTAAATATACAAGAACTCAAGATGTACATCACATCGGCTAATATCGTTTCAGCTGCAACCTATGCCAATCAGACAGAGCACGCCATAACCTGCTACTGCGAAGAATTTCTGAAGGACACCGACATTTGGAGAAGACAATACACACACAACTCATCAATTTTCTGGATAGATATCAAACTGCATAGATATCAAAGGATGCAAAGCGCCACATTCTCATACCACTGTAGTTCTTTTCTCATTCCAAATTACCATACCATTATAAGGGTAGGACCTCTGCCATTCATTATAAGAGAAGAAGAATTGCAAGAGTCTTAACCATATAATAGCATTCAGATGGCTATCAGCAACTGGGGGATAAAGTAAAGGGACAAAACCCATGACAAATGATTGCAACACATTGTAATCCAGATGTAAACACGTAAAGAAGCAGAGCACAGAAAGTACAGCACTGAACTTTTTGCACTGTTATTAGGATCTGAAAAACTCTGCAACTTGAAGTACAACATTACATTAATCGATAGTTCAATGCAAACTGAAAAACTGCTCAAATTATCTTAATCTGGAGAATAATGTAGTAATAACAGCAAGGCAACATCTATTCTAGCACACTCTCCTCTACCTTCATCAGCATCCTTGTCAGCTTAAATCACAGTGAACCAGGCAATAACACATTTCTACAGAGTGGTGCAGCACCATAAACAAACCAAACCAAAGGATCAAAAGAGCTGCTGCGTGATCCTTAGCGACACAACCTGCCCATCCCTGGTTGTGTCGCGCATCGCCTCAAACTTCGACAGTAGTCCTGTCAACACAACACATAATGTCAGAAGTGTCATAGGAATTGAGCAAGGAACGATTGCGTCAGCTCAGGTGCAGACATACCCCCGTTTCGCTGGAGGTTGGAGTTGATGGCAACAGCATGTGGGGTCATGCATGACTTGGGCCGCAAGTCATTGCGCTTCCTGATCCAGACCTTGGTGTTGTGAACAACTGAAGAGAACCGGCAACACCATTGTGAACCATATCAATGCATACAGAGATAGAAATTATTGAACAAAGCACATGAATGATCAGATGGCTGTGAGGCGTACAGTCAGCGTATGAGGAATCGAGGCAGTTACGGTTGAAAACGGCACAACAGGCAGCGGCAGCCTCCTCATCCATGAAGTGCTCGCCGAGGTCCTCGTACTCCCAGGTTCCATCCCAGTACTCGTCCTCCAGGAATAGCTCAGAGTGCCGTACATCCAAAATCTGCACCGTCCCTATACCACCCAATCCATCCCAACAAAATTCAGTAACTAGTATACTAGAGTGACAGGACTTGTTACCCAGCATCCACCAGCTTACCTGGGCACATGTTGATGTTGCACCTGGGACATCGCACCAGATGCCTGTCTGCAGCATCCAACAAAAGCAAACAAAAACCGTGAGGGATCAAGCTGTTTAATGCACATGAGCAAGAATCAGAAGAGAAGGACACCATGGGATGTATGTGAGCACATACCAGCGATCCAGATTCCAGGACGGGCATTGTTGAGCACGCAGGCGCCCATCATCTCAATTGAGACCTGCACATCTGTCATCACGCACCTCGGTAAAGGCAGCTTCCCTGTCAGCAGCACACTTGGGGTGTCCAGCAGCAATCCCCCAATCCGCAACCCATCTGCATCTCACAGGCGTCAACTTAAAAACAGCATGTATCACATTGAACGTCAATGACATTAGAAAAAGAGAGACAATTATTCAATCCTATGATGCCATTGCACCTACCAATGTGCTTGTTGATCTGGCGGTAGCAGTATGAGTGGGAACCATCTGCAAGAGGAAAATAACAAATGTCAGTAAGTTGGATCCAGTGTCACTGCGAGCAAGTGGATTGCGGACGGGGCCTATATATTGGTGCTTACCAAAGGCGGCAGCGTAGAGGCGGCGCCAGGAGCTGTGGAGCGGGCGAGGAGGAGGCTGGTAGTCAACGGGGAGCAAGAGATCACGGATGAAGGCATAGCGCCAGATGGAGTCCTCGACAAGAAGGTGGCGGAACCAGTGGCAGGTGAGGGAGAGGCACACCAGGTCATGGCCACACAAGTGCTTGGCTATCTCTGTCCACATGTCCGGCTCATACCTGCATCAGGAAATAATTGGCATTCAGAATTCAAAATTCGGATTGTAATTCGGTGACAAAATTGGGCCTAGTCAGAGCAAATCCAGTAGCAGGAGAAGATAGTTTAGACTCACGACACCAAAATTGCTGTAGTTTCGGATGTAGATCACAAAGCTTTAAACGCACCAATCCAATGCAAGGTCAAAAAACTAATAACTCTTATAAGTGAATGTAACTAACTAGTTCGGATGCATATCATCACAGCTACCATGCTGAACACTGAAATAAAGAGCAATTCGTGTTAAACTGCAGCTGCTACTCATTGGTTAACAATTACTCTGCTCCAACAAATCTGAGGGCAAAAACTAAGAAATCTTACGAAAATCCATCCAATTCACCAACCAAACTGCGATTAGGTGGTTCAAACAGAAATGCAGGCCTTAATTCAATTCATACACCGAGTTCTCCAACCAACTTGGCACATGAACCTACGCACATGATTTAAAATTTCTAAGCAACAGGCAGAAAATACGAGCCAGATACAAATTGATATGCTACGAACGAATACGAATCATATCCAAATCCATCTGCTCGGGCAAGTGTGTAAACCTACTCACGTCCAGATGCACTCACTCGCAGGAACAAATGGGCGTATTACATCCACAAACAGTATCCCCTGAACTGCGATCACATCAAAATCAAGCCCGACCTCACAGCAGTAAGTTCGGAATCACATAAAAACGCCAGCGCAAGCACAAATTCGGAGCCCCTCGAACCGAATTCGAGACTCAAAACGCAAATGCAAGCACCAATTCGGAGTCGCTAGAACCGAAATCGAGAAATTCAAGGCAGTACGAACCAATCCCCTCTACAAGCACACACATCGTAGCCAGAGAATCCAACCGAGAACTCCGAACTGAAACCAACTCTAAGCGCACTAGCAGGAATGCAAAACCAAATTGAACACCGAACAGTTGGAATCGCCATCCGCGATAGCACAGACGTAACACGCGCGCACGCACACAGCTTACCAGTTGAAGGGATGGCGAGAGCGGAAGCGGCGCCTCGACTTGGGCGGCGGGAGCGATCGCACCTGGTGGAAGCAACTCGCAGGATGAAGCCCCGTGACCGGGCTCCCGACTCCCAGCCCCTCGCACCTCGACCTCTTCCGCGGCCGCTGCTGCTTCGCCGCCTCCGCAGCATCCCGCGGCCTCTTCGATGGTGCCTGCTTCCGCACCCGCTTCCTCAGCAGCAGGGGAGGCGGGGACGAGACGAAGTCGGGGTCGACGCGCGCCGGCCTCGGGCGCTTCCTCAGCTCCATCTCCTTCTCCCTCTCGCCCTCTCGCGGTGGCTGCGGTGGTCGGAGAACCGAGAGAGCTTTTCCCATGCAGTGGTGGGGAGAACTGGGAGGCGCAGCGTGCTGCGTGCGGGCGAGGAGTGCGTGTATATGTAGCCGCCGCCCGGGGAGCGAGAAGGAATTTGAAATTTGAAATGGCTGCAAGGTCAGGGGATGGGTTAAGACGCGTGATTAAGCTGACTTGTGGGTCCACCAACACGCCAGGCTGGTTAGAGCACACGAACCAGTCAGTCTGCGGAGTTGATCGACTTGCAGCAGAGTGCCTCGGTGGCTTCAGAACATGCGGGAAAATTTTCAGCTCTGCATAAGATAACATGACGGTGTCACTCACGTTGCTTTCTGGTTATAAGCAGGACTATAAACCTTGACTTCAGAAGAAAAAACATACATGTTGGTTAGAAACATCTAAGATCTTATAGAGAATGGTTCATGCAAATTGAAGCGGCAATCAAAGAGGTTAAAATGTATGCTATACAGTCAAAACTAACCGTGCCTTGCAGTATTGCAAGGTTTAGGTGTCTGAATTACACATGCAGTGCCAATTTTACAAATGATGAAGGTATCATGCCATACATTTATAGAAAACAGCTCTGTTCGTTCATCAAACAAGTCTGGACTCAGTGGAAATAGGAAAGGAGCAGCACCCACAGGCTTCCCTGAATTCTTGAGTAGCCCACCGCAGTTCACAGTTCAGTGTCACAGAACTTCACCATCAGATCAGAAACCATCCTTCGCGCAAAAGGAATGTAGCTCAAACTATACCTGAAGTGCAAAAGAGGAAAATATGGAAGCATGATCATTTAAGTTGTTTAGAAATTTTGCTCCAACAGTCTACTAGACCAGTCATTTGAAAACAAAAATAGCAAAGAAATATGCAAAGACGCAGCATGATCAGTTAAGTCGTTCAGAAATTTTTGCTCCAACTGTCTACAGTCTACTAGATCAGTCAACGAAACAAAAAAAAATAGGAAAGAAATATGCAAAGACCCAGACATAGTTTGCTGACATGGAGATTTACATTTTCAGAATGCCACCTTCTTGCATGTCTGTACAGGGTTTATTTGTCAAATTTTAGTCAAATTTGGAACTAAAGTACAATATAGACGTAAAATTCCAATGACTTCACAAATGGCAAATGTTGTATTGCATGGACTAGGAAACAGAGGAAAATGGAATTCAGTAGAACTACTGTGTTTCTATGTCAGTGAGAAAAGTTCATATAGCTACAGCCTACAGTATTCTCTGTGAAGTTTCCAGGACTCACAATCCATGATGGCTATTGTTATGCAAAAAGGAATATCGCATGCCCATAAAGATGTAAGTGCTATTTATCATGGAAGCACATATCTACTACAGAAACAAATATCTGTTCTTGTAGGAAGGTAGTCTGACAATCACAAGCTACAATTAATGATCCAGCTTTGCCGTTTCCAAACCGGCAGTCATGCTGCTTATGGTTATAGACAGGTCTCTAGCAGCCTAGCATATACTCCAGAATGTGAAACCAACTCAAACAAATTTCAAATTTCAGATAATGTTTTGTGATTTCACATCAAGATTGAAACTAGAGGTATGTTCTGAAACTCGCACATTGTCACTTATAAGTTATAACACTATAAAAATAAATGTTGGACAACTGTTAGTAAGAAAGTTCTAAAAGTGTTGGAGAAAGTCAATAATTGCAGTTGGAGTAACGTCTTGAGAAACTAAAAGTGTTGGATAACAACTGCAGTTGATTCAGACAAAAGCAGAGGACACAATAATTCTCTATTATCCAGACTGTAGATATATTGGTCTTAATAATCGTAGTTATTGGGAATTGGAATGATCATAAACATTAAGAAGCAGCCTGAATCTCAATACATTGTCTCTTAACTTATTTTAGCACAAGTTTATTTGTGCCTGCTTGCAAGTAAGACTGATACTACCACAACTTACTAGAATCGTTGTAGTGATAGAAGCCTTACCAAAACAAGGCACAGATCTCACATATAATTGCAATCAATGTTAGGAGCTTGTCATGAATCTGCACAGTTAAAACAAAGGCAGGGAACACGGTTATGTGGGATTTGGAGACGAGTGTATTTAAATAGATGATTAGAGAATATAGCCATGATAAAAAAAATAATAGTTCAGTATTACGAACCCAAAGAGCAAAGATTAGGGCCAGAATAACACATCCGACATAGATAGCTGATGCATACACACGAACTGGATCAAACATCATCCTTAGCTGTTTTTGTGGTCCCATGACGAAGGCTGTGCTGCCAAACAAAAGTTAAATCAGCATTTAGCTAGTATTTAAGAAAGATAATAGCTAACATAAAATAAAGTTCTAGTCCTTAACTTGAGAGTATGGACACTTGTACAAATACTGATATAGCAGTGCAGAAACAGTACAGGTGAGGAACTTGAGAAAGAGATAGAGGTAAAGAAACTGTGTAATCACCTCCCAACTGCCATTATGTTGCCAAATGTAAATAATACCGCAAATTTGATAGGCCTGACGAAAACAAGAAGTGACTGCACAAGAGAGTGAAAGTAAGTACTACTGTATTACATGATATGAAGAATTCTACCATAAGAAAACGAAATGATGTGCAGAGAAGCTTGCTGTAACCAACTTATATCATGCTATGAAGACTTCAAAGTCATTATCGGAAGCTAACACTATGATGTGCAAACGAGCTTGCCATAACCAATTTATCTGAAATAGTCTACATAATTCAAGATTTAAGGTTTAGCACAAGCTTTCTTGGGATATGATTCCTGCACATATTTGGAATTAATAGCTATTCCATTCTCCAGGAGCAGAGACAGAAACTCACATTTGCATGGCAATTAAGCACTACAATAGCATTATTTCTCTAACATTGACAGACGAAAAACTAACAATGTGCTTCACGACCTCAACTCTGACACAGGACAACCTTTTTGTGACTTAACCTAAAATTACCATTTCCATTTACTCGTATGGTCCCAGAATTTAAACATATAACTTAGTTAGCCGAGCCTAAATGTCAAATCATATGAACATGATCCGAACTGAAAAATGCCAAACACACGGCTCAAATTCATTTTCTCAGCCGCATAATGATGGAGATGGCCTAATTTACAAGGCTAGTTTTCCACGTTACATGGAAATTGGGAAGCTAGCAAGCACCGTACGGGGAACGAACAGCGGGAGCGTACCAAGATCATGAGGGCAAGTCCAACCACCAAGCATATCGCGAAGGCGTACACCCGCTGAGCCAGGCGAATCACGAAGAACAAGTCAGATTCATGCGAACCAGAAGAAATTCTCGGAGCATTTCGGAGATTTCGAGGAGTTTTGCCTGACCTGAAGAGGGGAGAGAGAGCAGAGCTCTTCGGTGTCACCCAGGATTGAGTCCTCCGGCTGCTCATCTTCGTCGCCACCGACCAGGGAGCGGTGGAGGCGGGTGAGGGCGTCCATGGCGTGGCTGGCTTGGTCGATTCGAGGAGGCGACCGGCCGGAGTGGTGACGACGTCGTGAGGGACTCGATCCTGGGTGACACTGCAGTTTGTGGATTACGTCAAAGTTAGCCCGGCCCATCTTTATTTTGCCTTGGGTTTGTCATTGAATCTGGCCTGTTGGCCAGGCCACACAGTGTCCCTCCACACATACAAGGAACGTTTTATCGCGCATAATTTAATCAGGGAAATCAACCTGCGAAATGGAACTCATCTTGTGGCAAGCAAACAAAAGTTATCCGAAAATTGTATTATGCGTGCACAGTTAAGTTAGCAAGGATGCAGATAGGGCTCAAAGCATTAAAAATTCAGTTCCTGCATAATCTGGGGAAAATTCAGCGCCTTCCCAGGTACAAGCAAAGACAAGGCCGCTATACAATGCAGCGATGATCAACTGGCGATGATACAGTTAACTCATACCAGAATTTGCTCAGTTGCATATCACGAAATCATATATGAAATCAGGCCAAACACAAGTAATCTCTTCTGATACATCTCAGTCACTCAGATTTCTCTCCAAATTGTCTTAAATAAACCTCAACAACACAGCAAACGAAATCAGAAGCAGAGCAGCGAACAATCTCAGGTGTAAAGCGCATCCAACTCGGACCGGCCGGAGAGCCTCGCCGCGGCCTTCACGGGGTCGACGCCGAGCTCCGCCGCGACGCGACGCATGACCCCGAACTCCGCGGGCCTCGCGCCGGCCGGCCACGTCACCACCATGCTGGCCGCCTTCCCGCGGATCTCGCACTCCGTCACCACCGCGGCGCCGAGCCCGTCCACAACGCTCCCGGGCGGGGCCAGCGCCGTCACGCCCTTGGCCGCGCCCACCCCGCCCTGACGCCGCGCCGCGCGGGTCTCCAACTTCCCCTCGACCGGCTCGTCCGCGGCGAGCCTGCCCCTGTACGCGTCGCTCCGGACCGCGTCCAGGACCAGCACCTCCTCCGGCTGGAGCTTCGAGATGAGGGCCTTGGCGGCGGCGCGAGCGCGGTGAGCAGGGACGGCGCTTTGGACGGCGGCGAGGAGGGCGCCGGAGGGGTGGAGGTAGACGCGGATGGGCTCGTGGGACTGCAGGGAGAGGTCGGGGAGGAGGAGGGAAGCGAGGAGCGGGGGCGGGGAAGGGAGGTGGGCGAGGAGCGCGAGGGAGGTGGGGGAGATGAGGACGATGAGGCGCGGGGCGGGAGTGCTAGGGTTGGGGGAGACAACGAGGATGGGGGTGGGCTGTGGAGGGGGAGCGGCGAAGTTGTCGAGGTCGTCGGGGGAGAAGCGGGACGGCGGCGGCGCGTCGGTGACGACGTCCTCCATGGGCGCAACTCGATCGGCGGTGCTTGCGGCGGCTGTGTTGGGGAACGGGGGAGGGGAGTGGGGTTGGGGCAAAGGTCTTGCCTCCCTTGATGGGGTTAATGGGCCTTTTCTTTCTTGGGCTTAACGAAAGAAGCTTCAGTGCCGGGCGCACTGCATGGTCAATGGGCATGTGACAGCTGTCGAGCATACACTCATCTCAAAACAAAAAAAAAACTGTCGAGCATACAAAATTTCAGCTTTAGATATCTGAATATCGGACATGCATTGTCACACACCCGGCGGGATCATTCGTTCTTTTTCTTTTTCTTTTTTTGGGAATCGTTTAAGCATCGTCACACGTCCGTGGCATTGATGTAATCTCGCTCAAGGGAGTTGCTTCATGAAACTTGGAGAGAGACGCATCAATCAATACTTCTCTCTTCTCATATTTAGAGAAAACATCGATTCTGAGCTAGAGAGTTTGCTTCTCAATAACAAATTGAATAATGTAACTATGTCCTCATATGAACTGATATCACTTTGTGTTCACTATCATAGCATAATTCATTACCAAAACCTGTCATGTTGCATTTTGTGTTGTAATGGCAAAAATTTCTACGTGTTTGTTTTTTTCCGACAGGATATAACGCAAACAATCACATATGCACGCCTCTTTGATGAACACCTAAAAAGAAAGACAATAAAATGTGAAATGGGAAGAATTCACCATAGTAATATCACTATCCAAAAGCATGCGCCTACCAATCGAAGAATAATATAGGTCATAAAATAAACATGTATAATGAGTCAAACGTTAGAAGCTAGGTCAAAAAATCAACCATATACAGGGCAAATTCGATATATATTTGCTACGCTTACGGTGGTGTCTTTGTATGTTATGGAGATAATGATATCATCAGAATGATCAGCAATGATGGATCTAGATAGCTGAAACACCCTAGTATATTTGCCATGATCATGAACTTGCATCTTGTTCTTGTGCACAAAGGTTCCGAAGCCGGTACCATTGACATGATATTGGAAGCAAGTTTGTGAACTCATGCAAACAAATATGTCCATGGCTTTTGATGGCTTATCCCGAACTAAGTGAAAATTTATCCACAACAGGCCAATGCTGCCGCAAACTTAATAAGATCTGCTATCTCCATGTCATCTCATCGTTGACCACCAAAGTGATGCAAGGTACTGAACAAAATGATGCAAGGAAAACCTGGTTGTATCAAAGTGATTGGAGAAATAAACTACAGAACGTCTTCGTTAGACACGATCAAAGTGATGCAAGGAAAACCTGGTTGTATCTGACCTGTACTGTATCCCATTGGAGGTTTCGAAGCATCGTCGACTCTTCGCGCGTACGCGCACCAGAGCCGTCGTCCTCGCGCTCTCGCTAAGCTGTTCCCAGTCCCTAGCGTGCCGCGCATCACGCGCACGGCCGGCCAAGTCCGAATGCACCAGCATCTCAGGAAGGCCATGTGTGCAGCGCCCGCACTGATTGGCCAACAACCAAGCGAACCCGGCGTAAGCATGGATGGCGTCGTCCCCGCAGAACCGCCGTCAGCGACAAGAGACTGGGCTGCGCTGCCCCGCGACGTGGGGTACGAGATCTTCCGTCGGGTCCCGCACGTGGACATCCTCAACCGCGCCGGGCTTGTTTGCGCGTCGTGGCGGCGTCTTGCGGTTGAGGAGCCGATGCTGTGGCAGCACATTGACATCGCGTTCGATTGGGAGGAGTATATTGGCGTTGCTTACGACGAGGACGAGGTGTTCTTCAACTCACAATAAATCCCGGCGGGACTGCTGGCGATGGCACGCGCCGCCGTGGACCGCAGCGCAGGCCGGTGCAAGTCCTTCCGCGGCCCCGTCGACTGCCATCTCCTAATCTACCTTGCCACAAGGTACGTACGCTTGTCACCAAAGCGGATCTAGCATTTCAACCAGGAGCATATACCATGTCACAAATTCACAATCTTACATGAATCGATGGGCAGAGTCTTGTTGTGATAGGGGTTAATCTTAGGGGTGTTATGCGGGGCAAGATCCTTCTTTATGCTAACATATCTCAAATCTCGTGAATGCAGCGCGCCATCGCTGAGCAGCCTGCACGTGACGTCCTTCTTCCGATTGCATAAGGAGTTCGTTGACAGGGTTGTCCCCAAGCTCGCAATGCTGGAGCGGCTTGTGCTGCCGCGCGGCCTCACCACTACCAATACTCTACGCGCGTTCCTCGACCATTGCCCCCGTCTCGAGCTGCTCGACGCTGGCGGCTGCTACCTGGAGAGCTCGTGCTGCTCCAGCTTGTTGGCCTGGTTCCGGAATACAGTGCGATGCTAGCAGAGGACGACTATGGTTATTGATCCGTGCTAAGCACTCCTAATATTCTAAAGCTTTAAGAATACGCGCGCACAGGGAGTGAAAGTTTGTAAAAGGTCTCTAAGGCTCTAAGGGCAACCGCAATGTGATCTGACAAAGTAGTCCATATAGATGGGTCTTACATGTGGGTGTCTTTAACTATTGACTACTTTACAATGGTAAAGCGGTAAAGATTGGTTCCACGGGTAAAAAAATAAGAGAGCTTTTATGGTACTTGGAATTTCCTCTCATTTCCTCCATTAAATTTTATTTTTTGTAACAAAGGATATGTTGGTAATTCAACTTCGCACCCCCCCACCCACGCACCCCCCCCCCCCCAACCCCCACCGCCACTTCGCCTCTCCCAGCCCGAACACCGATCCTATTTCGTCCCCGTGCCGTCCTCGTCTCCACCTCGTCGTCGCCGGCGCCCTCCCTCCCTCCAGCTGCCGCCGGCACCCTCGCAAGGCGTCGCGCCGGTGGCCCTGCCGCGCCGACGCCTCCGCCCGCCGGCGACTTCGTTCCCCCTCCCCCTCCCGACGACGAGTCCCCTACCGACGGCGGCAAGGCAGGTCGGCGCGGCAACGCCGACGCGGTCTTCTTCCCGTGCTTGTGCGCCCATCCCCATCGAACGCTGTCTTCTCGCCGGTGAGTCAACCATCCACGCATTTCTGCTCTTCTCTCCCGTGATTGCTAGGGTTTCTTGATTCATGAAGAACCTTGTAGATGTAGTATTCCTTTGATTCAGTTACAAATTATTGATCTAGTGTATACACCCCTTGTAGATGCAGTAGTTCTTGATTCGTTTACTAGATGTTGTAGATGTACTAGTAATTAATCTCTGTACATGACAATTGAGTTGGATTTTTCTTAGATATCTGTGTGATATACTAACTGCTGTAGATCCTTGTTAGCACTTGAACATCACAGAGAAATTTCTGGAATGGTAAAATACCTTCTGCCAATTTTGTAAGAAACTGGAGGCACCTGTGTTTCCTAGTAGATCCACACAGGCATGGTTTTGCATTGTTGCTGTTTTAGTGATGTCTTTGGATTTTTTTTTACTGTTTCCTGCTTCTGATAGTACATTAGTCTTAAAAATGTTTCTAGGACAAGAAGAAATATTTCCATGACTGTTCTAATGAAAGCTTATTCTTTTTCTTTTCAAGGGGAAATGTCCAATGATAATTCTTTGCTGGAGTACAGTGAAATAGTTATGAAGATGTTTAACAGTGAAGACGAAGCATTTTAGTTTTATAACGACTACGCTTATGAGAAAGGCTTTGGTGTGAGAAAGGATTACTGCGACTGGGACAGCGGCCACAATGAGAAGACCCTTCGCAAGTTTGTTTGCAGCTCTGAAGGTTTCCGCGCAGAGAGGCACCTGACGAGGGAGATCAAGATGCGGAGGTCGCGCAATATCACTCGCTGTGGATGCCCTGCTAAACTTGTGATTGCACAGGATCAGAACACGGAGCAGTGGTATGTGAAGGATTTCATCAATGAACACAACCATCCGATGATTGAACCAGACCTTTCTTGTTTTCTGCGTTCACATAGAAGAATCAGTGATGAGCAGAAAGCAGAGATTGTGCTTCTGCAGATTTCTGGGATCCGTAAACACCAGATAATGGACATTATGCTAAAGCGGTACGGTGGTTATGATAGAGTTGGATTTACATCAAGGGACCTTTACAATTTCTTACATCGCAGTAAGTTGCAGACACTCTCCCCCGGTGATGCTCAAACACTCATCAATTACATGATAGTTCAGAAACGTAAAGATCCAGATTTCTCTTTCCAATACAAGAGAGATGGGAGAGGGCACTTGACGGGAGTGCTATGGTGCGACTTTGAAAGTCAGATGGATTATAGAGCATTTGGTGATGTTGTCGTATTTGATGGCACGTACAAGACGAATAAATACAACCTGCCCCTTGTTCCTTTTGTTGGGGTGAATCATCATAAGAGCACAATTCTTTTTGCTTGTGGAGTTGTTGCTCATCAGGATACTGAGTCGTATGTGTGGCTGCTTAGGTCATTCAGTGATGCCATGTCTCAGAAACATCCAGTTTCAGTGATCACCGACGGAGACCTTGCTATGCAAAAAGCAATCAATGCCCGACCAGGTCGACTTGGACTTGAGCTTGTACTTGGGGTTGTGCCGCAACCCCTCCTCATCCGATGAAGTCAGGTAGAAGGGCTCGTCATCGTCGTCGTCGTCCTCCTCTTCGTCGTCCTCTTCCTCGTCCTCTTCCTCCCGCGGCTGGTTCTCCTCCTCGTCGTCGTCTTCGTCGTCCTCCTCATGCTGCCGGAGCGGCCATGGCGACGGCGGCCGCACCTCCTGCTGCCGGAGCGGCGCCGCCAGGGCCGTCGGCCATGGGGCCCATGGCGACGGCGGCCGCGCCTCCTGCGGCTGGTTCGGCCATGGCGCCCATGGCGACGCCGGCCGCGCCAGGCGTCTCTCGCGACGACGCACGCGCCTAGAGCGCCGACGGCGGCTCCTCCGGCGGCCGCGAGCCTGCAAATGAAAGGCCCGAGATCAAATCCCAACTTTTCCCCCAAAATCGAAAGCCCCGAGATCAATTCCCAATAAAATCGAAGGAGAGGAGAAGACCTACCGACGACGAGCCGGCACCGAGATCCACCGGAGGAGCAGGAAGACCCTGCCCGCGGCTGGATGAGCCGCTGCCGAGGACGAGGGCGCGCCTGGAGGCGCCGCCGCCGGGAACACCTGAAGGACCCATCGATGCGGCTGAGGCGGAGGGCGAGGAGACGAGCGGAGCACGAGGGCGAATGAGGAGTTGCATCGGGAGGGAGCGTTTTATAGGGGCTTGAACGGGAGGCGAGTCAACGGCGATTCAAAACGGGGGAGACGAACTGTTCGAACGCCGTTTCACTGACAACACACCCCGTCAGGAAGGGGAGAAGGCGCGTCCAATGTGTCCTTATCCGGAACCTTCCGATGGGACGCGTGTCACCACCACAGCGGATGCGCGTGCGGTCGCTCCTGATGTCCCCGCCTGCACGCGACACTGAGGCAGCCACCTCAATGACGGGCGGGACCGGGGGCCCCGCTGTGGGGTCACGGGCCAACTGCTACCTACCCCGCAGTGAGTCGGGCTCTTTATGGCCCGGCAACAATGGCCCAGCAAGGCGGGATCGGCGGAGGGGCCCGTTCCCAGACTCTTCCGGGAGGTGGGCGTGGATGATGGGCCGGTGTGGCCCACTTTGTGATTTCGGCCCGTTTCTCCCTGGCGTGCGTGGCCGAAAGCGTAAAGGCGCGAGGCGCCTTCACGTCCCGCGCGGGGGCGCGCTGATGTTTAGTACCACATCGGCAGCCCAGCGCTCCCCGCACCAGTTTAAAAGCGAAGGGGACTGGGACGCCACGAACTCACTTAACCTCTTCCTAGTCCCCTGCTTCCTTTGGCCCTATCTGTGAGGGCCGTCCTGCGCCATTTGTTGGGCCTCTGTGCTGCATTCAGTGCTGGTGCAGATCAGCTTGCCTGATCGATTCCGCACTCTTTGCAGCTTGGTAATCGCTGGCCGCGGGCGGCCCGCGCAAACAATTTTTTTATTTTTTTTGGGTATTTTCAACTGGCTGTGGAACAAAAAACTCCACAATATGAACCAGACAATGCAGAATCACAACATGTTCAAATCCAAACTCACATAATTCAACACGATCGATTAGCCCTAGTCAATGACGAGCGGGTCACGTGGTCCCGACGAACTTGGGGTCCCGCGCGTCATTGACTAGGGGTGAAACTCTACACTGAAATCACGTTTCAGCAGGAAGCGCCCTCCACGCGATGCGCCTTCAGCCTGCGGAGGGAGGGGCGGACCCACATGGCAGTCGAAGCCTCCGGATGGGAGGGACGGAAGGGTCACTGGGCCTCTTTATGGCCCATCTCCCACGACCCAGCCTTCAATAATTTGAATAATTTGAAACTTTTTTCAATAATTTGAAACTTCTACATATGAATACAATTATAAAAATTCCACCAAAATTAATGTACATTTGTGATGACATGATACACATGCACACCAATTTTCGTCCACAGATTCACTAAAACTCGCTCGAAATAAAAAAGAGAAGAAATTAGAGGATTTTGCAATTGTTTTGTCGAATTTTATCTCGCGAAATCTATCGAATTTTTGGCTGAAATTTGGTTTGTGACTGTCCCATGTCAATACCAGCCTACACGATTTTTGGTTAATTTTTTGGAAAACAAACCCATCAAAGTGTGTTCAAATTGGACTAGTTCCTACTAAACATATGGAATTTGACCCAAGTACAAGGAGAAGTGAACACTCTCCAATATTGAAACCTCGAATAAATGTTTACAAAATTTATACGTGCACAGGTGACCATGCTCTCCATCTCCACAAGTTTGGATGGGCAGATCTATTTTCTTTCGCTTGTTACGAAATTGAAAAAATGAGTGAAATTTTGGTAAAACATTCTTTGCCGTTACAGTACATTTCATTCTGCTAAAGTTCACAATTCATGCGATATTTACACAGAGAATATCTTTATGAACAAGTAGAAAAAAGAAGTAGGTCATTTGGACTTCGTATGCGAAAGATTTACAAGTTTCAGTTTTGTAGTATGAATCAAAATAAGAAAACGTATGTGGCGGATGAACTGGGGAAGAACAGCAGGACGCCGCCGCGAGCGCCACCTCTCCCGCCGCGAGCGCCACCTCTCCCTCGAAACATTATTTTCCCATTTATGAAGTTACCGTTTTACCCTGGTCAAAAAATAAGAACTCAAAAAATGCAATTTTTGCCATGTCCTAATCCCCACTTTTCGTGGAGGAAAGTGGAGGAAATTTTTTCCTCCAAGGCCCACTCGTCATAGAGATAGATGGAGGTAATTTTTTCCTCCATCTGATTTCCTCCACTTTCCTCCTACCTTTCTGGCCCTCCGATCGGCCGCTCTCGGTCAACGTGAGCCACTCAATTTTTCCCCAAGTAATAAAAAATTTCAAAAAATAATCAACCGACTCCCGATTCCCCTCTCCTTTCCGCGACCGAGCGGAGGCATCCAGAAAAATCCCCAAATCCTCCCAGCGTGACTCCTCCGTCCATCTCCAAAATCAAATCGTCTGGAGCTAGATCCATCACGCCGCCGGCCCTCGCCGCCTTCGCGCTCACCAAGTCCCTGCATGCATGGAGTGATGGCGTGGCCTCGAGGCTCAATTAGTGTTGGGCGAGGGATTCAGCCGTTGCGACCTCCGGCACCTACGACGGCTAGGCTACACAATGCCTCAGGTAAATAAAGTCGTTGATTCAGTCCTTCAAGACGAACTTGTGCTTGTCTTCTTGAATTCCTATTTAGTTTAGATAGATCACTACCGAGAACAAGTGGATTTGAAGTAATCGTTTTAGAACAACCTGAAAATAGAGATGAAGCTGAGTGTGTGCAATGGATTCTTGGTGCAGTTTTGTAGCCGGAGACGGAGAAGCAGGGCTAAATCGGCCAGCCGAGCCATCGCCGTTGGAACAGACACAAAATCCTCATTTTTAACTATTTGTGAACAGTGCACCGTAAAAATAGTGTTTTTTAATGTCTTCCGGCCGGTCCGTAAGCTTCGACACCTTTTGTTACAGACTCCCTATTGACCGGTTTCACAATGTCTATTGACTGCTTGAAAATATATTATACTCTCTATTGACTACTTTACTGCAACATTGCGGTTGCTCTAAGCTTTGCTTCGTTAATTAGTATGATCATGTTGAAGAAGTGAATATCACCAACCATGTTGGCATTAATATTTGCGCAACAGAGGAATACGATCTTCAGGTACATGTTGCGTATACCCTAGTAGTCTTCAACCAGGACCGTGGAGTTTCGGACCCCATGGGATCTTTGGCTGATTGACACGTCTGTACCTGTCTTCTCTTGTGTTGCTGGGCTGCCTTCAATTGGCCTGTGGGTCTGCTGCCTTTGCCCTTTGGTGCTTTTCCTGTTCCTCGCTACCTGGATTGATGTTCTCGTGGCCCGTTTTAGCAAGTCCACGGGCCCGTTTTAGAAAGTCCACGGTCCTGGTTTTTTTTACCTAGATTTGTCCACGCCAGATAGTTCACGCGGCGGCAGCATTACCTCATACCATTTGTGTTCCGCTTCTGGACATAATGGCCTCTCTTCGATCACGGAGTCACACAAACATACTTGCACTGACCCTGCTCCAACACAACGCACCTTTCGGCCAAAATCAAAACACACACGCCCACATCGCTAAGAAACCCATCAAAACACGACCAAAGATAACAGGGGTGCGGCAGAGCGCGCGTCACATCCTAGTGTAATCTTATTTTCCACAGAGTAACGTTGCTTTATTTTGATCAAAATTTGGTCAAATTTTCGAACAATTGACCATCAGTTATGCCGCTCAGGATTTTCCGAAGCTACTGGTTCCACAATGAGTCCGATGGATCCTATAACTGACTCCAACAAGGAAGACACAAAGATAGGCAAACTCATTATGCCTCTCCAACCGGTATTGTCGATGCTCCAACAGAGTAGGCAAAGGAAGAAGCAATTTGCTATAAAGGAGAGAGACGATGTAAAAATGCAATCCCTCCCTTCTCCAACGCACTTGCTCCTGCCCGCGTGGCGTGCCAAGAGAGGCGAGCGCTGTGAGGACTTCTACCAGTGTCGCATCCGCCGTCACCAACTCCTTCAACGGCGTCACAGGGAGAGCGGAGGAGGCAGCGAGCGGCGGGCAGGGCGAGCGGGCTCATAGAGGAATCGAAGTTCGTCGACATACAATTTCTCATAGAGGAACTCAAGAGTAGTGGGGGATTGGGAGTTTCTTGCAATGATTGATGGTGGGGGAAACTTCGATTTCGGCAAGCTAGATTGCGCATACATACCAAGAAGGGACCAAGGAAGTGCGCTGGTGTGTGAATTAGACACGAGCCAAAAGTAATCGAGTTCTGGCTCGTTGGAGCACATAGATTTCCGGTGATACACGTGATTCCAATTCCAACCGCGGGAGCTTCATGGGGAGGACGACGAGGCTCACCAGCAGGCGGCTTTGCTAACCGTCAATTCAGGCGAGCGGCGACACAGGGGTTGCCTCTCAAAACTGCCAACGTTGTTGAAGTTACCGAAAACTGCCTCTTGAACACGCCTAGACAATCTTTCATTTGCCTCTGAAATCTGCGTCTTTATTGTTAGAGTGAGTCTAATGGCATCGCCTTGTTTGCTTGTCACGGCCAAGCAGAATGATGAAAACGATGATACTACTGTATCACACTATACCTACGCGTACAGAGGAGAGCGCTAGTACTACGCTGTCACGGCAAAAGTACTGTCAGTCCCTTGCTGTCTGGTGATCGGTGACGACACCTTATTCGGGGCGAACACGAAGAAAGGTTCCCAGAAAACAAACGGTCGCCTAGGCCGCGTTCGGCGTTTTAGAGGCTAAAATTTAGAGGGTTTTAAACAAAAAGAATCTTGTCTTAAATAAATTTTAATTACAAAACTAACTGCAGAACCCCCCTTTAAATCACGAGACGAATTTAACGAGGGTAGTTAAGACATGATTAGACGATATTTACTGTAGCATTACTGTAGCATCACTGTAGCAACATAGATTAGTTAGGCTCATTAGATTCGTCTCGTAAAGATATACCCATCTATAAAAAGGTTTTGTCATTAAACTTTATTTAATATTTTAAATAATAAGATTCTGCTAAATTTTAGAGGCTCTAAATAGTGCCACCGAACGCGCAGATCGCGTCGCGTTGAGTAGCAGAGCAGAGAGGCTGGATCCAGATCCGCGCGAAAACTTTTGGCTGCCCCCACCTGAGCTGAGCTGAGCGCCACACCTCACTCTCACACCCCGCGCGCGCCGCCGAGTCGTCTTCCCCACCTCACCTCCCTCTCGCCTCGCCTCCCCTCCCCCGACCACCCCATCGTGTTCCAAAATTTTCAAAACCCCCAATCCCTCGGACTCGGACACTCGGAGGGAACCCAAAATTTTCGGCGCCTCGCCTCCCTCCCCCACCCGCCGCACCCTCAAATCTCCAAATCTCCAATCCCCTTCCCCACCCGAGCCTTAAATCCCGACGCGGCGCGCGCGGAGGCGGAACCCTAAGCCCCGCCCAAATCGATCCCCTCCCGCGCCCAATTCGCCCGCCCGATTCGAGATTCTAGGGTTCAGCTCGCGCGCCCATGCCCTAGCGCGCCCCGCCGCCGGAGCTGGAGGTGGTGGTGGCTGCCATGCCCGCGTCCCGCATCCCGCTAAAGCGCTGCACCGCTGCCGCCGTCCCGGGCGAGGGGGAAGAGGAGCCCGCCGCCGCCGCCGCCGCAGCGACCATGCCGCCCGCCAAGCGCGCCCGCGAGCGCGCCGTCCCGTCGCGATTCAGTGACTCGGTTCTGCTACCTGCTAAGAAGCGCGCCGTCGTTTCGTCCCCGCAAGATGAGGGGGACGGGGAGGTGTACGATGTCGAGGTGGTGCGCGTCGCGGAGCCAAAAGGCGCGTCCTTTGGCCCCGTCCAGACCGCCGTGTGGACGCCCGACCCGCCGCAGCCCACCGAGGTGGAGCTGTACAGGGCCTGCCGGAACATTAGCAGGAGTGTTAGTGCTGCCAGCGGCAGTGTGGTCACGTCTGTGAGCAATGCCGCCACGGACAGCGGCGCTGCTGGCAATGGCGGGCTGGAGGAGAGGCCTGTGGTGGTGGAGTGCAAGCCCAAGAGGGAGAACGGTGAGAAGAAGGATGATTTCTACTGGCCCGAGGATTTTGTGCTCGGGGACGTTGTGTGGGCGAGGTCAGGGAAGAAGTGCCCAGCGTGGCCTGCGCTGGTGATTGACCCTCTGCAGCACGCGCCGGAAGTTGTGCTTAACTCCTGCATTCCTGGTGCCCTATGCGTCATGTTCTTCGGCCACTCTGCTAGCGGCCATAGCAGGGTAATTAATCACTACTCCTTTTTGGTTATTAAGCATTGGTAGTGTCGTTTATTCTTGGCTGAAATGTGAAAGGAACTTTCACAAAAGTAATTAATAATTTCAATTTTGTTCCGTTACGAGATTTAACTGAAGCAGGGCAACAACATGTACATACCAAACAGTTCCGTTCTGCTTTTGGTTTCATTGGGCTTAAATTGCCACATCTTTTTGCAGGATTACGGATGGGTTAAGCAAGGGATGATATTTCCCTTCGTAGACTACCTGGACAGGTAAAATTCTGGAATGTGGATTGTGGACTTGAACACTACTTTCCTCACTTGGGTTGCATCTGAAGCTCCTCTGTTGTTACAGATTTCAGGGACAGTCCCTGTATAAGATCAGGGCAACCAGATTCCGTGCAGCGATTGAGGAAGGTTTCCTTGCTGAACGCGGCTTTTTTGATCTCCAAGCGGATGTGGGGTGCTCACTGCAAGACTCTGTCAATGATCAGTCTGTCCTTGATGGCATTCAGGAAGGGGTTGCTTCAAATAACGAGCAGGAGTGCCAATCTAATGCTCAGGTAACTGATCCAGTGAAACTGTAAAAGTTGAGCATGAAGCTGATTCCCTTGGTGTATCCATTAATTTGGCTTCAATGTATACCACTAACTGCAGGGTGTTGGTCAATCCACCCGATGTTGTGATAGCTGTGGTAATCGCCTACCATCAAAACTTTCTAAGAAAAAGAAGCAAGGTGGCGAGCAGTTGCTTTGTAGGCACTGTGAAAAGGTATGTTATTAGCCATTTGAGCTGTCAGATAGTTCATCATCTTTCAGGCGCTCCTTTTAGTCTTATCTTCCTTTGGTAGCTTATTATGTGTCTGTACATCACTATGCAGCTATTGCAGTCAAAGCAGTACTGTGGCATCTGCAAGAAGATTTGGCACCACACAGATGGTGGTAATTGGGTAAGAGATTAAGTTTAGTGTTTTTTTTGGGTGCTTGTTACAATGTCCATCGTTCGAATATTCTGGGTACTGATCTACAGGGCGTTTTGTGCAGGTTTGCTGCGATGAGTGCCAAATTTGGGTCCACGTTGAATGTGACCTGACGTGCAGCAACATAGAGGTTATTTGCTCACCTTGTTTTATATTTTTATTTTGATGCTTACTGCTTGATATCCATATTTAATCCTTGTACAAATGTCCTTTACAAACTTGGTGTTATTTTGTAGGACTTGGAAAATGCAGACTATTTCTGTCCGGATTGCAGATCGAGGCACAAAGCAGCGCCAAAAGTAACCAAACAAATGAACACTTCCAACAGTTCAGAGTATGTTATCTAGCTTTTTTTTTTCTAACTGTGAATACAACTTTACTAAACATGCCACTCTCTAATGTGTATTACTGTATTTGCACAGATGTGCTAGCACTTCTAAGGATAAATTGCCTGAAAGACTGCCTGTTTGCTGCAATGGGGTGGAGGCACTGTATTTATCAGAGAAGCACATGTAAGTATCTGGGGTATCATCTTGTACTAAGTCATCAGACATCATTTTACTTTACGTTTGCTTAATTATCATTACTCTATATCTGATTTAATGTGCTTTATTTTCGGTCAATCTTGCTCCCTCAACTCGTAGGGAATGAAAAACTATTTGAATGCCTTTGTGTGCGCTTTAACTTGCATATGTAAATGCGTGTATGCTGCCTGCACATGCACATGAGACATCTTTTTCTTTTCATTTCTTGGGACAGTATATTTCTCCCTGGATCACTAAGTTGTTCATGATAATTGTCCTAGGCTTAAGTAGCATAAGATATGTGTAATTTGATGTTAATGTAAAAGATTGTTTGATGCATCAGGGGCGTGATAGACATTGCTTTGTTCTTACAGTCTCAGTGTGCTTGTTGTGTTAATTTCCTTAAACATGCCGTTTCCTACAATAAATGTATCTGATCCAATGTTGTTCTCGCAGGATACTTTGTGAATGTATATCTTGCAAGGAAAGGTTGATGACTCTGAATGAGTGGGAGAAACATACTGGCTCAAGGAAAAAGAATTGGAAGATGAGTATTAGACTCAAGAGCTCTGGGGAACCACTCATTACTCTGGTATGCTGTGCCTTTATCAACTCTGACTTCGTAGCTCAAACCGATCAGGTTCATATGCACATTTCCAATATTTATTGAATGGCATGAAAAGCTGACTCATGGTTTCTTCCATCTCTGTCCCTGTAGCTGGATGATGTTCCCTGTGGAAATGCTAAGTCAACTCCAGGCATTAACAAAGAAGAGCTGCTAAAATTGCAAGGTATATTGTTCTTGTGTTCATGTTGGACTGTGTAATTGGTTGTTGCTAACACGACTCATGCAATTCTGAAATTAATTCTATTGATGTCTGGCTGCCTGCAGCAAACTCTTACAGTCCAGTCTATGCTAAATGGACAACTGAACGTTGCGCTGTTTGTCGATGGGTTGAGGATTGGGACTACAATAAAATAATCATCTGCAACAGGTATTTCTTCTTGTTTCTAAGGCTTTTTTGAGCCCCTAAGGCCACCTCTATGTAGATTCTAAATGGTAGCTGACGAATTTTCTGGTCCAAAATCCCTGTGTTCAGATGCCAAATAGCTGTCCACCAAGAGTGCTACGGAGCAACTGTTGTACAAGATCTTACAACATGGGTTTGCCGAGCATGCGAATTTCCTCAACAAAAACGAGAGTGCTGCCTATGTCCAGTCAAAGGTATTTTCCTTTTGATGTACCCCTTCTTTTTTTTTTTTGTTTGTGTGTGCATGTGCGTTTCGTTTTCTCTGCAGTTTCATCAGCCAATAGAACCATTGAATGATATTCAGTATCATTGCTGATGCTTTCCATTGGTCCTCACACCATGCTTGAATTGTTTGTACCTTTTATTTGATAGAATTCTACTGGTACTTAATGCATGAATACATTTAATTGGTCCTGTTTCTCATCTTGTTTTATGCAATAACTTGTACTGCCTTTTTGCATTGCAACAGGTGGTGCTCTCAAGCCAACAGATGTTGACCAACTGTGGGTTCATGTTACATGTGCCTGGTTTCAACCTAAAGTCTCGTTTCCTGTTGAAGCGACAATGGAGCCAGCTATGGGCATATTGAGCATCCCTGTAGAGTACTATAAGAAGGTTAATTTTTTGTGTTGATATTTCCAGAATTTCTATTTGTTCTACTTATTCGTTCAAATTTCACCTAATCTTTGTTAACATTGTGTTTTATGATTACTCCAGACATGCGTTATATGCAAGCAGATGCATGGTGCCTGCACCCAGTGCTGGAAATGTTCTACTTATTACCATGCAATGTGTGCAGCAAGAGCGGGATATCGCATGGAGGTAGACTTGCTTCTGTAACGTTTTGTAGCGGACATTTGTTATGGCAGTTTTGTTTGATTTTTATTAATTCAGCCGGCGCAAATATTCTTAAATGACAACAAAGTTTGTGTTTGCACCTGTATCTTTCACCTAAGGCTTACTAGGCTGATGTTACTAATCCACAAGATAGATTTTGCTATTTAGTTTTGTGTTTTAGCTTCATCATGTAGTAATGAACTTCCTTTTTTGTTTCATTTTGTATTATCGCTCAAAGTGTTCATTGCAGCTATCACCAACTATGATATAATGTGCTTTCGGCCAAGCATAACTAGTCACAATAGCTTAACTAAAAAAAAAGAGAGAGAGAGAGTCACATTAGCTTATAATCCATCTCTTTGTTGTGATATATTTACTGGATATACTTGTTTGTTCCATGTCTATTCTATTTACTGGATCACATTAGCTTATATTTTTCTGTGTGATTGTAGTTGCAATACTCTGAAAAAAATGGCAGACAAGTGACAAAAATGGTTTCCTACTGTTCTTTTCACAGGTATTCCTTTTCTCCTGTTCCATTTTCTTTTTTTTTTAAACTGCGTCAGTTCAAGTAATGATTTCTTTTTACTGAAGAATAATTCTAAGTAGACCAGGACCCTTATTGGTTATATCTAAAGCTATTTTGGTGTCGGCCTCAAATTATAGTAACATATAGGTAAAATAAATGAAAATTACGTTCGTGAAGCCCACATTATCATGGGATGAAGTTCATTTGTCTCTGGGAAAATTCCTTATCAACCACTGAAAAAAGTTGTTATTAGCCATTGAAATGTTTTATTTTCCTTATCAGCCATCAATGTAAACTTCTGTTCCTTAATCGCCACTACCGTCCATTTCATGACTTAACGGTGTTGAATGGAATTAGAAAAGACTAAGTTGCCCCTAGGAGTAAAATGTTGCCAAAATTTCCTTATCAACCATTTTTAGATTCTTTTTTTTTTGGATGGAAAAATCTTCCCTTGGGTTCAGCACAACTTGGACAACATGAATTTATGTTTTTTTTTAGCGAACAATAAACAGATGACATATCAATCAATATGGCAACAATATTTTGTATTTTCAACAAGAGTTAAACAGGAGGGTTGGCCTGTCTCAAGTCGTGAAGAAGGCCCTCTTGTTTGCCGCTGCTTCCTCCCAACCTGCTGCCCCGGTACGGTAGCCATCCAAATTGAAGCTCGCCGCAAGCCGGCCTGCTTGCCCGCACACAGCGCTCCCGCTGTTCAAAGCATGACCGTGCCCAATGAGAAGCGCACACAGCCTCATGCCTCAGGGCCGACTAGCTCCTGCCGCACGCCATCCCCAGCCACCTGCCGCCTGCTCGCCCGCCCGCTCATGCTGCACGTCGCCCCAGGCCTCCTGCCGTACACCTGCCCTGTCTTCCTGCCGCATGTTGTGCCTGGACTTCGCGGAATGCTCAGTCGACGCCATCTGTGGCTAGATTTGGAAGAGCCAGTTCGGAGAAAGATTTTGGGGGAGGTCGACGGGGGCAATATGGTCAGGCCAATTCGAGTTACCCTGAACCCCTGGTCAGGGAACGGAAGTGAACGGCAGGAACAGAAATTTGCACTTATGGTTGATAAGGAAATTCAAAATTTTCAGTGGCGAATAAGGAACCTTAACTTTTTTCAGTGCCCAATAAGGAATTTTCCCTTTCTCTTTTTTCTCTTGTAGTTATTTATGAAATTTGCCAGTTCTTCATGAAGTTGTAATTTCCAGAAATGAAATTTATTTGGCTGACACCTGTCATGATATTATTTCTCTGCAGTACTCCTGACCCAGATAATGTGTTGGTAGTTAAGACACCTGAAGGAGTGTTCTCTACCAAATTTTTTCTCCAAAGTAATGAGAAACAGACTGCCACAAGACTTGTCAGGAAGGACAACCACCAGAAGGTGCTTCCTGCTAAAATTTCTGACTGCCTAGCTGCAAGGTGCCTACCATATGAGATGTTGAAACACAAGGTAATGTTCTTGCATCTGTTTTATAATGTTTACTTTTTTGCCTACTGATGTTTTAGAAACTATTGTGCTAATTGTCATGGATAAATTGCAAATTTGATATAGAATTAATCATTTCCTTGTCAGGTAGATAGTTTGTATAATCTTTATTTTCATGTCTGTTTTGATGGTTTCTTTAGCTGCATTCCATACCTGCTTGTGTGGAGGTTCATGGATGAGATTCTTTGTGGCAATTGTCTGTGTCAACCCTTGTTATTTTGTTGTAACAGGCACTTTGTCATTAGGATAAATTCCTCCTTGCCATATTTTGCTCTTAAATCATGCTATTACTGTTGGTTTAATGTTTCAGTTTTGTTGCCTTATTTCAGTCTGATAAGTATGCTTCCTTCTGCACTCTACTAACTTCTAAATTATCTAATTTTTCCAGAAAGAACCACGAAGCCCAATTGCCCACAGAATAATGGGACCACGTCACCACTCCCAAGATTTGATCGATGCTCTGAACACATGCATGGTAATTGTCCAATGAGTACTAATAGTTTTCTTTCTCTTAGTAACTAACTATTGAATCCAGAAACGTTAATTCATCTTATTCCCTTGTTAACAGGATCATAAGGACGACCAAACTTTTTCCACATTTAAGGAACGACTTTGTTATTTACAGGTTTGGTTTCTGAATGACTGCTGTTCTTACCTGGCCATGTCGGCACACTGATAAACAAACTGTTTGATGGTGCAGAAAACTGAAAATAAGAGGGTTTCCTGTGGTCTATCTGGAATACATGGATGGGGGCTCTTTGCTGCTAAGAACATTCAAGAGGGGGAAATGGTACATAATCTCAATTCAAATTAGACTAATATCTTAATATGTTAATTGTATTAAAATATTTGCATTGCTGATCCAATTAGTTTGTTGAGTATGTCGACAACATGCCCAAGAACATGACCGGCATATTAATGTGAATGCAAAACATAAAATAAAATTCTATAAAAGCTATAAATATGTGGCAATTGGTAGATTAAATGCTACCAGGTATATTTCTTGTGTATAGGCTCTAAGCTACAGAAGAGTTGTTGCCTGCATACTTGTACTGTTCTACATCATGTCTCCATTTGATGAATATCAATGATTTGCTATACAAGATTGAAAAATTGATATATTTGACTGCAATTTTGAATTCTCTCGGTAACTAACAATATTGGCAACCCATTTCTAAACACTTGGCAGATGATTTTAACATGATGTTTTCTTGCATATTTATTAGTTGTACAGGTTCACTTTGCACTAATAAGTGAGTATATATAATACATAATGACCGATGAAATTTGTACCAGGTTATTGAATATCGCGGGGAACAAGTTAGGCGCAGTGTTGCTGATTTGAGGGAAGCACGTTACCATAGAGAGAAAAAGGATTGTTATGTGAGTTATCATTTACTGCACTTACCTTCTGTAAAGCTCTAGTTTCCCACTTTTAACTTGTAAGGTTTTAAGTGATATTAACTTATCACATTTTAGTAAGGATGTTGATTTTACACTTGGAGCAACTGAAATTAGCTTAGCAATTATTGCTCTGCCCTTTGATACCATATTAAATCCTTATTTGCCATCTATAGTGCTTTCATTATTGTCCTGTCCCAGATGTTAACTTTGTGAAGCTTGGTTTTGTGGCCTGGTTAATTGATTCTATTTTCTGTTTTGTGCAGTTGTTCAAGATAAGTGAGGATGTTGTTATTGATGCCACAGAGAAAGGAAATATAGCTCGCCTAATTAATCACTCGGTAAATTTTGTAATGATATCCACCTTTTGCAGCTTCGTGCCATGTGTACTGGCTTGCCCAAATGATAACTGATTTTCTTTGTGACACTGTAGTGCATGCCTAACTGCTATGCAAGGATCATGAGCGTTGGTGATGACAAGAGCCAGATCATTCTTATTGCCAAAAGAGATGTCTCTGCTGGAGAAGAATTGACGTAATGCTTCTTAAACCTGTCCTTTTCTGAGTTACAAAAGGAAATAATTTCATCACCTTGATATCTCAAATATTATTTTCTGATAGCCTTCTCTCTCTGTACTTGTAGTTATGACTACTTGTTTGACCCTGATGAGTCAGAAGATTGCAGAGTTCCTTGTTTGTGTAAAGCTCCTAACTGTCGTGGATACATGAACTAGAGCAAACCATCTCAACTCACAGGACTAACCTCTTACGGATGCCAAAGGCCCGGCCATTTTTTCAGATTCAGCCAGATTCTTTTGTTGGTTCTTTTGCTCTTCATTCTATGCGTGGCTGCCAGCACGTAAAAGCCTGTTTTTACCACAGCTTTTATAAGGTTGCAGGATAGTGTTGTCCAGGATAGGTAAAGAATACCGGCAGCCTCGGCCAGTCATTGTAAATTGTCTCGTTGCTGTAATAAGACACTGCTGCTAAATGAAGAAAAATAATGTTTATTGCAAGAGATTGACCTGCCTCAGCTATTCTATTATGTGTTCTGTTTGTGAAGAGCTTACTCCGTATTTATTTGTGTTCATGAGTGAATCCATTAGCCACCCATCTCTTGTACTCGATCATACAGTCAAGCTAGTTCTACTCCACTCCCAAGGCGAGAAGCCGTATTATTTTAACAAAAACGTATTATTTTAGCATATCAACGCTTTATGGAATGAGCTGCCACATATGGAAATGAGAAACCATCCAATCCGGTTTCCCTACAGGTGATTGGCACAGTTGGGTTAATCAAATCGCATGGGCAAAGCGTCAGGCGTGTTCCGAATGTAAAAATTGATATGCTAAAACTTTTTATCAGAAACATTTCGATCCATCCCGATGGCAAATGCATGCTGCGTGTGTTCCTCAACTTTAGAGTTACAACGCAGATCACCAAAACAAATAGAAGTGTGGACACAAGAACTTAAACTGTTCTTCAACGCTGATCGGTCAATCATGATCAGTTTTGTGACTCCCTTGCAGCAGCCGGAGCTTCGAGCTTCCGTACGTCGTGGTTGCGCAACGCCGCGCTGCAGTGAAAGATCGCCGAGCTTCGAGCGAAGCACCCTGGCGTGCGCATCATATGGACGCCGACAACTACAGGCCATCCACCAGTTCGAGTTCCACGCCAAGAGGTTGGGTGAGTTGATCCTGCTGTTATCTGTATCCGCTCTGCAGACTGTATCAGGTTTTGTTCATTTGTAAGCGACAGTGAGGGTCAGAGTGCACGGACCTGTCCTCCAGCGGCCGCTGATCATTGTCGACCTTGGCGAGCACGCATGATCTCCATCAATCTTGTAACGATATTTGCACGCCATCTAAACTGAAGCTCTGGATTTGCATTCCATATGTGGCCCAACACTTCCCCATGCATGCATGCCCTTATATATGGCCCATTCCACGCTACAGGCCCATTCCACGCTACACCTGTCCCCACAAGCCCTAACAGTGCGTTTGCCTCGGTCGGCGGCGCCGTTCTCTCGCCAAGAGACTTGGCCTTCCCCAAGCAGCTCCCGCACTTGGTAAGCAGTGTTCTTGCAAAAGTTCCATCTTTTTTCCTGCAATTCTATCATCCCTGCTGGATATATAACCTCGCAGTTATTGTGAGTTCCATGTTTGACATGCCCCTGCTTGATAGAGTTTCTAGCTTTACGCGCTCAACACAAGATCTCTGTTTGAACATGCAGCGTTTTCTATAGCTGGCAGTAGTCATTGACCTAATTGGATATTGTACATTTGTCCTGAACGATGGTTAAGCCTTGGCTCTCAACTCTGACCACGATCTTGTTGATTCAAATTTATCTATTATCTTGCAAGTACTATATATTCAATAAACAATACTATATCTTGTGGAACTACAAAGAAAATATATATCCTCTGTACTAAATTAGCAGCACACAAGTCCACGAGCGAATTCAATTAGCCAATATATCAGAGAAAAAAAGGGAAGAATCTGCGGCACATCAATCCAACATCGTATTGTTATATTATTTCTTCATGTAACTATAATATCTGGGCAGTTATTTATGTTCAGACTCTTCTTTGATTTCATCCCAAAACTTTGATCTCTGATGACCATTAACTTTTTGGTATGTTTGAGAAAGTCCTTTGTTTGACTAGTACAAGTAAGAGATTAGAGCGTCCCCAAAGGGGAGCTAAAAGTAAACAAATATGAGTAAATTGTATCGGAGGTCATCGAACTTGTCCGATATGTGCAAATAGGTCACCGATCTTCAAAACTGGAGTAGCAAGTCACTGAAGTTTTCATGTGGATCATCTGAGGTCACCGATGCTCTAACTCACCCAATCATGCTGCACTTCATGAACGTTTTGCATTGTACCTCTGCATGTTGCTCGTCGTTCAACCCATAGTCACATCAAAATTAACCTATCTTATCATGCGCACACTCATATGTTGCATCAAACACTTTTGCGAATCCGTGATTCGTGCTCGCCTTTGCTTGCTGGTCCGATCGTCGTTTCTCTGTCATGTGCCGTATGTAGTGCCCAACCCAATCACCTAGGAGTATTCGGCTTCATAGAATTCAGTATGGACCTTTAAAAAAAAAAGACCTTAAAAAAAAATAGAATTCAGTATGCGCGCGCGCACACACACCAGTGAGTCTGTAGTGAAACTAGCCCCGAACGTCGTCGAGGTCGCAGCCCTTGAGAACTCGTGGACGTTGAGAACGTTGAACAAATGTGTGCACATGATTAAATTAGTCTTTTAATTAGAGCAAATAATAGATAGACTAGTTCAAACATGAGCAGAGCATACGGGGCTACAATGCACAAACATTCATGTACGTTGTGGCCACATCAACATGATAATTAGGTGAGATGGGGCATTAGTGACCTGGAATGATCCATTTGAAAACTTCACTGACGTGCTAGTCCAGTTTCAAAATTCGGTGACCTATTTGCACATATCAGATAAGTTCAATGACCTTCAATGCAATTTACTCAACAAATATTGTATTTTTACAGAAAAAAGAGAGGAGAGGGAGTTCTACTAGCTCTTGTTAGCATGAATGAGACGCTATCATGCGTTCCCTAGTCAATATCATGAATGTTTTAGTTTACTGATTGATAAGTCGCTTTTCGATGTTGTTCTGTTTTTCATTGTGTGTTTGTTCATTTCATTTGAAATTATCATGTGCACGCCTTGAGCTACTAGCTAGGCTTCCTTCTTTTTGATCATGCTGATGTTGATGAAATCTAGATTGATGAGGAATTTATAATCCATGCTGCTGGATTGTATCGATGTCACCCGACGTTAAGGACGAATGGCAAGGATCTGCGTGAGGCATGTGAACAATATGTTTCCGGGGTATCACATCTTATCAAGAACGATAAGCTATATGCAGATGTTATGGATAAGATTCTCACCCTGGGGCTGGAGCCAGATTGGGATTTCGCTGAGGTAGAGGGATCCACCCCAATACAACTACAAATATTTGCAACAGATATTATGAAATATTTTTGTTAGTGATTACTAAAAAAGAAGTCTTTTTCTGAGTGTCTGTAGAAGTTTCAAGATGAGATGGTACTGAAGCTGAAGGCTGCAGATGCTGCTGCTGCTGCTGCAGAAGATGCACGAAACGAAGTTGGGTACCAGATGCACCATTTTATGTTTGCCACCTTCCTTAATCTAATAGAAAATGCTGTTCAGTTTCAAAAGGAACGCTCCGGGAGGCAGAAGTTACAGATAGCAGAAAAGAGGAGCCACTCAGATTTGATCGAGTCATGATCTGAAGTAGTAGTGTCAACTAGCCAAGACCCCCTTGATGCTGATGGTGAGCTCAGCAAGAAAGCTAGGATAGACTAGGCGGCCTGGTGCCATGCTGGCGAGATGGTTTATTGCTGAATTCTGATGGTGTGAATATCATTAGCAAAGGCACATGTTCTCTCTTATTGTTAAATATAAGACAAGTCTAGCCACGAGTCCACGACCGAGTAGGCTCGCCTCTCGCCGGCACAGCAGAGAGGGCACGAGTCGGTACTGTGAGCGTGCAGTCGGCACTGACTGATCGATCGGTGAATCATCAGTTGTACTACTGATCGAGCTTGGTTCGATCTGCACGTCGTCGTTGATCGAGTTGACTCCATGCACGTCGTCGTTGATCGAGTTGACTCCATCGGCCGGACAGGGCAACGAGAAGTTGATCGCGAAGCCCACCGGTCGCGCGGAGCGCACTGGTACAATCGTCGCCTTCAGTGACGGACAAAAAGCGCCTGCAGTGGCGGACGAAACATCCGCCATTGTGCATGCGCCACTGCTATCGGCGTAAGAGCAGTGGCGGATGAAACGTCCGCCACCACTAGCTAGACAGAAAGTTAAAAAAAAAAGGAACGACGGGCTGGGCCAAGCCCAACCCGTCGCGCTGGCCCACCGCCAATGGATCCCTAGCCACCACCGGAACCGCTCCGCCTCGCCGCCGCCGCCGCCGTCTCGTGCGTGCCGGAGTGGAAGCACGGAAGGGGAGGCGACGTGGTGGCAGCGCCGTCTCTCGCACGCCGGAGCGGAAGCAGCTGAGGACGCCGTTGTCTCTCGCACTCCGGAGTGGAAGGGGAGGCGACGTGGCGGCCGCTGAGGACGCTGCCGTCGATCCACCGTGGCACCGCCTCGCTCGTCGTCGATCCGCCATGAATCGACGCTCGTCGTCGATCTGCCATGGATCTGTGCCGTCGCGCGAGAACCGGCCCGAGGAAGGGGGGCGCGCCACCTACGCGAGATCCGCGCCGAGGAAGAGGGTCGCGCGCCGCCTCCGTCGACGCCGCGTCGCCTCGCCTTCCGTGCGCCGTCGACGCCTTCCGTGCGCCGCCGACTCGCGGAGGGGAGGAAGGAGTAGCAGACGCGCCGCCGCTGGATCTGGAGGAGGCGTGGTGGCCAGGGGAGGCGCGGTGGTCGGGGGAGGCGCGGTCGTCGGGGAAGAGAGGGTGGCCGGGGTAGGAGAGGGTGGCCGGGGGAGGAGCTCTGGCAGTGGAGAGAGAGGAGATCTGGAGATGAGTGAAGTGCGTGGAGATAGTGGGGCGGCGCTGGATGGAGAGTTGAAACTGGACTGGAACCCTAGTGTTGTTTATATACGACTTTTCAGTTCGGGTTCAAGTGGGCTGAGATGGGCTGGGCCGCCACCGGTGCTAAGATAACATCAGCTTGTCCGCCATTGTTGTTGCGTCTTGGGTGGCGGACAGCGCTGACGTCATTTCGAGCGCCACTGATTAGTGCTAACTTTGCTGATGTCATCGTGTCCGCCACTTCTACCTGCTACAATAACTCGCGGGAGCCTGCAGTGACGGATGAAAGTGTGTCCGCCACTAAAGTTTTTTAGCATGCGTCACTACAAGCTCTTATTATACTAATGGCGGGTGCGTCAAGATCCCCGAATTGAACGGCATGCATGCGCAGCATGGACGCCGACTACCACGCACGCGCCAGTTCATGCTCCACGCCGAGTAGTACTAGGGTGAGCTGATCCTCCTCTGTATCTGCATCAGATGTTCAGTGAGGATCAGAGTGCATGCACGGATCGAGGACTTTTTCCTCCAGCGCGCGGCCTCGTCGAGATCGACCTTGCTTGCATGTTGGCGATCGAGCATGCATGATCTCCGCTCTCGCCGGCGCGGGCTAGATGAACGCCGAAGCAGCTCGTGCTTGGTCATCCGAAGCACTGGGGCCTTGCGGCGAAGTTCAGGAGTCAGGACGGCGCAGCTTCGTCGACGACGATGCCGGCATGAGTCAAATTAAGCTGGCACTGGGTGAAGGTATGTAATTGCATGCCCTGGGTTAGTCCACTAGCCCAAGGGGCCAAATCACTCGGGCTACATATGGATGGGCAAACGGCACTCAAACATTTAGTTACACGTCAACGATACTCGATGCGGCAGCGATGAAACCAAGAAACTCGTCGCCAGCGAAGCGAATGTGGTGGCAGGAGATTCTGTGGCAACTCACCATCGAAGCTAATTTCGATTTTTTTGTAGGATCAGCGTTGATGTGTACTATTGGCTTATTGCCGTCGTCGTGGTACAAGCTTTCTTCTCCAATGGCACGTAAACTTGAAACATTTGGCTTATTGCCGTCGTCGTGGTACAAGCTAGTGCTCGACTTGTTTGTGCTTGGACTCTATGGACCTGGCGGTCATGGTCAGTAATTATGTAATGTGGCTAGTGTTAAGGATACAATGATGTGCACACTTCTTATAGTATCATTTTGACTTTCTCTTTAATTTTTTTTAATCTTATTACTGCTCTTATTTCTCTCACACCTATATGTTTTCTGAATAGATAGAATCACAAAGAACCCAAATTGGACATTTATAGTTATTATGATTCCCTATTTGGCAATCCTCATGACTTGTTTTTACTCAAATGGTCTGTCAATTGTGTGACCATATGTGATATGAACATAATTCAACATGATTCTGTTAACCCAACAAACATATTTTTTTTTTGTAGAGGGGCATGTGCCCCAGCCATCTATCTTCTGATATGATTCGGACTAGAATAACCAATGACCCAATCTTTGAACACCTCAATTGAAAAAGACTAATCTAAGGCATGCATAACTAAGGTGTTTATAATAGTTTCCAAATAAAAAAAATGGCTGTGTTAGTATTACGTGCTTATACGAGAGAAAATACTTAAATTAGAACCTAGTGGCTAATGTATTATTAAGCTAGTTTTACCTATTTAAGCATCCTTTTACATTGGTCTAAAAAAACCATACTTTTACATTGTATAGGGAAGGATTTCTAAAAGGTACTTAATAATTTTTTTAAAACACTTCTTCTAAGCACTTTCTATTGTACCTTCAAGATTCTTTTTTATTTTTTACTTTTTAATTTGTGCATCCATGTCATGAGACACCATGATTCTTTTTTTTTTAACTTCTTCTAAGCATTTTTTATTTCAGAGTTGAGGTCGAAAAGATGTCTGGTTTTGCAATTCTCCCTTTTACTTTTTTATGTTGTGCTTCCCATACGGCTAGGGTGTATTGTTAGACATTTCATTTAATTAATTTAAATACCGAAGGATTTAGGGTCGGTTTGGCACAACTTTTGCATCAGATTTGCTTGTGTTTATGACCCTATAGCAATAGTATAAATATTGTATCAAAATTTGTTTTTTGTTCTGCAAATACAAAGTAGCTACGGTACCCGTCACAATAAACGGAAGCTATGATCCATTTTGCCCACAGACCCTTAACAAAAACTTCGGTGGATAGGCTACGTGTAGCGCAGGTGCAGCCGCCATTCGTTCCCCGGCGCGACACGAGTCCGGCGTCCTGACCACTACCGCAAGGCGACGACCCACCTGACCCCGCATGTCAGCGACCCCATCATTCTTGCCGCAGAATAGCCTTTGCCGGACCCCCTCATTCGGGAGGAGCATCCCCGTCCCGTCCGCTTGGCCGCGGCTTTTCGCCATTGCTCCCGCGGCGAAAGCACGCAAGCTCCCTCCCGGAACTCCGCAAGCGTTCGGCACGACTGGAAAAAACAAAGCAGAAAATTAACACGAGGCAAACAATGGCGCCGTTATCCATGCCCACGTGGTGCTTCCTCTCCACTTCACCTCCGCAACCACCATCACCGCTCACACTACCCTCGCCGCGCTCGTCTCGCCGCCTCCCCTCTAGTTCCGGTTCCCTCCCGCGCGTTCACCTTCCTCTCCCCCTCCGCCATGCGCCGCCGCGGGGCCGCGCCGCTGGCACTGACGATGATGAGAAGGTAATGTTCTTGCTTCAACTTTTGGGTGCGATCTGCTCGCTACTCGCTTTGTGTAGAACTTACGGCTACCGTTACGATTTCGTTCTAGTGAGTTGAGAGTATCTATGGCCTAGCTCCGCGTTTGACACCAGCTTGCTATGCTTCCTCCTACACCGGTCAGATTTCGGAATTAATTGTTGTTTGATACTTGTGTGAGGTTTAAACTGTGTGCTGACTGTTCCGCCTACAGCTTTAGAGGAATTGATGGAGAAGTCGTCATGAGGGTGGGAGGAGGCAAGAAGCAGTGTCATGTCGAGTACACTGTCACCGAGATAGTACTGCTCATGCTCCCACGCTATCTTAGATTCGAGCACGGAGCGGGAGCGGTGGCTCGAGCGTACGCCCACGACCGACCACTACACAGACCATCCAGGTTATTACTATTTTACTTTCATTTTTGACATTGAATTGCATGCACTCAAGTTTAACATTTGATTGAATATTGCAGGCTCAACTTGAGGAGGAGAATATCAGTCGAGAGCAGAGGGAGGTGAGGATGCAGAAGATGCAGGCTAAGCAACAGACGCGGATTGAGGAGGCTGAGCGTCTGAGTCAACAACAGATGTTGGAGTATTTCTCCTACTTTCAGAGTCAGTTTGCGCAGCTGGGTCACACTGTGCCACCAATGCCGTCACCGATGCCCTGGGCACCTCGTCCTCCTATTTCTCCGATGAGTCTCTTGACAACCTTAGAGAACTTAGACAACTTTAGTTTGTTACTTAGAGAACTTGTTTTTACTATAAATATTGTATCACACATGTTATCGGTCGAATCCTGGGCTGAAGACCGAGATCTATCAGCAACTCGCACCCCCTCCCTCAATGATTTGTGTCTAGCTAGGACTATTTGTGGTTCTGAACAAACTTGTTTACTATTTGTGGACTTGTGAACTAACTTGTGGAGTAATTGTGGACATATGGACTATTTAAGGTTTGTGGACAATTTCGATGTGGTTGTTAATTGGATCTGGATGTCAATTGGATGCTTATTGTCATATATATTAACTGACTCTGTGATTGTGAATTGGATTGTGGACCGAGCAATGAAAATAGATGCTGAAAATTGAGAGTGTAATAACAATAGCACTCTCAGCCTAGGCTTTGCCGAGTGCCAGGCGCACAACACTCGGCAAAGGCTGAGAGGCTTTGCCGAGTGTCCCCACTATTACACTCGCCATCTTGACACTCGACAAAGCAATTCTCCGTCAGGCCACCGTCCATCATATTTTTTCTTCTGAGGGACGTCCTCACACTCGGCAAATGCTTTTCCAAATGCGCGATAATAAAAACTCGGCAAAGACGGCTTTGTCGAGTTATTTTTTTGTGGCCTCAAAGCTTTTGCGAGTGTCTTAGGGGCTTTGCCGAATGCCTGGGCACTCGGTAAAGCTTTTGTTTCTCGTACTGAATGTCAGCAACCCTTAGAAAAATTGTATGTCATGATGTTGAATTATACATATGTACATATGAACTACCAACCTTGACTGCTGTAGCTATAGATTTTATATATAACAATGGTGATTGTCTCTCAATAGCTCCAACAAAAGACGACAAATCAAGATAGCTTAAGGACTTCACCCTAAACCTTGCTCGTAGCTATCGGAGCTTCTCAAAACAAAACCCGAAACCCTTAAGGACTTCACCCTAAACCTTGCTCGTAGCTATCGGAGCTTCTCAAAACAAAACCCGAAACCCTTAAGGACTTCACCCTAAACCTTCCTCGTAGCTATTGCGTGTTCACACGAATGATTTCAGACGGCTGTGGTTTAGGAGGGGTGCGCTAACATAATATTAATGTCCCAACGAACAAACTGTTTGGCAGTAAAATAACTGTCGGTCACTGAAACTTGTACCCAAAGATGATTCTAGTTCGCGACGTCTCAAAAAAAGCATGAAGAAAGGAAAGAGTCCATATTACTCCCCTCAAATATAATTAAAGTCTACATAACCCCTTAAACTATTTTTTTTTTCAATTTACCCCTTAAAGTATGTCACTTGGCTCAATTCACCCTTTAATATAAATTGTCCTTTTTATTTCACCATGCAAAAATTGAATTTTAATTAAAATTTTGCATGGATGTAGTGAATATCACAATGTATGCCAGAAAAATATATCACGAATTTTTCGTCATTATTTTCAGTATAATATCGTATCCAAGGATTGAAATCTCAAAAAAACCAGAAAAACAAAAACCGATGAAACCGGACTGGTTACCGACAAAACCGACCGGTAACCGAGTTGCTACAGTACCTAGATTCGGTTTTTACCGATAACCGGACGTCCGATGAAACCGAACCAGACCGATAAGTCCGGTTATCGCGATAACCGACCAGTTTTCATCAGTTTTGCAAACCCTGATAGTATCCCATGGATTACTTAATTATTAAATATATCAATACATCCAAATAATGATAAAAAATATTATATATTTTTATAACATGGGTTATGTCTACTATCATCTCGCAAAATTTGAACCTAATGTCACACTTATGCCTGGAGAAATAAAAAAAAATTATATTAGAAGGTAAATTAAACCAAGTGACATAGTTTAAGGGGTGAAATGAACCAAAAAATAGTTTAAGGAGTTATGTAGACTTTGACTTTTTCCTTAAAAAAATGCTATGACGACATTGGAGGGTCAAACATGAAGTTCGCAAGGGCCATGAAAGAGGTAATAGGAAGAAAACACGTGCTGATAAATGAAACCAGAAGAACTTCATTATCAATAACCATGTGCTTCAAAACATGGTTCAGATCGGTACGGACAATCTTGAGATCACATAGTAGTATCTATTGGAGGACTACTGCGGTGTCCCGGATAATTAAATCATCCGAAACTTCGTGTTTTCCGTACTTGCCCCAGGATCAATGACAAGTACACACGGTAATCACAGTGGAACCATAGCCATATCAAAATTCATCTATCAAGTTTATTTGAAATTTACAAAATATTGGCTCAACGGCCGACGAAAAACCTTAAGAATTAAACACAGCGGCAACATGAAGGAATTCAAAGCTCCAACGCGTGCCCCGTGATTATCCCACAGGCAATTGACTGGAAATTGAACTCCTAGAAAGAACGGCGTCGTTCCTCACCGAGATCCATTTAATTTCTGAAACAAAGTTATCGGAGGCAAGCATGCATGTAAATATTAACAAAAATTATAATTATATGCAAGGTCAAAGTGAAGGAAGGTATAATGTGGTAAGTTTGCGTAAATGAGCATATGATAAACTAAACTTGATTAATGAAATAATTACTAAATTGAATTGCTTGAATATAAATTGCATAAATGTAAGCACAAGTAAAATATCATATGAATAAAGTGACATACTTGACTTCCATGTCAAGTTCCTACAAATTCATCATCTAAGCCATTCATATATCAATAATCATAATTAATTTTTAATCCCAACCATTATCTAAACAAAGTCCCATCATTAAGGAGCTTGAGACCGCAAGCACGACCATTCGAATGGATTATTACTCCGCAGAGTTTGTACGCTGTACCCATGGACAGTGAGTGACCGTCTGTGGTGTTGCAGGCACCGTGCACTCACGAAGTGTGCACATCGGTATCACACATGACGTTTTCATTAGCCGTTTGTTAACCTTGCCTTCCCTAAATTGCAAAAGAACCCTCTGAACCTGACCACTAATATCCCAGAGGTACAATTTTCCCCTCCTTCATATATGGATAGTTAGGCAGGAAAAGGTACAATTTATTGTATTGGTAAACCTTGAGTCCAAGACCGAAGTAATGGAGGTCCCTCTGAATAACCCAGTACATCGGAAATTATCCATACATTCTCTACTTCTAGAAGGCAAGGCAACATTCAACTAATTACTTAGCTATGGCCGTCCCATACCAGCATCCATGGTCGCACGTTGTTTCCTTAAATCAAGATACAAATGTACCGGTCCTTATGTGATGTGACGGGTCTCCAAAACATCATTATCAAACAATCATTAATCCAATTTTACATTATCACATCAAAACCCGTCAACATCTAAAATTATCACATATATCAACAAAGATTTCCCATCAACAAAATATGTAAATTTAATGATCATACATGTGCTTCCATTTATACAAAATATAGCCTTTCATTTTAGCAAGCTTAATTAGCAATTATTTATATCATGAAGCTTATGGTATTTAACCAATGTGACAGCCCCAACCTATGTTTACAAGGGATTGTAATCAGGTCCAATAAATGGATAAAACCAATAGGTAGTATCTACCATTTCCCAAATTGAACATTTTTAGTGATATAAATTATGCACAAATTTATCCTACAAATTAAGCACTTAAATGCATTTGTAAAACATAGGATAAAAATGATCAAGGGGTGTGCTTGCCTCGCACCTTTATATTCATAGTCCATATGTCGATCTTCAAGTGTCGATCTTCCCGCGATGTAGTCCTTCGACGATTCACTCACGTGTGCGTCAAGCCACGATCAATAAACACCGAGAGATCCAAATAAAGCCATCCAAGAAGATCCAATAAAATCTACAATAATAAATACAAATATTCCGAATAAAAACCCAAGAGCATGATCATGGGATGCATTTTATGAAAATAAACATGTACTCGAAGTTCGTATGAATGGACTGCACGTTATCGAATTCTATCGATAAATAAATAAATAAAAGAAGAGATATTAGGGTTACCGCGATTCTATTTACTCTATGGTGATCTTTTGCTATGAAGTATATTCTTGGCCTTATAAGGGCCATATTCACCTAGACAATTTATTTATTTTCTATTTTCTCTTGAAAGAAACCATACATGTGTGTTATTTAAATTAATTGATTTAAGGCTAATATGATAGTATGCATAGATATTTATCCACTAAATCTCTAAGAAAATATGATGAGATGCACATGTTTTATTAATGGTGATTGCGTGCATATCTATTATATAAATTCTAAATTATTTCTATTAATGAACTTGGGGTTGTTTAAAGAAATATGAACAAACAAATTAAATTACATAACAAATATTCCTAAGATGATCCTCATGTAAAATAAGGTCACATGTTTCTAATGCATATGGAGACATCCCTATATGTTAAAATCTTTAACTTATCTTCTTTAAGTATTTATATATATGCTTTTATGCATGCATATGACATAGTTGAAGATGTATTTCTTTTAAACTAAGTTATTTATACATAGCATGTTGTAAGGATTTGTTTTACATGATTTAGATGTTATGAATATGGTGCTATATGCATATGTAGCTTAAGTATTTAAATAAAGTAAGAATGCGTGGAAATGCGTGTATAAACTTTATGCGTGAAAACATACATGTTGTGTAGGTCTCATTATTACTAATGTTTCATCACTCTTTCTTGAATTATCTACATATGGTTACATGTATACTTGTGATATGCAACATATAAACATGGGGTGTAATTAAACCTATATGTACATGCATGTATTTTAAAGTCAAAACTTATATGTAAAATTACCATGTTATTATTTACATGTATTTAGGTTGAGACCTACATATTTTGCTTATAACAATTATAGATGTAATTGCCATATACATATCCAAATTATTCCTAATCCGTCTCAAAAAAAAAAAATCCAAATTATTCCTAATAGGGAAAAATATGCAATGTTCATGGAAAGCATATATGTATCAAGTTAGATACTTATCTAGTAGTATATCCTATGATTCATTATCGAAAAACAGTAGAAAAATGCTCCTAAATACATTAAGAAACACTCTTGTAGTTTCATATATTTTTATAGGATTCGATTTATACCATAAGTGCAATTTAAGGTTCTATAATTCATAAGCTATATTTAATTTCTACTTCAAATATATAGGAAAAGGCCTTAAATATACTTATATGCTTGTCTAGTATTTTATAAGGAATTACAGGGTTTTGATTTATGCAAGAAAATGCAAGTAAAGCTTTTAACAAATAAAAAGGGAATGATTACCTAGTAAATTAAATAACATGAGCAAAGCTAACTATTTATTTCCTAGCATATTTTCCTGTAATTAGTTTCTGATGAGCAGTGCCAAAAGGTCCTAAAAATGATAAGGGATTTTTCTAGCATTTTTACCGAATTTTCCCTATTATTTTTCTACCAATTTTGAGCTAAAAACATTTAAGTTAAAACTGGCCAATCAGGCAATGACACATGGCGGCTTAAGGTTAAATTCAAAATAAAGCATCGGCACAGTGACTGGTGGCAGAGGAAGGCTCGCCGGCGGCGAACCACGGACGAGCGACGTCGATTCATAGGACAGGACGATGCGCGAGCTTGAAGGCTACCGCCCGGTGGTCGTCTCGTCGGCGATGGCGTCCTGTAGAGGCGGCGCGGCGGCAGGACAACGGCCGAAAGCGAGATGGAATGAAGCTGCATGAGTTCATGCTATCTATCTAGCATCTACGGGTTCCCAGGAGGCTCACCAACTGACATCGAGGCCTGCGGTGGCTGGAGATGGTCGGGTGGCGAGCTACGACGGCAGAGCAGAGGACCTCCTCGTCGGGACGACACTACAGCCCACTGCTGCGGAGGATAGGAAAGCAAAAGGGTTTAGTGAGTTCTAGAGGTAGTAGAAAAGGAAATAGTTGGACGCCATCTCACCGGTTGTGGTCCAATTGCCGTCAATGGCGGCGGCGGCCAGAGTTGGGGAAAACATGAAATTCTCGGGCTGCAAGTCATGGCTATAGTTATGGTTGAGCTCCAGAAGATGAGGATGGCAAGAGGAAGCCGTTAGAGGGGTCAATTGAGGCTTTTATAGGGAGTAGAGGCGGTTTCTCGCCGATTTTTGTTGGGCGGACTCACCTGTCAGTGAAGAACAGAGAGAGAGGAAGGGAGGAAGAAGGGAGAAGACCCCAGAGGCTTGGCTTGCTCGAGAAGGCGCGTTGGACGTCATGGCATGCGTGGCATCTGAGCTCTTCTACAGCGACGGCAACAGGACGGCGCGCGTGGCGCTGTGGCGGTGGTCGGACGGCGGCGTCGCGATTGACTTCACGAAGACGACGACGGTTCGCGATGTGGGCTGGGCTGGGCTACGTTGCAGCTGGGCCGGCCAGGTAAGTTTCTTCTTTTCTATTTTCGTTATTTCTAAATGGGCCGAGCCCAACTAATGGTTTCCACTGTCTTTCGAATATTTCGAACAGGCTGAACGGTTCTTGAATTTTCTACCTAAGAAAATGGTCTCCACAAATTCTGAAAAATTCACAGAAATTACACCACAGTGAATTGCATCTATGGTGATTTTTTGGGAATTTTTGGCCGAGCCAATTTCCCACGAAAAATGGGGAACGTTTCTGTGTGCATTCAAATGACATGTATTCATGAATTTGAAAATTCAAAAGAGCTCGAATTTGAAATTCAAACAGAACCCATTTTTATTTAAGGTTTATCTACATCATCTTAGGCCTCAAATTTTTGGGATGTGTCAACTACGGCGGGCAACAACCCCAAAATGGTGTTTCTTTGCGAAACACGGGTGCATGAACGTCGTATGAGGAATCTGAAGTGGAGAATTGGGATGAAGAATTGTTTCGCAGTGAGTAGTGATGGATTGAGTGGTGGGTTAGCTCTTTTCTGGGATGAACAGGTGGCTGTCAATTTGTTATCTTACTCGGACAGATATATTGATGTGGAGGTTAGGTTGGAGGAAGGTGCTGTGCAGTGGAGGGCCACTTTTGTCTATGGCGAACCTCGTGTGGAAAATAGACAGCGGATGTGGGACAGGATGATTGATTTAAAGTCAAAATCAAGACTACCGTGGATGGTAATTGGGGATTTCAATGAAGCTAAATGGCAGTTTGAACACTTCTCTGAATGTCTCAGATCGGAGCGGCAAATGACGGCGTTCAGAGATTGTTTATCATTATGTGAGTTGTCTGATCTGGGCTTTGAGGGTATTCCATATACTTATGATAATGGACAACATGGTATTCGGAATGTGCGTGTCCGGCTGGATAGAGCGGTTGCGGATGAGAGATGGTCAGACATTTTCCCGGAAGCGTCGCTCCATCATTTGGTGGCGGCACGGTCTGATCACTGCCCTCTCTTATTACGCACGGAACAGGAGGAAGAGTCACAGGTACGACGAGCTGCTGTATTGCGTTATGAAATCATGTGGGAGCGACATGAGGCGCTGCCAAAAGAGATAGCAAGTGCATGGGGCAGGCGGGGGAATGTTGTAACGCTGGGTGATGTGAGCAAGGCATTACAGCAGGTTCTCATATCTCTGAAAGTGTGGAGTAAAGAGCATTTTGGTGCTGTAACTAAGCAGATTGTGCAGCTTAGGGAAAAACTCAATGACCTGAGAAGTCAAGGACTGTTGAATGAATGCACAGAGGTGAAAGATACACTATTTCAGCTTAATGAGCTCTTGTATCGGGAGGAGATGTTATGGTTGCAACGATCTCGAATTCATTGGCTCAAAGAGGGAGACCAAAACACGAAATTTTTTCACCGCAAATCTGTGTGGAGGGCGAGGAAAAACAGGATTAAAAAGTTGAAGGATTCTCAGGGTGCCGTGTATACAAAAAAAGAGGAGATGCATAAGTTAGCTACTGAATTTTTTGAGAGCTTGTATGACAGGGACCCATTGGTGTGTCAGGAGCTAGCACTAGATGGTGTTCGGGTGTCTATCACTGAGGAGATTAATGAAGCATTATGTCGAGAGTTTTCAGACGAGGAGATCGGGGACACGCTGTTTCAGATTGGGCCTTTAAAGGCGCCAGGGCCAGATGGCCTTCCTGGGCGTTTTTACCAAAGGAATTGGGCAATATTGAAAGTGGACGTGATCAAAGCGGTGAGGAATTTTTTTGCAACTGGGGTCATGCCTACTGGAGTTAATGATACGTCAATTGTTCTAATTCCGAAGTTGAAGCAACCAGATCAATTGAAAGACTTCCGTCCTATAAGCCTATGTAATGTTCTGTACAAAGTGGTTTCAAAGTGCCTAGTAAACAGGCTGCATCCCTACTTGGATGATATTGTGTCAGATAATCAAAGCGCGTTCGTGCCGGGGCGTCTTATTTCTGACAATGCGCTTATTGCTTTTGAGTGCATACATGCCATGCAACATCAGACAGCTAATGAAGAGGGTTATTGTGCTTATAAATTGGATCTCGCTAAGGCGTATGATAGAGTGGATTGGGTATTTCTGCAGAGAGCGCTGGAAAAAATGGGCTTTCATAGTATATGGGTACAGTGGATCATGGCCTGTGTTACCACTGTGCGCTTCCGTGTTAAATTCAATGGCGAACTTCTGCAACCGTTTACTCCTTCACGAGGCCTACGCCAAGGTGATCCATTATCTCCGTATCTTTTCCTCTTTGTTGCTGATTGCCTGTCAAACATGATGAAAGCAGGTGAAAGTTCGGGTGCTATTACTGGTTTGCGTGTCTGCCGAAGAGCTCCCCCAGTATCACATATATTGTTTGCAGATGATAGCCTCCTTTTCTTTAAGGCGAACTCCATTGAAGCGGGACATATTCATGATCTGCTGTCAAATTTCGAGCGGGGGACTGGACAGTTAATTAGTGTGGCAAAGTGCTCGATTATGTTCTCTAAAAATGTGATTGATGAGGAGAAGTTGCAGGTCAGGCAGCAGCTACGAGTTGAACGGGAGGCATTTGAAGCAAAATATTTGGGACTTCCCACGCCAGAGGGGCACATGAAGCGTGAGAAATTTCAACCGCTTCAAGAAAGACTGGGGAAGCGTACAGCTGATTGGAGTGAGCGATATATCTCGTGTCCTGGCAAGGAGGTTTTTATCAAATCCATAGCACAGGCAATTCCCACGTATATCATGAGTGTATTTAAACTGACTGGTGGTTTGTGCGAGGAGCTAACACAGCAGATAAGAAGGTATTGGTGGGGTGCAGAGAAAGGCAAACGAAAAACTCACTGGGTTGCTTGGAGATATTTACTAAAGAGTAAGGATAAAGGTGGTTTAGGCTTTCGTGATATGGAAACGTTCAATCAGGCTCTTCTGGGAAGGCAAGCTTGGCGCCTAATACAGTTTCCTGATAGTCTAGCTGCACGTATTTTGAAGGCCAAATACTATCCAAACGGGCATATCCTGGATACGGTGTTCCCAGGCAATGTGTCGCCAACCTGGAGAGCAGTGGAACATGGGTTGAAACTTGTCAAAAAAGGGATCATCTGGCGTGTTGGAGATGGATCTTCCATAAAGCTTTGGCGGGATAATTGGATTCCGAGGGAACCTGATTTGAAACTGATTGGGAAGCATAACAGAAACAGGCTTAAGTGGGTCTCGGATCTCATATCTCCCACGACTGGCACTTGGAATATGGGGTTAGTGCGCCATGTATGTTATGCTGCAGATGCTGATATTATTCAGAAAATCAAAGTCCCACGTCGAGGTTCAAAGGATTTTGTGGCATGGTTTTATGAGAAGTCAGGAATATATAGTGTTAGAAGTGCATACAAGCTTGGGTTCAATGAGAAATTCAATGACAGTGCGGGTGCCTGTAGTAGTCGGCCGGATGGTTCGAGACCGTTATGGCGTAATATTTGGAGTGCAAATGTACCACCGAGAGTAAAGCATTTTGCGTGGAAGGTTGCAAGTGGTGCTTTGGCCACAAAGGCTAATAAAAAAGCACGGCACTTGGAAGTCACGGGGCAATGTTCAATTTGTGGTATGGAAGAGGAGACAGAATTTCATACGTTGGTGGCTTGTCCTCATGCGAAGTTTCTGAGATATGCAATGCAGGAAATCTGGCCGTTGCCTGACGAGCTACAGTTCCAATATTCAGGAACAGACTGGTTGTTGTTTCTGCTTGATCAATGCTCTGAGGTTCAGCGTGATCTTATTCTTCTATTGTTCTGGCGCATCTGGTCTGATAGAAATCAGATGGTGCATGAACATGTGACGCCCACCATTGAAAGCTCGAGAAGGTTTTTGGACTCTTACCATGCTTTTATTTGTTCGGCCAGAGACCAACATCGAAACCCAGATTTCAAAGGTAAAGAGTACAAAGTGGACAGGTTTGATCATATTGTGCACAAGAAGAAACAAGTTCATGTTCATTGGTCACTTCCCCCTCCTGGTATCACTAAGATCAATGTCGATGCAGCTTTTCATGAATCCACAGGTGCAGCAGCTGTGGGCATCGTGGCACGAGACTCAGCTGGGAAGATCATCCTGTCATCTGGGCGAGTTCTATTCAATTGTGCAGATGCGGAGGAAGCGGAGCTGATGGCATGTATGGAAGGGCTCCGGTTAGCGGTGCAGTGGATTGTGCCGCCTATTATCATGGAATCGGACTGCTTGTCGGTGGTTAATTCACTAAACTCCCGACATCCAGATCGGTCCAGGTTTTCGCTGCTCATAGCGGAAATCAAGTCGCTCATGGTTGAGCTCAAGGATGTCGAGATTAAACATTGTTTTAGAGATCAGAATAGGGTTGCTCATACACTTGCTTCTTTTGCTTGTGGTGCGAGTTCTTGTGCTGTCTGGTTGGGACATGTCCCATCCTGTGTAACGCATCTTTGTGATGCTGACTGTAACCCTACCCTGAGCTAATATATCTCGATTTTCCCTCGCAAAAAAAAAACTACGGCGGGCAACTGGGATTGCAGCGAGGGCATACGGCCTGACACTCCTGCATAGTTTTATAACAGTGAGATTTTGGCTTTTGATTCACGCAGCAGTAGCAGTCACGAAACGGGGCACATAGCTGAGCGGCACAAAATATCAGCACCACCTTATTGCTCTCCTTTGGTGTTGTACCATTACTGCTTGTGTTCAAAAGGCTCCATGCATCGCTCTTTGTAGTCCCTACGTCGAGTAGATGCAAACGACCTGCTTCAATTTTTTTTGTGTTCATTCATCAGAAAAAAAAAACAAATTATATATGTATGTAAAATAAATTCAATGACAAAAGACACTTACATTGCGCCTTAGATGCAAAGAGCGACAAGAACATGATCAGCATATACACCGCGCTACCGCACCTGTCCCTCATATTGGATCGAGAAATGGTGAGTGCCAACGGAGTAGTAGAGAAGGAACAACAATTGGCCGCCCCATTATCTCGCTTTGGGTGCTTAATATATATTCACCACTCTTGAGATATGCATGGAAAGACTTCAACCGTGCTATCAATAACTTCCTTCATTCGAGGCAAACCAAAAAAAAACTTCCATTATTCTGTAATTCATAGAGTAATGCATTCATGCGGGTTAAGGAAAAGAACTCTACAATCCAGCAATGAGAATACAAACAAACATGGAAAGAAATCAAAGAACATAAATGTTGTACCACAAACGTCTCCCTAGCGCGAGCCACTTCATCGTTATTCCTGCCGTCCGTTTGTCGTCCTTATTCCTGTGCCGTCCGTTCCAACGCATCCGGCCATTGCGGCGTCACCACATATCGTGTTTTTTCAGTCAAACCCTTGATTTTTTGTTAGATCTGTTTGTGAAACAAAAATCTTCCGGTGTACAGTAAACCAGTTCAATTTTTACGCGTCTAGGTCCTTATGTTTGTTTCTAATCGATGTGAAGAAGAAAAAAAATACAAAATAGCCATTCAACGGTTGCCGTTTAGGCCTACTAATGGGTTCAAACCCACCCCATATCCAACCCAACCCAAAAAATTTTAACCTACTTTTTCAACCTAACCCCACCCGAACCTCTATTACCTCAACCCAACTCACTCCGCCCCATCATTACCAATGCAGCCACTCAACCCATAAAATAAGTTTAACTCATGATTTTTGGTATGGATTTGCCATAGATTCATAAGCGGTTGTAATATTCTGTATTTTGCTTCTGACTCTGGATCCAGGCTTATACACTCATACATGAGACTCACAAGTTGATTTAGGATTATTAATTAGGCTCACGAGAAGATTCAAACTGTCCCCGCTTCGAGTAGGCGGGCGAGACCGATAGCTCCCACCACCTTTGCATGTTTGTTTCTTTGAGGCTAAACTTTAGCCATGTCACATCAAAGAGAATCTAATCATTTAATAGTATTAAATAAAATCTAATTATAAAATTAATTGGAGAACCCCTAGGCTAATTAGCGAGACGAATCTAATGAGGGTAATTGTGCCGTGATTAACGGATGGTTACTGTAGCATCACTGTACAAAATATAGATTAATCAGGCTCATTAGATGCATCTCGTAAATTAGCACCCATCTTTTAAAAAAAAATTGTCATTAAAATTTATTTATAATACTTCTAAATAGCAAGATTTTTTTTATATGACACGGCTAAAGTTTAGCCCTCAGGAAACGACAACGAGAAGGCAAAAGGACTCCATTAAAACTTGAATTTATCTCTGTAAGGGTCGAATGCTGACTAGATCCTAAGATTTAATAATATCAGAGCACAAGCGACCACACACTGCTTCTGCACGTCGTCATTGTTGACTCCATCGGCCGACTAGAGCAACGACAAGTTGATCGCGAAGTCCGTCGGTTGCTTCCCCTTGCTGTATTGGCCGGACAAAGTCGCCTTCCGCTAGCAGCGGCCGGAGATGTACCGCGCGCGGAGCGGGTCCGTCCTGGGGGGGGGGAGGTGAACTGATCCTCCTCTGTATCCGCCTCTGCATCAGATGTTCATCGTTAGCGACAGTGAGGATCAGAAGAGTTGATCCTCCTCTGTATCATGCGGCTGCTCGCTGTTGTGTTCATGGATCGTCGACCTTGGCGAGCCACTACGCATGATCTCGCTCTCGCCAGTGAGGAACACAACGGAAAGCAAGCCTTTGCAGTGCTCGCAATGCTTTTTCCAGGTAGGCAAGCAAGCCAGCTGAGCTACCAAAAAAACCACTTGCCTAAAGTCTCTTTTCTTCATCTATGAACATGCGGGCTAGCTGAACGTGGTTTGGTCAGCCGGAGCATTGGGGCCGCGCGGCAAAGGTCAGGAGTCAGGACGGCGCAGTTTCGTCGAGGATGCCAGCATGAGTCAAACAGAACTACCAACTAGAGGGGGTCGCTATTTCAAATAGCGACCACCCCTGGGTCTTCCGGAGCCGTTGGATGCGGGACTTTCGGTCAAGATCCATCGGGTCGGTGTCTCTTTCTCACTATCTCCGCCGAACTCGCTCCCCTCGCCCATGCGCTGCGCTCAGCTCCGGTGAGCAGCGTGGCCGAATCCGACGGCGGAGCTTGTAGGCGGCTGGTGGCGCTTTGAGCCTTAATTCGAGGATGCGGGCAGGTCTACGTACGCCGCCGCGAGACGCAGAGCTCATCGCGTTCATTGGCCACGGAGGGGATGGGACGGCTGCAGATGTATGGGTCGAGGCCGCCGACCTGTTCCGCGGCATCAAAGGACATGAAACAAGCTGTCGTGTCCTGGGCAGGGCTGACTGCATATCAAAGGGCATGTAACACGCTGTAGTCAAGCACCCAGCTATCGTGAGGAGGGGTGAACTGACCCGACCCTTGCCTTCGCCATTGCCCCTCTGTCTCGCTCTCTGCATCAAAAAAACTCGACCTGCCGGGGGAAGACCGCCCCCAACGGCATTTAATTAAGGAGAATAACCTCTCACGCAGGTCGAGAAAACCCCCGAACCCCCTCCCTGATCCTACACAGGGACTCAACTGGCCGTTGTGAGCTCCGGCGCGAGTCTTTACCATGTGCTTTGACCCGAGGAGGACGAGGGGATTTTTTTACTCTGCAGTGCAGGGTGGCATATCTCAGCCACATGTGCTACAGTGCGCGCGGGGCACCGCACGCAGGTGCCGCGGCGGGGGATCGAACCCCGGTCGACAGGGCAAACGCCCCGGAGCCCTCTGGCTCTGACCAGTCGGGCTGCCCCCGCGTTGGCACGCTCTCTGCATCAAGGAACCGCTCATAGCATATATAGCCTCGGCATACGAATGGGTAGATATGATTGGAGGAGGAAACTGATCTAGTGACGGGTCGCATCACGCTTGAATCAAACAGTAAGCTACGCATGAATCAAACAGTAGCTCTGCATCAAGGCTTAATCAACCCGGGTTAAGCTCATCTGGTGATGAAGCTTTGGGTCCAACCTTCTACGAACCAGGTTGGGCTTCAAGTCACACGATAAGCTTCACGGCAGCGTCGGTTTCGCGTCGTAGAGGAAAAAAATGAACTGAGAGGAAACAAAAGCATGCGCCATGTTCAGATTAACTTGGTTTACGTTACTTTCCTTCACCCATCAATTGTTTTTTTCTGGGGGAGACATCTGAGCGATACTGGGTTTAACAATATCTGCTAACTCTTAGGCCTCCTTTGGATTGAAGGAAAATTTTTCCTTTCCTGCGTTTTTCCTGTGAAATTGACTGTTTCCTGTGAAATTCCTGTGAGATTCCTGTGAAATTCCTGCGTTCCAAAGGAGGCCTTAGAGGTACAGAGACATAAGCATGTACAAGCCATACGGAAATAGAATCACACATCGCAGACGCAACTGAGATACACGTTGACGATAGTGCAGTAGCGAGGAAACCAAGAAGTGAAACTAGTTTCAATAAGATTGATAAGATCATATTGAATTATCCTCCCCTAATTTCAATAAAATTATAGAGGGGCGTGTGGCCCGGCTATCTATCCTCTCTTATGATTCTGACTAGAATAGACGATTGCCTAGTCTTTGACCACCTCAATTGAAAAAACTAATCAGAATCATAAGAGAGGATAGATAGCCGGGCTATTAAGCTGAGGGAAAATGCTTGAATTAAGCGTTTGGTGCTTAATGTGTTATTAAGCTGATTAGATCTATTTAAACAATTTTCGCTTGTACCTGTAGCTTTAACTCGTGCATAATTGTTTTCTTGTCGCTAGGACAAGAAAGCTAGTTTAATTTTTCATAAACTTTTTAGTTTTTATTAACTTGTGCTTCCCTGTCTGTCATTGACACCATGATATACGGCTCGGGTGTATCGTTCGACATTTCACGTAATTTAAATATCGAAGGATTTAGCATTTTTTTTAAGAACCGATTTAACAGAAACTTGGGTGGATAGGCTACGTGTGGTGCAGGCAGGTGCAGCCGCCATTCGTTCCCCGGCGCGACACGAGTCCGGGCGTCCTGACCACTACCGCAAGGCGACGACCCACCTGACCCCGCATGTCAGCGACCCAACCATTCTCGCCGCAGAATTGCCTTGCCGGACCAGCAGCTGGAGGCGCTCCGCTGGCTGCGGCTTTTCGCCATTGCTCCCGCGGCGAGAGCTCCCTCCCGAAACTCCGCAAGCGTCCAGCACGCTCGAAAAAACGAAGCAGAAAACACTTGACAAACAATGGTGCAGTTATCCGCCACGCCCACGTGGTGCTTCCTCTCCACTTCACCTCCGCAACCACCACCACCACTCACACTACCCTCGTCGCGCCCGTCTCGCCGCCTTGCCTCCGCCTCCGCCCCCGGCTCCAGCTCCGGTTCCCTCGCACGCCTCCGCCTCCCGCTCCCCCAGTCCGTGGCCTCCGCCATGCGCCGCCGCAGGGCCGCGCCTCCTCCTCCGGCCGCCGCCGCAGGGGGAGAGGCTTCTGGTACCGACGCTGATGAGAAGGTAATGCTCTGCTCGTGCTGCGACCCGTCGCTCCCCTGAGGCCTGAGGGCGCGCTGTTGCTTCAACTTTTGGGTGCGATCTGCTCGCTGCACGCTTTGCGTAGAGCTTACGGCTACTTGTTCCCCCGAATTCGTACTAGTGAATTGAGAGTATCTGGCTGCGTTGGCACCGGCTTGCTATGCTTCCCCGCTGCACCGGTTAGATTTCGGAATGAATTGTTGTTTGCCACTTGTGTGGTTCGAACTTTATGCTGCATATTTCGCCTACGGCTTTAGAGGAATGCAGGGGAATGAAGGATGGCATTTAGGACTGCTTATCTAATGTGAATAAACTTTGTTAAGTGAAGTTTCTGTTCAAATGCTTCGTTGTTGTTCTGTTATCGTGTTCTGTCTGCCTCAGTCTAGTTGGACTCATGCCAAGCAGGATAAGCTCCCAGATCCACTATTGTGAATTCAGGTCTAGTACGTTCAATCTGACCTTGCCCTGGTGCCCTTACGCTGGCTTGCTGTTTGCAATGTTTCTAGTTTTCTGGGTCTTTTTTTTTTTTAATACCAACCAATGTTGTATTGCTGATGAATCTGTACTTTTGATTTTGTCATGCTGGTACTTGTAGAGAGATGGTACAGACCTCAAGACACTGGCTGCAAGATTTTGGAAAGTTGCTGCCCCCTACTGGTGGTCAGAGGATAAAACCCAAGCAAGGCTGAGGCTCGCTGCTGTATTCACACTCACATTGGCAACTACGGGGATTAGTGTTGGATTTAACTTTCTGGGCCGTGACTTCTACAACGCCCTTGCCGGTATGTCGCGGTACTCTGTTAAAATTGTTATGATCTTGTAATGCCAGTATTTACATTCTAAATAGCTAAACAAACACAGTAGCCCATGCACTTTGATGGCCAGCGACAGTAGTTCCCTCCCTTTTAACACACATGCACGTTTGTATTCATTACTATCACCTGGACTTTGATAATAGTCATATCCAAAGTAGATAATGACATTCAGCCCTGTATGCAACCCTTCCTATTACGAAGTGTCATTTTGTACTATTCAAAATTGTTGTACAGTTGCTTGTCTTTTATTTCTAATTCTTGCTTGGGACTAAAAGGCTTTGTTGTTGTTGTTGTATTGCAAGATAAGGATCAGGAAAAGTTTACCACACAACTGCTCTACTACCTGGGTGCTTTTGCGGGAGGAATTCCGGTGAGCATATTGCTGCTCTTTTGTAGGTATTGCTCTTCATACTGTTAGCCTGCTTACAACTATTTGTATCGCCTGGGCAGGAGTAGCATATTGTCAAACAAATCTAATCATATTAAGAATATTTTATGATTATGCAAAATTTCATTTCACTATGTGTCAAAAGGAAAACAATATATAACTTCAGTATACTAATATCTTAAGAGAACACAGTCATAGTCTTTTATTCAGCATGCTGCTATGCACACTTTCATGAGAATTTGTCTAAATATGCGATTTCAATGTTTGGAGGCCATTTATGCTGAAACAAGGCCTCAGTGGACATAAAATTCGGATACCCTCATTTTCTACTGTTTAAAATCTATTTTTTCATAGTTATCCTACAGGTACAACAATAATTGATGCTAATTTTTAACTGAAGTTTTTTCTTCTGTTTATGCACAAGTTAAACGTCAGAATATTTTTATGACATCCACGCTGAATAATCAATCTGCCACCATACCACTCTCTTTAGTTTCATTCCTTCCAGCAGAGTTTATGGGCAATTGCCGCGGCCTATATCATCTAGCAAGAGAAAATGTAGCTTCTTTGCTTTGTGTTTCATAATGCAGGATCTTTAAGCTATGTTCTTAGCAGACTTGATGTTCATATTCCTGAACACAGCATTCCAACATTCATGTTTCCACTCTTCTGCAGTTCTTTGTCTTGAGAGACTATGCAAGAGAAACCCTTTCTTTGAGATGGCGATCTTGGATGACAAGTTACTACATGGAGCGTTACTTTAAAAACAGAACTTTCTATAAGATTCAATCTCAATCGATGATTGATAACCCAGACCAAAGGATAAATGATGATCTCAGCGCATTCACTGGAACAGCACTTGGATTTTCTCTCACACTTTTCAATGCTGCTGTGGATTTGATATCCTTCAGTAACATCCTTTACGGAATCTATCCACCATTATTCATTGTTCTTATTGTCTATTCCCTTGGTGGCACTGCTATTAGTGTCTTCCTTGGAAAGGTAAACTACTTGGAAACATTACATATCTATAATTTTCATTAAGGCATATTGACTGTTCACACACTTTCTTCTTCAAACAACTAATTGTTGCTTATGCTTGCATCAACAGAATTTGGTGAACCTGAACTTCATGCAAGAGAAGAAAGAAGCTGATTTTCGGTATGGACTTGTTCGTGTTAGAGAAAATGCTGAGTCAATCGCTTTTTATGGCGGTGAGGAAAATGAATTGCAACTTTTGTTGGATCGGTTCAGGAGGGCCTTTGACAACCTAAGTGTAAGTGCTACTACCCTTTTGCCATATACTTTTGTTCCACTACTTCTTCTTGTTTTTCCGACACTTCGAAAAACCATTCCTAGGCCAGTTATCAACTATCATTAGGCAACGTAGCAAGCCTAATAATGCATTGCACGGAATCCTCAAAGCAGCTTGCAAACGATTCTATGTCATGGTTTGTTGGCAATGAGCTCGGATGGTCATAAAAATCTCTCATGCTGCATGATAATTTTGTCTAGTAGCTCATAATGATGACACTCTGTCAGGTAAAAAATATCTATCTATGATCCCATGACATTCTAGGGTTGCATTTGCTGTTGTATAAGTGTAAATATTTTCTATAGTAACAACCATCATTCTATTGTTGCATATTGTATTATCTGTTATTTTTTTGAGGGAGATGGTATGATCTATTATTGCTACTGTAGTAAAGAATTCAGTGAGGTATTTTTTGGGGATAATAATTCATGATTGTAAGCTCATAATCAGCTCTGTTTACTCTATCCTTCTTGAAGTCCATGTTTTTGTTTTGTGACTATAACCCTTACTAACTGTCCGAATTATATATGTTGGTGCTATGCTGCAGGAATTGCTGATAGCTTCTCGGAACCTGGAGTTTTTCACCAATGGTTATCGATACTTGATTCAGATACTGCCAGCTGCAGTTGTGGCTCCAATGTACTTCTCAGGGAAAATTGAGTTTGGAGTAATAAACCAATCAGTTTCTGCTTTTAATCACATCCTTAGTGATTTCTCTCTCATTGTCTTCCAGTTTCAGTCAATCAGTGCATTCTCAGCAGTTATTGATCGTCTAGGTGACCTCTCTTTCCGACTACCCTCCCACTCCTTCCTTCCCTTCCCCTTCTCTGATAACATATTAACAAATTCTCTGAATAGGTGAATTTGATGATTTGTTGGATGGGAATGAATCTTCTCAATCATCTCAACGGGAAATCATTGATGGGATCAACATTATTTTCAAGACCAGTAGTCCTTCGGTTCTTAGTTCTAATGGATCACTAACACAATCTGATCCATGTGTGGTTCTAGAGATCCGCAATTTGACATTGTTAACACCAAGGAGCGGAAACATTCTTTTTACTGACCTCACTATGGAACTAAAAGACAAGGACCATCTACTGGTATTTTGTTTCTTTGACTAGATGTAGATTTGGCAAATAAAATGTTAGTGCTGAAACCTGATATGCTTCTCTTCACTTTCAGGTGATGGGACCTAGCGGAAGTGGGAAGACCTCACTCTTGCGTGCTTTGGCCGGCCTTTGGACTAGTGGTACTGGGGACATCATATACCATGTGAGAGGTTCTGAATCAAATTCAAGTTCTGATGAGCTATCCAACAAGAAGTCAGAGGGTGAAGAACTGCTTCAAAGTTCCAGGCAGAGAAGAGAGAATGGCATATTCTTTGTCCCACAAAGACCATACATGGTTTTGGGAACACTTCGTCAGCAATTACTATATCCTACATGGACTGAAAATGTTCATAACTCAGCAAATGACAATCCTCAAAATACAGGTAACTATGTTGCGTGCTGTGGCATCTACTGTAACTACCCTCTCCACTTGAGCTCAAAAAAGACAACAACAACAACATAGCCTTTTTGTCCCAAGCAAGTTGGGGTAGGCTAGAGATGAAACCCACAAGAAACAAGGACAAGAGAAACACAAAAGGACACAAGACAAAAGGTAGAGTAGGGGTAAACAGAAAAAGAAAAGGGATCACGGTTCAGGCACGTTGATTGCTAGTCTCCAAGCGCTCCTATCCATAGCTAATAACAGTGGTCTGTTACTGAATGAACATGAAAACTCTGTACAAGATAGTACCAAGTTTAGTTTAATTTTATGCTGGAGGGGCTCAAATATTTGATAAACCAAAGAAAGAAAATAATGAAAATAATAACATAATTTAGGTGATAATATCAATATTTTTTTATTGTTTGTGCCAACGTAAATGATATTTTGATCTGAACCTACAAAGTTGATTTCCATCACTGATAGACATTTCGTAAAATAAATTTCCTACGTTTACCATCATGGTTCATGGCTTTTTGCTATTTCACTTTTGAGCTAGTGGGTGGCTTGCAGTATATTTCAAGACATCGGTTCTACTTGTTAGTGTCACATTTTTGGCAGTCTGAAGGAAAATATTATAAAAGAAGTCCTTATGTGTCTCAAGACATTGGTTCTATTTTTTGTGCTATTTTTACTAAATTTGGCCTCAAAGTGTAATAGCACTCATGACTGCAAGTTTCCAACATATGCATGTGCACTTATGCTAAAGTTGCTTTTGTTCAATTAATACCAGATCCTCTTCCGTTTTTGTCTGAAGCATCCACATCAGATGCTGTTGGCGTGAAGCCTGAGATGCCCTCAACTTCTGAACTGATCAAAGTGCTTGAGGTTGTGAAGTTGGGCTATATATTGCCTCGTTTCAATGGCTTGGATTCTATGCATGATTGGGCCAGTGTTCTTTCCCTGGGGGAGCAACAGCGTCTTGCATTTGCTCGGTTATTACTTGCTAAACCTGTTTTGGTTCTACTGGACGAGTCGACGAGTGCACTAGATGAACCAAATGAGGTAATAATTCTCGGTCTGTTCATGTACTTATTTTGTTTGAATTATGGATAGTGCTAAGCTTGGACTCATAACCCACCAAACTACACTGATATTCTTGCATGATTCAAAAAACGAAAGGGGTTGGTGTTCTCTATGGATACTGAAATAACATAGACCCCAACCGACTCGGGTGCCAACTCTGACTGGGTTAATTTGCTCCACAGGCTCATCTATACAGTCAGATTGAAGCTGCAGGCATTACTTACATAAGCATCGGTCACCGGAAAACACTTCAAAAGTTCCACAACAAGGCCCTGATCATTTCAAAGTCTGATTCACCAGATAGCAATCTACCCAGCTGGGAGATAAAGTCGATAGGGCAGATTCCAGTCGAAGAGTCGTCGCCATTTCCGTCATAGTATTTATCAGCATGTGTCCCCTTTTAGCTCTATTTTCAGTTTTGATCCCACATTTGGCCCCATATCAGAAATAGGGCTCACCTCGCTGACAAGGTCCCTGCTACAGCTCAAGGAAGCTGAAGTTGAACCCAGCTGGTTGTGGGATCGTCTCTTCTGTTGAATTGTCAAAATTGCTGCATTGCTTATTAGCCAACTGAGGTGTGAGGAGAGGATAGCTCATCTTAGCATGGGCCTTCAGACTACAGGGAACAGTATAGAATGTACATAATACGGATGAAAGTACCTATGCTCTTGGGGGTACGGCTTGTTTGCTCCGTATCTGAATGAGTTCTTTCTGAACTGACAGAAATCTTTGCTCTCATTTGATACAGTTCGTTCATGAAGGCTCTCATTTTGGTTAAGTTCGTTTTAATTTGAAGCAGCTAATGGGAGTTTCAGCTCTTAGAGTCATGTCACAACTGCACGTATGTGGATTAAAATGTCACAGTACGTCCAGGTTCTCACGTCATTATCCTTTTCAGCGACAAGCGGAGCATGCTATCTGTCGAGCGGGTCGCCGTTAACCAAAACTCCGGTGAGGTTACAAGGTTGAACGAACCCCAGGGGCTAGGGCAGGGCTGGTAAATGTAAATTTTTGAAAGAATAGATTCAAAGTTGTGAAGAAATAACTGGTGGTATTCGACAGGCAACTAACCACGATTACGTTTCACGTGAACAAGCAAAAAAATATATATGCAAAATTCAAGTTTCACCAGGAAGAACCACCAAAAATTCATCAGCGTCGCAGGAGGTAGGGGTGACAGTACTGAATGGAACAGTAGTTGTCGGCATGGGAATAGCTCGACCTCGATCGAGTACAACACTGACTGATAGGACGCAGCGTGGCGTGTGCTTGCCTGCCTCCCAAGTTGGTCCTTGGCGTGTGCTTGCCTGCCTCCCAAGTTGGTCCTTGGGCCTGTCGATACCTTTGTTCTCTAGCCCAAAATCTGCCCGTGCTCTAGCTGTCCGGCCCGCACGTACGCACGGTGCATCTGCATTCTGCGCCGATATTTCCCGCGCGCGCGCGCCACGGAGACTAGTCGCAGATGCAGAGTCGCGCGCCACGGAGACTAGTCGCCACGGAGACTAGTCGCAGATGCAGAGTCTTTGGCCGGCACAGACACAGGACGCGACGCGACGCATCCACTATGCAATTTCAGATTCTGCCGCTAGAGTCCAGGGGAGTCTCTTCGCCAGCCTGCAACTGCTCTGCATTGCACGAATGGTTCTGCTCCACTGCGTTACGTGCCTGCAGCGCAGCCACCAGCTGGACCTTTTTCACTGTTGAGATCCTGATAAGATCCAAGTGAGATGCTGCATATTATGACCCTATTTGAGAGAGCTCCATGCACGATTTAGAAATCATATAGGCTATAGACCTTTATTTTTAATGGTGCACAACAAAACACAATGTGTCTCAGCTAATCAGGCTCAGTCAACCTATAGCTCCAACTCCAAACAAGAATGTTTGGTGTTGAAGATCGAGGAATGCTATGGTAAAAAGGGCAGTATGTACAAGCTATTGTTTTGCGTACCCTCAGGCCTCAGCTACAATTTTTTAGGATGGAACCATCAAGAGGAGATGCACTAGTTTAGTTGCAGTTGCCCTTCGTGGTAAGCGACAAAAATGTGATGCTTTGTTGCCCTTGACTGGAAGATTATTTCAATTATTTTTCTACGTACGTGCCATCGAATATGTCTTTGACTACATGAGCGAGTACTTCCAAATTACGTCCTACAAGATCACCTTTCTTTTCCTCCACACACCACAAGAATCTCATCAAATGTTCTATAGTAAGCTGCCATGTGAGGATTTTTTTTTTTTTTTACCTTTGCCACGTCCCAAGAGGTTTACTATGTTCCGTGCACAACGCATTCTCTATCTGAAGTGATCCAAGAGAAAGGAAAACAAAAACAAAATTTACAACTTCATTTCCACCATGGTGGTGTCTCTAGACGTCACGGTCATTTTAGGCGTTATGGGCTTGACTGGTTTGACGAATGGATTAATCCTAGATGAACTCGACAGATCATCTTATAGTTTTTTTTGTTGGATCATCTTATAGTTTTTTGTTGTTGTTGGATGAATCCATTCCTCATGTGTGTGCTCACGAGGGATGAGATGACGATGAATCAACTGTCGTACTCCTCAAACCAAACAAGAGTGAGATGATCCATCACCTTCCCCACTCGTCAAACAAAATACACACACCACATTTAATTACAGGTTCTGTTAGGGACAACCTGACCCTGCATAAACGACTACGATAACGCGATTAGTCAGTTGGCAGTTTTGATTTTGTCTTTTTCATTGTACGCAAGCTTACCTCGTGTAGACTACCTAGCCATGAAACACACATCCAAAAAATCTTGATAACTGATCATTGGGATAAAGCTGATGATGTCGACGGCTACATGTGATGTCAAGGGGCGTGATGACTCGGTGGCCATTTGGCGATGTGACCAATATTCCAAGTAAATAGAAGACCAGATAGAGAGAGAGAGCAAAACAAGGTCTGTCAAGATAGTAATTTGGGGCCTGAGTTAAGCGAGTAGTTTTGTTACATTACTTCATAAATAAGATAAGCTTTCCGCATCCGAATGAAGATGCATGAAGAAGAGTCAACGACTGGCGCATAAAATGTTGCTTTGGAGCATCCTGTCCAATGAGAAGATGGAAACGTGGTGTTGTGCGGATGAATGGCTGGACCCCGTTGACGTGTCGATGCCCTGGACTAATGGCAGCCGAGATCCCAGGTACATCTGCTGTGAAACCACGGGTTATTTAGGGCGGGGTAATAAACCCGGTGCGGTAGACGGTGAGACCCGGAGAAGGGAGAGAGAAAGTCGATCTGGTGGAGAGCCAATGGGAACTCGACAGAGCATGATGACACATGATGGGGAGTGAGAGCAACGCGCCGGCGACAAAAAGGACGCCTTATCTATGCACTCGCCAATCCCACGCCTTATCTATGCACTCGCCAATCCCCCGTCTCGTCAGACGTCACACACAAAGCTCTCTAGCTCTCTTCCTCTCTGTTTGTGTTCGAAAAGTTACGTCTTTTTATTTTTCCAGCTGAGTGTAATCGTGCGAGCTAGAGCTAGTACTAGCTAGGTGACAAAGACACATGCATGGTTAGCAAGTGAAATATCTTTGTGCCAAGACTTCACACGCCGGCCGCAAGGATTTGTTGTGGCGCAGGTCACTCGACGCACCCCGGCGGCTCAATGGAACAGTAGTAGCTAGCCCCCGGGCGGGCGCGACGACGACTTGCAGACGGAGACTTGCTCTGGTCTGATATGATATGTCTTCCGTACTAGATGCATGGGATCCGCTTTCCCATGGTACGTGTCGAGCAGAGATTGTCCTTGGTGGCTTCTTCATTTCATTTCGTAGTAGTACAAGATGAGGAGCAGACAGCAGATGCTCCTTTTCGAGTGTGTTTTTGACCCGGCCCCCATGCTGGGGCTTGGCCACCCACTCCCTTCCCTCTTTCCCAAGAGAACGCGTCTCGTCGTCGTCTTCTCGCCTCGCCGCGGATGGACGCCGGCCGATCCCCTCCCACCCGGGCCCAATCAGCACAGGCCGGCCGGGGCCCATCTGCTCTTTCCAGAGAGCAAGCTAGCGAGGTGGTAACAGCTCGTGAACAACCAGGAGAGATTGCGCGCTCTCTTCTCTATATAAAAGTCGTCGACGCGCGACGATCAAGCAACCTGCAGGTCGATCGTGGTTGCAATAACGTACCCCAACGAGAGCAATCAGAGAAGAGGGATGGATCGTGGTGATCCGCTGGTGGTTGGGCGCGTGATCGGCGACATCGTCGACCCGTTCGTGCGCCGGGTGCCGCTTCGGGTGGTGTACGCCTCCCGCGAGGTCTCCAACGGCTGCGAGCTCCGCTCCACCGCCGTCGCCGAACAACCGCGCGTCGAGGTCGGCGGCCCAGACATGCGCACCTTCTACACCCTGGTACGTCCCGTGTCCTGTCCTTGCGGCCAATTCGCTCCATCTCCACTGCTCCTAGCAGCTTTTCAAGCTTAATTTGATCTTAATTATATGAACACGTACTTCAACACTTGCTCGATCATTTGTAGGTGATGGTGGATCCGGATGCTCCAAGCCCGAGTGATCCCAACCTCAGGGAGTACTTGCACTGGTGAGTTAGTACTACCTTTTTACGCGTTCCATTCCAGTCCCTGCATGATACCATCACTCTTGCACTCGTGTCCATGTGTAGTTTGAGGTCATATCTATCATCGGTGCCACAAGTTATAAATCCGTCTGAATGTTTCATATCGTCTGAGCAAATCTGAACCTCCGTGCACCTTTCTTTCTTTCTTTTTTTTGGGAAGGCTTTACGCACCATTATTATTCATGCTTCAACTCTTAGCTTCTCGCTGATTGCATGTCAAGATCACGCCATGTGATCTTGTTCTCTTTCTTGTCTCTCTTTCGTGGAAGGACATAACTCTCACTGCCAAGATCTTATCCATCTCTAGCTCCATATACGGTGCATTGGGACCACTGAAGTTCCAAAATTCTACTATATGTAGTATAGGAGTAGTAAAATTCCAACTTAGCCCTATTTCATTTGAAAAAAGAAAATCAAACTTGTAAGATAGGATTAACAGTTAATTAATGCATGTTTTTTGCTGAATAATGCATGTTTAGTGTACAAAAGTTTCATATCTCAAAATGCTTCAACAATGATGTTGAGTTATAGCAATTGACAAAATATGAAAAGAGAAATTGGTGGTAAAAGTTTACTTTGGTAGATTTTCATTTTAAAGTACACTTACATTAACAGACAAAACGGAGTAGCTAGAGGGATTATTTTTTTTAAAAAAAAATCTTAAAACAGTGATCCAAGTCCTAGCTATGGCATTTATAGAGGTGCGGTCTTGAAATTAAGATCTTTTAAACGCCACCTGGCGCTATCGTTTCTTTGATCATAATCCTGCAAATGTCTTCCATGTAACTGAAATTGGCAATGCGGCAAAACAACAATCATCTGCTTATACAAGAAGTGCCACGATGAATGAAATGAATTTATTTCTTGACTGTTTACATTAATTGCTAGATGACCCCTGTTTCAATGATTCTTTTAATGTGGAAATGGTGTGGCGATTTATTTAGAATTTAAAGTGTGAGATAATTTCCTGCATATATGAAAGCCTGCATACAGAGATGTGTAATTCAATACAGTACAAAGCAAAAGGTGTAGCATCCTCGGTATGCCACTGTTTTCAGTTTGTCCTTATGGTGGCCTTACTCCTTAGAAAATTTCCCTTGTGGAACATATGCTTGTCTAATCTAATTATAAAACTGAACAAAGCTCATAGTAGATACATTAAATGATGACATACAGAGTGAATTTTTACTTAATTATGTATAGCACTTTCATATGAGTATCAAACCGCTAGTAGTAATAAACAAATGAGTGCCGAGGTTGTTATCTGTACTGGTCCAGTTATATTATTGGATAAGTTTGTCAGTCATGGCAACAATCCAGAGATAAAATGACAATTTCCCCTCTATAGTCTCTTTGCAATCCAAATGTCCATGGAAGAGCCTGACGCAGCAATGGTGTTTTTCTTCTGCATGCGTTTTTTGTTACTGTATTTGCACTCTTCCACTAGCTAGGTTCTGATATGACAGCATGAGTCATGATCTGCACTCATTGCACGAGGTGATGGTTTCATATGCACACATGCGCTAAACAAAGCTGCTTTGATCTTCTAATGCAGGCTAGTCACTGACATCCCGGCGACGACAGGAGCTTCCTTTGGTATGCCTGGTGAAGAATCACTCCCTTCTCTGGATAAAATTAGAGTATGTCCAACACACACAGATCGATCGATCAATCTGGATGCTAACTCGAACATATGAACACTCCTGTTGGTGTAGGGACTGAGGTGGTGTGCTACGAGAGCCCGCGGCCGGTGCTGGGAATCCACCGGCTGGTGTTTCTGCTCTACCAACAGCTCGGCCGGGAGACGGTGTACCCTCCAGGGTGGCGTCAGAACTTCTGCACCCGCGACTTCGCCGAGCTCTACAACCTCGGCCCGCCGGTCGCCGCCGTCTACTTCAACTGCCAAAGGGAGGCGGGCACTGGTGGGAGAAGAATGTGAACCGATCTGCATGAGTGAAATTGGATTGTGTGTATACACGCATGCACGCGCGCCGACATTGGAGAAAGAGAAGTGTACTAGCTCTCTGATCGATGATGAACTATATTGCCGAGTAATTAGATAAATAATATAGGAGCCATTGATAGTGCGATCAGGCGAATTGGATAGGTATAAAGTAATAAGTTACTACTATGTTTAAGCATAGGATGGAGTGAACATCGCGTCAAGAGAGCACACGGTCTCTCTAGTTATACCTATGAGAAAATGGATGTTCACTGACGCCGGTGTTTCTTCATGCTACTGTTCATCAGTGCCGCAGGGAAGCGACATTTCCATGCATTCTGTTTTCACGTTCCTTGTAATTTGAAATTATTAGAACTCAGAACAGCAGGGTGCTAGTGTGCAGCTCCTGAAATGCGCAGGCCAAGCAGCTTCCCTCCCGACTACTCGTGTTGCCATTGGAGTAACCACTTCCCGCTTGATCCGGACATCATCTCCGTAGCAAGTGTCAACAAACAGGTCTGTTCTTCTGAAGGCCAAGACTCTGCGATAAAGTGACAAGTTGCCCCAACGAGGCACCTATCAGCCCAACAAGTAGCACCACCACAAAAAAATTCAGTAACGGAGCATCACATTTGCAACCCGTTCCGGCTTGATCTTCTGATTTCTGAAGCTTGAGAATTGAGATGTAGAGAGTGGTTTGGGAGTTCTTAGCTTGGGCTGCATGTTTGAGCATTGATTGTTATCAGAAAATTTTAGGCCCATTGAAGTAAATTAGGCCGGCCCAGGCAGGCTTTCCCGGCCTGAACTTGAACTCCCAGTGGAGCTGAAACTCTCACTAGAGTTCGTCGAGCATCTCTCGTCGAAGGGCGCCAGATCCGATTCCGAGCCAACGACGACGACGACGACGACGACAAGGTGAAGGCGGAGGAGGAGGACGGCATGGCGGCCGATCAGGAGCAGGAGCAGCGCGAACGCCTACTCGCCGTCGCCTCACTCTTCCCTCTCCCCAGCCGCACCAGGTTCTCCTACGGCACGGCGGGCTTCCGCGCCGACGGCGCCACCATGGCCCCCGCCGTCTGCCGCGCCGGCATCATCGCCGCGCTCCGCTCGGCCAAGCTCGGAGGCGCCGCCACCGGCCTCGTCATCACCGCTTCCCACAACCCCGTCCGCGACAACGGCGTCAAGATCGCCGACCCCGACGGCGGCATGATGGATCAGCGCTGGGAGCCCTTCGCCGACTGCCCTCGCCAACGCCGCCGACCCTGACACGCTCCTCCAGATGGTGCTTCAGTTCGCCAAGGACGAGGGGATCCCGTTGGGTGGAGGACAGCACACGGCGCAAGTGCTGCTTGGCAGAGACACCAGACCAACTGGGGAGTTACTCCTTGATGCTGCGCTGCAGGTATGCCATACCATGCCGATCCGATTCTCCGCTACATTGTTTTGCACAGA
>RWGY01000026.1:21787868-21977474 GCA_007726485.1 Eragrostis curvula
ATTGATGGGTGAAGGAAAGTAACGTAAACCAAGTTAATCTGAACATGGCGCATGCTTTTGTTTCCTCTCAGAAGCCCAACCTGGTTCGAAGAAGGTTGGACCCAAAGCTTCATCACCAGATGAGCTTAACCCGGGTTGATTAAGCCTTGATGCAGAGCTACTGTTTGATTCATGCGTAGCTTACTGTTTGATTCATGCGTGATGCGACCCGTCACTAGATCAGTTTCCTCCTCCAATCGTATCTACCCATTCGTATGCCGCGGCTATATATGCTATGAGCGGTTCCTTGATGCAGAGAGCGAGACAGAGGGGCAATGGCGAAGGCAAAGATCGGGTCAGTTCACCCCTCCTCACGATAGCTGGGTGCTTGGCTGCAGCGTGTTACATGCCCTTTGATATGCAGTCAGCCCTGCCCAGGACACGACAGCTTGTTTCATGTCCTTTGATGCCGAGGAACAGGCCGGCGGCCTCGATCCATACATCTGCAGCCGTCCCATCCCCTCCGTGGCCAGTGAACGCGATGAGCTCTGCGTCGTACGTAGACCTGCCCGCATCCTCGAATTAAGGCTCAAAGCGTCACCAGCCGCCTACAAGCTCCGCCGTCGGATTCGGCCGCGCTGCTCACCGGAGCTGAGCGCAGCGCATGGGCGAGGGGAGCGAGTTCGGCGGAGATAGGGAGAAGAAAGAGACACCGACCCGATGGATCTTGACGGAAAGTCCCGCATCCAACGGCTCCGGAAGACCCAGGAAATAGCGACCGCCTCTAGTTGGTAGTTCCGTTTGACTCATGCCGGCATCCTCAACGAAACTGCGCCCCCTGACTCCTGACCTTTGCCGCGCGGCCCCAATGCTCCGGCTGATCAAACCACGTTCAGATGGCCCGCATGTTCATAGATGAAGAAAAGAGACTTTAGGCAAGTGGTTTTTTTTTGGTAGCTCAGCTGGCTTGCTTGCCTACCTGGAAAAAGCATTGCGAGCACTGCAAAGGCTTGCTTCGCATTGTGTTCCTCACTGGCGAGAGCGAGATCATGCGTGCTCGCTCGCCAAGGTCGACGATCCATGAACACAACAGCGAGCGGCCGCATGATACAGAGGAGGATCAACATCAACTCTTCTGATCCTCACTGTCGCTAACGATGAACATCTGATGCAGAGGCGGATACAGAGGAGGATCAGTTCACCCCCCCACTAGTCGGCGTGGAGCACGAACCGAATAGCTAGCCGGCGTGTAGTAGCTAGTCGGCGTCCATGATGCACGGCGTTCTACACCCAGGACGGACAGCGTGTCGAGGTGACCTCGACGCACCCGCTCCGCGCGCAGTACATCTCCGGCTGCTGCTAGCGGAAGGCGACTTTGTCCGGCCGGTACAGCAAGGGGAAGCAACCGGCGGGCTTCGTGATCAACTTATCGTTGCTCTAGTCGGCCGATGGAGTCAACAACGACGATGTGCAGAACTAGTGGCGGAGAATTTGTGGTCGCTTGTGCTCTGATATTATTAAATCTTAGGATCTAGTCAGCATTCGACCCTTAAAGAGATAAATTCAAGTTTTATTGGAGTTCTTTTGCCTTCTCGTTGTCGAGGGCTAAACTTTAACTCTGTCATATAAAAAAGAATCTTGCTATTTAGAAGTATTATAAATAAATTCTAATGACAATATTTTTTTAAAAGATAGGTGCTAATTTACGAGATGCATCTAATGAGCCTAATTAATCTATATTTTGTACAATGATGCTACAGTAACCATCTGTTAATCACGGCTTAATTACCCTGATTAGATTCGTCTCGCTAATTAACCCAGGGGTTCTGCAATTAATTTTATAATTAGACTTTATTTAATACTATTAAATGATAAGATTCTCTTTGATGTGACATGGCTAAAGTTTAGCCTCAAAGAAACAAACATGCAAAGGTGGTGGGAGCTATCGGTCTCGCCCGCCTACTCGACGCGGGGACAGTTTGAATCTTCTCGTGAGCCTAATTAATAATCTTAAATCAACTTGTGAGTCTCACGTATGAGTGTATAAGCCTGGATCCAGAGTCAGAAGCAAAATACAGCATATTACAACCGCTTATGAATCCATGGCAAATCCATACCAAAAATCATAGGTTAAACCTATTTTATGGGTTGAGTGACTGCATTAGTAATGATGGGCGGAGCGAGTTGGGTTGAGGTAATAGAGGTTTGGGTGGGGTTAGGTTGAAAAAGTAGGTTAAAATTCTTTGGGTTGGGTTGGATATGGGGTGGGTTTGAACCCATTAGCAGGCCTAAACGGCAACCGTTGAATGGCTATTTTGTATTTTTTTTTTTCTTCTTCACATCGATTAGGAACAAACATAAGGACCTAGATGTGTAAAAATTGAACTGGTTTACTGTACACCGGAAGTTTTTTGTTTCACAAACAGATCTAACAAAAATTCAGGGGTTTGACTGAAAAAACACGATATGTGGCCACGCCGCAATGGCCGGATGCGTTGGAACGGACGGCACAAGAATAATGACGACGAACGGACGACAGGAATAACGATGAAGTGGCTCACTCTAGGGAGACGTTTGTGGTACAACATTTATGTTCTTTGATTTCTTTCCATGTTTGTTTGTATTCTCATTGCTGGATTGTAGAGTTCTTTTCCTTAACCCGCATGAATGCATTACTCTATGAATTACAGAATAATGGAAGTTTTTTTTTGTTTGCCTCGAATGAAGGAAGTTATTGATAGCACGGTTGAAGTCTTTCCATGCATATCTCAAGAGTGGTGAATATATATTAAGCACCCAAAGCCAGATGATGGGGCGGCCAATTGTTGTTCCTTCTCTACTACTCCGTTGGCACTCACCATTTCTCGATCCAATATGAGGGACAGGTGCGGTAGCGCGGTGTATATGCCGATCATGTTCTTGTTGCTCTTTGCATCTAAGGCGCAATGTAAGTGTCTTTTGTCACTGAATTTATTTTACATACATATATAATTTGGTTTTTTTTCGGATGAATGAACACAAAAAAAATTGAAGCAGGTCGTTTGCATCTACTCGACGTAGGGACTACAAAGAGCGATGCATGGAGCCTTTTGAACACAAGCAGTAATGGTGCAACACCAAAGGAGAGCAATAAGGTGGTGCTGATATTTTGTGCCGCTCAGCTATGTGCCCCGTTTCGTGACTGCTACTGCTGCGTGAATCAAAAGCCAAAATCTCACTGTTATAAAACTATGCACGAGTGTCAGGCCGTATGCCCTCGCTGCAATCCCAGTTGCCCGCCGTAGTCCTCCAATAGATACTACTATGTGATCTCAAGATTGTCCGTACCAATCTGAACCATGTTTTGAAGCACATGGTTATTGATACTGAAGTTCTTCTGGTTTCATTTATCGGCACGTGTTTTCTTCCTGTTACCTCTTTCATGGCCCTTGCGAACTTCATGTTTGACCCTCCAATGTCGTCATAGCTTTTTTTAAAAGAAAAAGTCAATTATTTCTTTTAATTATTTTTCGGTGGGCGACTCTTGGACCCCCGCCTTCGGGTGGGGGTGGGTAATCTCGTTTCGAAAAAATTATTTTTCGGTGGGAGCGAATTTTCTAGGATTTAACGGCATTTGTGCTTTCAGCGGTAGGCGACGTGGCCGTCGACAGCGAGGCGCTAGTGGTGACTTCGTCAATATAGAGGATTTGTCGGCTCAGTCTTCGAAGATGCTCATAAAGGTAGGGTTTGCGTATGTGCGTTCATAGGGGTGAATGTGCGTGCGTTGTGAGTGTCTGAGTTGTACTGTGTAATCTTAAAAAAAAAAGTCTACATAACTCCTTAAACTATTTTTTGGTTCATTTCACCCCCTAAACTATGTCACTTGGTTTAATTTACCTTCTAATATAATTTATTTTTTTTAATTTCTCCATGCACAAGTGTGGCATTAGGTTTAAATTTTGCGAGATGATAGTAGACATAACCCACGTTATAAAAATATAAACTATTTTTTATCATTATTTGGATGTGCTGATATATTTAATAATTAAGTAATCCTTGGGATACTATCAGGGTTTGCAAAACTGATGAAAACCACCGGACTTATCGGTCTGGTTCGGTTTCATCGGACGTCCGGTTATCGGTAAAAACTGAATCTAGGTATTGTAGCAGACTCGGTTACCTGTCGGTTTTGTCGGTAACCAGTCCGGTTTCATCGGTTTTGGTTTTTCCGGTTTTTTTGAGATTTCAATCCTTGGATACGATATTATACTGAAAATAATAAAGAAAAATTCATGATATATTTTTATGGCATACATTGTGATATTGACTACATCCATGCAAAATTTTAATTAAAATTCAATTTTTGCATGGTGAAATAAAAAGGACAATTTATATTAAAGGGTGAATTGAGCCAAGAGACATACTTTAAGGGGTAAAATGAACCAAAAAATAGTTTAAAGGGTTATGTAGACTTTGATTATATTTGAGGGGAGTAATATGGACTTTTTCCTTTCTTTATGCTTTTTTTGAGACGTCGCGAACTAGAATCATCTTCGGGTACAAGTTTCAGTGACCGACAGTTATTTTACTGTCAAACAGTTTGTTCGTTGGGACACTAATATTATGTTAGCGCACCCCTCCTAAACCACAGGCGTCTGAAATCATTCGTGTGAACACCCAATAGCTACGAGGAAGGTTTAGGGTGAAGTCCTTAAGGGTTTCGGGTTTTGTTTTGAGAAGCTCCGATAGCTACGAGGAAGGTTTAGGGTGAAGTCCTTAAGCTATATTTGTCGTCTTTTGTTGGAGCTAATGAGAGACAATCACCATTGTTATATATAAAATCTATAGCTACGGCAGTCAAGGTTGGTAGTTCATATGTACATATGTATAATTCAACATCATAACATACAATTTTTCTAAGGGTTGCTGACATTCAGTTCGAGAAACAAAAGCACTCGACAAAGCCCTTAAGACACTCGCAAAAGCTTTGAGCCCACACGGAAAAAAATAACTCGACCAAGCCGTCTTTGCCGAGTGTTTATTATCGCCCATTCGGAAAAGCCTTTGCCAAGTGTGAGGACGTCCCTCGGAAAAAAAATATGATGGACGGTGGCCTGACGGAGAATTGCTTTGTCGAGTGTCAAGATGGCGAGTGTAATAGTGAGGACACTCGGCAAAGCCTCTCAGCCTTTGCCGAGTGTTCTGCGCCTGGCACTCGGCAAAGCTTAGGCTGAGAGTGCTATTGTTATTACACTCGACAAAGTTGATTTCCAGCATCTATTTTCATTGCTCGGTCCACAAATCCAATTCACAATCACAGAGTCAGTTAATATATGAACGTTGCTATACGCACGGCCCGGTAGTCCGACCCGGTCGTATGACCAGCACGCAGCAAAGCATCAACAGTCAGGATTAGAGATAATCACACGACATTAGGATTGTCCAATGGTTTAATTAGCTGCACACGTCAGTCGCACGGCTGGGTCGGAAGACCTGGTCGTGTGTGAAGCATTTTCGTTAATATATATGACAATAAGCATCCAATTGACATCCAGATCCAATTAACAACCATATCGAAATTGTCAACAAACCTTAAATAGTCCATATGTCCGCAATTACTCCACAAATAGTAAACAAAATTGTTCACAACCACAAATAGTCCTAGCTAGACACAAATCATTGAGGGAGGGGGAGGGTGCGAGTTGCCGATAGATCTCGGTCTTCAGGCCCAGGATTCGACCCCACTGATGGAGATAGATGGTGCACAAATGAACGACAAATAACATGTGTGATACAACATTTATAGCAAAACAAGTTTTCTAAGTAACAAACTAAGGTTGTCTAAGTTCTCTAAGGTTGTCAAGAGACTCATCGGAGAAATAGGAGGACAAAGTGCCCAGGGCATCGGTGACGGCATTGGTGGCACAGTGTGACACAGCTGCGCAAACTGACTCTGAAAGTAGGAAAAATACTCCAACATCTGTTGACTCAGACGCTCAGCCTCCTCAATCCGCGTCTGTTGGTTAGCCTGCATCTTCTGCATCCTCACCTCCCTCCGCTCTCGACTGATATTCTCCTCCTCAAATTGGACCTGCAATATTCAATCAAATGTTAAACTTGAGTGCATGCAATCCAATGTCAAAAATGAACGAACCATGAGTAAAATAGTAATAACTTGGACGGTTTGTGTAGTGGTCGGTCGTGGGCGTATGCTCGAGCCACCACTCCCGCTCCGTGCTCGAATCTGAGATAGTGCTCGAATCTGAGATAGCATGGGAATACTGGTCGTGTCGAGTACACTGTCACCGAGATAGTACTGCCCATGTTTCTTGCCTCCTCCCAGCCTCATGACGACTTCTCCGTCAATTCCTCTAAAGCTATAGGCGGAACAGTCAGCACACAGTTTGAACCTCACACAAGTATCAAACAACAATTAATTCCGAAATCTGACCGGTGTAGGGGGAAGCATAGCAAGCTGGTGTCAAACGCGGAGCTAAGCCACAGATACTCTCAATTCACTAGAATGAAATCGTAACGGTAGCTGTAAGTTCTACACAAAGCGAGTAGCGAGCAGATCGCACCCAAAAGTTGAAGCAAGAACATTACCTTCTCATCATCGTCAGTGCCAGCGGCCTCTCCCCCAGCGATGGCGGACGGAGGAGGCGGCGCGGCCCTGCGGCGGCGCATGGCGAAGGCCACGGACTGGGGAGAGGAAGGTGAACGCGCGGGAGGGAACCGGAACTAGAGGGGAGGCGGCGAGACGGGCGCGGCGAGGGTAGTGTGAGCGGTGATGGTGGTTGCGGAGGCGAAGTGGAGAGGAAGCACCACGTGGGCGTGGATAATGGCGCCATTGTTTGCCTCGTGTTAATTTTCTGCTTTGTTTTTTCCAGTCGTGCCGAACGCTTGCGGAGTTCCGGGAGGGAGCTTGCGTGCTCTCGCCGCGGGAGCAATGGCGAAACGCCGCGGTGGAGCGGACGGGACGGGGATGCTCCTCCCGAATGAGGGGGTCCGGCAAAGGCTATTCTGCGGCAAGAATGATGGGGTCGCTGACATGCGGGGTCAGGTGGGTCGTCGCCTTGCGGTAGTGGTCAGGACGCCCGGACTCGTGTCGCGCCGGGGAACGAATGGCGGCCGCACCTGCGCCACACGTAGCCTATCCACCGAAGTTTTTGTTAAGGGTCTGTGGGCAAAATGGATCATAGCTTCCGTTTATTGTGACGGGTACCGTAGCTACTTTGTATTTGCAGAACAAAAAACAAATTTTGATACAATATTTATACTATTGCTACAGGGTCATAAACACAAGCAAATCTGATGCAAAAGTTGTGCCGAACCGACCCTAAATCCTTCGGTATTTAAATTAATTAAATGAAATGTCTAACAATACACCCTAGCCGTATGGGAAGCACAACATAAAAAAGGGAAAATTGCAAAACCAGACCTCTTTTCGACCTCAACTCTGAAATAAAAAATGCTTAGAAGAAGTTAAAAAAAAAGAATCATGGTGTCTCATGACATGGATGCACAAATTAAAAAGTAAAAAATAAAAAAGAATCTTGAAGGTACAATACAAAGTGCTTAGAAGAAGTGTTTTAAAAAAATTATTAAGTACCTTTTAGAAATCCTTCCCTATACAATGTAAAAGGATGGTTTTTTTAGACCAATGTAAAAGGATGCTTAAATAGGTAAAACTAGCTTAATAATACATTAGCCACTAGGTTCTAATTTAAGTATTTTCTCTCGTATAAGCACGTAATATTAACACGACCATTTTTTTTTATTTGGAAACTATTATAAACACCTTAGTTATGCATGCCTTAGATTAGTCTTTTTCAATTGAGGTGTTCAAAGATTGGGTCATTGGTTATTCTAGTCCGAATCATATCAGAAGATAGATGGCTGGGGCACATGCCCCTCTACAAAAAAAAATTATGTTTGTTGGGTTAACAGAATCATGTTGAATTATGTTCATATCACATATGGTCACACAATTGACAGACCATTTGAGTAAAAACAAGTCATGAGGATTGCCAAATAGGGAATCATAATAACTATAAATGTCCAATTTGGGTTCTTTGTGATTCTATCTATTCAGAAAACATATAGATGTGAGAGAAATAAGAGCAGTAATAAGATAAAAAAAATTAAAGAGAAAGTCAAAATGATACTATAAGAAGTGTAGTGTGCACATCATTGTATCCTTAACACTAGCCACATTACATAATTACTGACCATGACCGCCAGGTCCATAGAGTCCAAGCACAAACAAGTCGAGCACCAGCTTGTACCACGACGACGGCAATAAGCCAAATGTTTCAAGTTTACGTGCCATTGGAGAAGAAAGCGATGATATAGTACACATCAACGCTGATCCTACAAAAAAATCGAAATTAGCTTCGATGGTGAGTTGCCACAGAATCTCCTGCCACCACATTCGCTTCGCTGGCGACGAGTTTCTTGGTTTCATCGCTGCCGCATCGAGTATCGTTGACGTGTAACTAAATGTTTGAGTGCCGTTTGCCCATCCATATGTAGCCCGAGTGATTTGGCCCCTTGGGCTAGTGGACTAACCCAGGGCATGCAATTACATACCTTCACCCAGTGCCAGCTTAATTTGACTCATGCCGGCATCGTCGTCGACGAAGCTGCGCCGTCCTGACTCCTGACCTTCGCCGCAAGGCCCCAGTGCTTCGGATGACCAAGCACGAGCTGCTTCGGCGTTCATCTAGCCCGCGCCGGCGAGAGCGGAGATCATGCATGCTCGATCGCCAACATGCAAGCAAGGTCGATCTCGACGAGGCCGCGCGCTGGAGGAAAAAGTCCTCGATCCGTGCATGCACTCTGATCCTCACTGAACATCTGATGCAGATACAGAGGAGGATCAGCTCACCCTAGTACTACTCCTCGGCGTGGAGCATGAACTGGCGCGTGCGTGGTAGTCGGCGTCCATGCTGCGCATGCATGCCGTTCAATTCGGGGATCTTGACGCACCCGCTCCGCGCGACCGGTGGGCTTCGCGATCAACTTCTCGTTGCCCTGTCCGGCCGATGGAGTCAACTCGATCAACGACGACGTGCATGGAGTCAACTCGATCAACGACGACGTGCAGATCGAACCAAGCTCGATCAGTAGTACAACTGATGATTCACCGATCGATCAGTCAGTGCCGACTGCACGCTCACCGTACCGACTCGTGCCCTCTCTGCTGTGCCGGCGAGAGGCGAGCCTACTCGGTCGTGGCTAGACTTGTTTTGTGGCGCTCGCCTTCGGAGTGGCGAACAGGATACTATATATAAACCTTTAAAGAACCAGTTGGGAGGAAAATGATTTTGACCTGCCAGATTATACCTAACTGAATATCAACCATTGATCTTAAAGAAAACCAAAACGTTTACCGTCAGATCTTGCCGTATTAAAATCCCACCAGTGGGCCCACAATCATCGCGTGACGCTATGTCATTAGCAGGCAAAAAGCGATGACGCGGGGATTACTTTTTTCACGGAACAGAAATAGCTACCCGCCCGCAATTCTCACCTCCCCGATTTCCTACCACAGCGGCAAACCAATTCCGTTAATCAAGAATCTTTCCTTTGTTACGGATTTACTGTCCCATTTACCCGCAAAGGTCAATCTGATAGCCTGCCTGCCTCCATCCTGATCTCGCGGAGGTCGGCGTCCATCGACCCACCCATCGGCGGCGACGACGCTAGAAGCGAAGGCGGAGACAAGACGAGATGTCAGCGACGACGGCGGCGTCGGGCCGGTCCACCACGATGCCGTGCTGTTCCGATCCGCGAAGGCGACCCACCGCATCGCGAATCGTCGTCTCTTCACCCCCGTCGTCTGCGCCGTCGCGCTCGCCGGGGCCGCGCCACTGCCGCCTCGCTACACGCCGGGGAACGTCGCCCACTTGCAGCCCAAGGTTGCATCCGCATTTCCTCCTCCTTGTCGCATCTCGATTTCCTTGTTTTGTTGCCTCGAATCCCCTTTTGGTGGCGTATCTGAAGACTTGTTGCGCAGCTCGTTCGCGAGACCATCAAGCCCATCATGATGGAGCAATCGATCACAAGAAAGAACGTCCTCTGCAGCTATTGCCGTGAGGAATAGAGAACATTATCTGCAAACTGCACCGAATGCTTACTGCAGTGGATTGATTGGTACGACATCTGCATCTTCCGTTCGTTCCTTCTCAATATTTCTGTTCTGCTTAGTTCTATCCAATCACGAGGGTGGAAGGGGGAGGTCCTGCCATGGCGGAGACGACGGCGGCGGCAAGGGCGCTGGAGATGGGTGCGCCGCCTCTGGGGCGAGGGCCGGTGATGCGAGAGGTTTCTACGCCGCCTCCAAGCCGAGCACCTGCTGCGCCGTCGAGGATCCAGGCGGATCTTTGGATTCTAGACCGCCCCCAAGCCGAGAACACCGCCACTTGGAGCCTACCTCGACTGATGATCGCGCGCGGGGCCCGACATGCTTCACCCGTATCGAACACCCGACCTCCCCACCATAGGGCGCGCCCAGCTCGATCGGCCCCGGCGGTCATTGCCGGATTTGGCGATGAAGGTGCTCCCTTTCATTTTCTTTATTTTCTCGATGGATAGGTTACTTGATCCGGCGGTGATTAGTCTGATTTGGTTACCAATCCCTGGATTCGATTCGGAAGGGGCAAATTGATCCAGCAGCCGCTCAATTTGGCAACACATGAGGTTATTCTGCTGTGTAGCATGTTGATTCGATTTGTTTAGCAGTTAATCCATTCTCCATTCTCCGATCATTTGTAATTACTGTTATGTGTCAGGATTCAAGGTCCACTTGTACTTAGGTGAGTTCCAAAAGAATCAAGTTATCTGTTCTTGATGATGCTCAACACATCCGTTGCCCTGGCCGGTTTTGATCTTTTTCTGCCATCCATCGTCCAAACATGCTTGTTAACCTTTGAGTTCAATGGTGATTGGGAGGACAGCTGTTCACGCATTGTTATAAACTTATAATGTATGTATTATATTTATAATGTCAGTTCAATGGTGTCCTAGATTGATCAAGACCAGCAGCACGTTAACGGAAAGGCTCGGGTTTAGATTGACAGCTATGCTTCAAGCTATTTGGTAGAAGCTTATAGTATTATCTTGTTCACCAAACATTACTTTTTACCAGTTCTTTATTGTTTCTTCTTGCTGAATCAGGTACGCACAATGAGCCGTTTATACAGCAAATGCATCGATGAGCTGAATGCTACCACTCAGGAGCATGATGGTCTTTAAAAGCTGCATGATGGATTGAGGAAGGGAATGCGTGTTCCTTATTTCTAACAATTTTATTTTTTAGTGCCCTTGATTGAATTTTCAATAATTAAGTTGGTCAATTTGCATTGCATCATTTTCTACATTGTCTGCTATTTCAGGTTGGATGATCCTGTAAGATTCCATGTGCTTTAGTTAGTCCTACTCTGGGTTAATGCATAAAGGAAAAACAAGACATCCTAATGTCTGAGTAAAGCATGTTACTACCATCCTTTATATCATGGTGTTAAAATTTATTATTATAACTTTAATCATTGGAAGTTTAGTGCCTGGAAATATCATGGTGTTAAAATTTGTTATAACTTTAAGCATTGGAAGTTTAGTGCCTGGAATGTGCTGTTGAGGGCCCAATATGCCATCTCAAAGTGTGAGTGACTTGCCGGAACTTTGGATGGATTTAGATGTCTTGTGTCTTATTGTTTTAACAAATATATTGCTGTCATATAAATATCCTTTTAACAAAGGTGTTTTTGTTACCCGTTTAAAACATGTTATCAGCTACATTAGACTCGTTTTGAGCCTTTCAAGGGTCGTCATAGTTTTCAAGGGCCTTGCTTTCGCAGTCATTCCTCTGTGATTGTCCTTATCGATGCTTTCTTTCGTCTTCACTCCAATTATACAAGGTACCTAACATGCTTTTCATGCACACTACTTGTTTCTTGAAATGCCGTATTGATTGCCTCTCATTGTTGTTCCTATCAAAAAATTGTATAGTGCGGTTCTACTTTGTTCCGAGTAGCACATTGATTAGTCTTCTCATGCTTAGAGCAATTCTTTTTCTGCAAATTTTACCCTGGATGTGTTTGCATTGGTCACTCTTGACACTAACGAGGAGTGGGCTGATGAGGTACTAATGCCCAGTCAGCTCTTCTTACTCTCTTGTCTGTGTTGCAAATATGTGTGCCTGAAACATGTTGGCTTCTGATCCATGCTTCTTCGCCATAGTTGAACTCTGTTTCTCTGTTGATCTATTTTTTTTTCCTCTCTCGCAAGTGCATTTGTAGGGAGGAAACGTCTTGACATTTTTCAATCTAACATATGGGGGCAATGCTCACATCAATACAACCGAGGCCATTGCTTGCAGAATGGGAGAGGGGTAAAGGATAATAAGAAGGAAGCTTAAAATTATCCTTGTATACATATTCCCTTTTCTAAAAAAAATGTCTAAGACCTGCAGTTTGCAAAACATATCTAAACTCTGCATCTATCACATCTCTTACTAACTAGATTAAGAAATTACCCTTTATTATTGCAAATTCCTTGAACGAACCTGAATATAGTTCACTGGAAATGTGCAGTGCCATCAAATGGAATTGCTTGAAATTTTCATCTCTCACGAACATCATGATTTTTTTACAGATATTATTTTTTGTTATTTAGTTCGTTTGTATAGAATTTAAGTGATACATGTGTTCCATGATCGGTGTGTAACTTCTCTTGCTTATCTTTTTTTTTTCAGGTACCGCTTGCTTATCTATTGTGGGTAATAATAATTCATATGGTGTCGTTGGAAGAAAGTTGATTGGTTGAATTCTGTATTGCCGTTTGGCTTATTAAATATTTGAATCCTGGTGTAGAAGCAAGAGACGTACTAGAGTGATTTTTGCCGCCATTCAGGATGATCTCTTCTATCCAAGGTAATGCATGCTCTCAAGTTGTCCGTGATCTTATCATTTTTCTGTTGATAGATGCCTTTGTTTCGGGTCCTGTATGCTGGCCAGATTTATGTATAGCATTCTCCTTATTTTCCCATTATATGAATATGGAAAATAAATTGAGATGTGCGAGTAAATTTTGATGTGTTGAAGCCTAGCGCAATAGCCTTTAGTGGTAGATTTCACAAGTGAATGTGATTATCAGATTCATGTGATGTGAAATCCTTTGTATGCATTCTAAACTATTTATTGAAACAATTTGTTGCTAATTGAGTTGCGAAGGGTTTGCATCATGTAATTAATCAATAAATTTGTTTGCATGTTGAATGAGTTCATTGAGTTCAGTGATTTGGGTTATTTATCTTCTGCAGCTAAAGTAGAAAAATTAATACTTATCAATTGGGGCATAAGCGTGGTATTGTCTTGCAGGCTTGCAGCAATTTGATGCACTGGTGTGATAGGATCATTTGTTGAATGGGCCACTGGGGTGACGATCGCTGACTGGGCCACCTTCCTTGAGGTTTTTTGAGGGGGATTGATGTACAAGACCAGTAACAAGCTGAAACCGAAAGAAAGAGAAGCATAGAAATTAACCTCATGTCAAGTTTGCTACTTCCAAAATCACAGCAAGTCAATTTTGGTTCCAGTGTATGTTATGTAGGGATTGGGTCTCAACCAAGTTTACAATATTGATTTTGACGGAATTATTGCTATTTCAACTGTCTATGACATTTGTATTTTCATTTATAATATTTTGATACTAACACTTTAGCTGTCTTTTTATATGTATTGTCCATGTAGCTTGTGTTTGTTTAACTACTTGTTTCAGAAGAAATATATTCTCTTCGTGTAATTATGAACTCTATCGTAAATATCATTTGAGCCTTTTAATAAATATTATTTTGAAGTCTATGCCACAAAAAATAATGTAGTCAACTACCTCATAATGCTCAGGATCCTGCCAAGTGATGCCATTATTTAGACACGTGCGTGGCGCACGTGCATTTGTACTAGTTTAACAATAAGAGAGAACATGTGCCTTTGCTAATGATATTCACACCATCAGAATTCAGCAATAAACCATCTCGCCAGCATGGCACTAGGCCGCCTAGTCTATCCTAGCTTTCTTGCTGAGCTCACCATCAGCATCAAGGGGGTCTTGGCTAGTTGACACTACTACTTCAGATCATGACTCGATCAAATCTGAGTGGCTCCTCTTTTCTGCTATCTGTAACTTCTGCCTCCCGGAGCGTTCCTTTTGAAACTGAACAGCATTTTCTATTAGATTAAGGAAGGTGGCAAACATAAAATGGTGCATCTGGTACCCAACTTCGTTTCGTGCATCTTCTGCAGCAGCAGCAGCATCTGCAGCCTTCAGCTTCAGTACCATCTCATCTTGAAACTTCTACAGACACTCAGAAAAAGACTTATTTTTATTAATCACTAACAAAAATATTTCATAATATCTGTTGCAAATATTTGTAGTTGTATTATCGGGGTGGATCCCTCTACCTCAGTGAAATCCCAATCTGGCTCCAGCACCGGGGTGAGAATCTTAGCCATAACATCTGCACATAGCTTATCGTTCTTGATAAGATGTGATACCCCGGAAACATATTGTTTACATGCCTCACGCAGATCCTTGCCATTCGTCCTTAACGTCGTGTGACATCGATACAATCCAGCAGCATGGATTATAAATTCCTCATCAATCTAGATTTCATCAACATCAGCATGATCAAAAAGAAGGAAGCCTAGCTAGTAGCTCAAGGCGTGCACATGATAATTTCAAATGAAATGAACAAACACACAATGAAAAACAGAACAACATCGAAAAGCGACTTATCAATCAGTAAACTAAAACATTCATGATATTGACTAAACTTTTAATCCAACGCACACAACAATAGTGTTAAACACAAAAAGAAAAATGAAAATGCGTGAGGAAGATATAAGGGTACAATCACGGAGAGTTTCTTACTGCTTCTGGAGAGATCTCAAATTTAAATGTGCTGATGCATTTCTTTAACCCTTCACATGGTGGAAGATGACACCCACGAATGATGTTGGCTCGATCCTCAAATAAAATATCATACATAACATTCTTTAACCCCCACATCACTTCACCCACAACATAGTTGTCGTCCGAGCACTTGGTTCTCTAGGACGGAAAATTGTCACGCCTTAATTAGTGGAAAGCCAACAAACTTATTAAGCTAACATAAAAGATTTCAACCCACCAGGTTTGAATAGATGACACGTCTAAGTGTTTCATCTTCAACATATAACTCTCTTCCGCTTCTGCAGTATTTCTTGATCAATCTGGAAAGTTCCTCTCCAGGACCATCATCGCGTTGTGTAATAGACTTGTCCCCCACCTTTACGTACGCAAGAACATGCGCAAGCTGGTAACATCACGACATTAGATACAAACATTGACAGCTATAGTTGCCAAGAACAAAGAAAAATGCAGTAACCCTTCATATTGTGAACAGAGCATATCATTATTGGAGTAAATTTCAAAAAAGGTATGCATAGCAGTTTTCATAGGGGTAGTGTTTTATTTTGTGTGATGTATAAAACCACAAAACATGAGGTTAGGCAACACGAGCTAAAATACCCGGGGTTCGTGAGACTAGGAACACAAAAAATGGGGTTTTATAAAATTTACTCTTATTATTATTTTCCAAGAGGATAACGACAATACATCAAGTCCTGGTATAGTTTTTAGATGCAATGTGATGCTGCTAATTTACAATGTAAGGAAAATTAAAAATTAAGGTAGCAAGCACAATGCGAATAACAGGTGGCAGCAACTGAAAGTACTAGTGGAAGGATGGTAAAATCAGAAATACCGAAATAGCGAGCCTTTTTAGCATCCGCCAGCCATGACCAGATAGCCTGCAATAAGGTAGTGAAGGTTCAAAAGGAGGGGAAATTAGGAAAGTCCAGCCACATAACAGGGACAAATTGGATCTCCAAATTCGTACATCAGGATATGTGAAAACGTTATGTTCGATGTTGAAGAGAGCAAAGCCCGACGGCGTCTCCAGCAGTGCCAACCTCATCACGCATCTTTCCAGAATGTTTTCCCATTGAGCGGGGTGCATCGTCCCTATTCTGCGGACACAAAAGGCACAAAAGGAAAATAGTAAATCGATGTAACTACTAGCTCTTGCCGGGATAGATATATTATATATGTGGGGGAACGCATGATAGCGTCTCATTCATGCTAACAAGAGCTAGTAGAACTCCCTCTCCTCTCTTTTTTCTGTAAAAATACAATATTTGTTGAGTAAATTGCATTGAAGGTCATTGAATTTATCTGATATGTGCAAATAGGTCACCGAATTTTGAAACTGGACTAGCACGTCAGTGAAGTTTTCAAATGGATCATTCCAGGTCACTAATGCCCTATCTCACCTAATTATCATGTTGATGTGGCCACAACGTACATGAATGTTTGTGCATTGTAGCCCCGTATGCTCAGCTCATGTTTGAACTAGTCTATCTATTATTCGCTCTAATTAAAAGACTAATTTAATCATGTGCACACATTTGTTCAACGTTCTCAACGTCCACGAGTTCTCAAGGGCTGCGACCTCGACGACGTTCGGGACTAGTTTCACTACAGACTCACTGGTGTGTGTGTGCGCGCGCGCGCATACTGAATTCTATTTTTTTTAAAGGTCTTTTTTTTTTTTTGAAAGGTCCATACTGAATTCTATGAAGCCGAATACTCCTAGGTGATTGGGTTGGGCACTACATACGGCACACAACAGAGAAACGACGATCGGACCAGCAAGCAAAGGCGAGCACGAATCATGGATTCGCAAAAGTGTTTGATGCAACATATGAGTGTGCGCATGAAAAGATAGGTTAATTTTGATGTGACTATGGGTTGAACGACGAGCAACATGCAGAGGTACAATGCAAAACGTTCATGAAGTGCAGCATGATTGGGTGAGTTAGAGCATCGGTGACCTCAGATGATCCACATGAAAACTTCAGTGACTTGCTACTCCAATTTTGAAGATCAGTGACCTATTTGCACATATCAGACAAGTTCGATGACCTCCGATACAATTTACTCATATTTGTTGACTTTTAGCTCCCCTTTGGGGACGCTCTAATCTCTTACTTGTACTAGTCAAACAAAATACTTTCTCAAACATACCAAAAAGTTAATGGTCATCAGAGATCAAAGTTTTGGGATGAAATCAAAGAAGAGTCTGAACATAAATAACTGCCCAGATATTATAGTTACATGAAGAAATAATATAACAATACGATGTTGGATTGATGTGCTGCAGATTCTTCCCTTTTTTTTCTGTGATATATTGGCTAATTGAATTCGCTCGTGGTGCTGCTAATTTAGTACAGAGGATATATACTTTCTTTGTAGTTCCACAAGATATAGTATTGTTTATTGAATATATAGTACTTGCAAGATAATAGATAAATTTGAATGAACAAGATCGTGGTCAGAGTTGAGAGCCAAGGCTTAATCATCGTCCAGTACAAATGTACAATATCCAATTAGGTCTATGACTACTGCCAGCTATAGAAAAACGCTGCATGTTCAAACAGAGATCTTGTGTTGAGCGCGTAAAGCTAGAAATTCTATCAAGCAGGGGCATGTCAAACATGGAACTCACAATAACTGCGAGGTTATATATCCAGCAGGGATGATAGAATTGCAGGAAAAAAGATGGAACTTTTGCAAGAACACTGCTTACCTAGTGCGGAAGCTGCTTGGGGAAGGCCAAGTCTCTTGGCGAGAGAACGGCGCCGCCGACCGAGGCAAACGCGCTGTTAGGGCTTGTAGCGTGGAATGGGCCATATATAAGGGCATGCATGCATGGGGAAGTGTTGGGCCACATATGGAATGCAAATCCAGAGCTTCAGTTTAGATGGCGTGCAAATATCGTTACAAGATTGATGGAGATCATGCGTGCTCGCCAAGGTCGACAATGATCAGCGGCCGCTGGAGGACAGGTCCGTGCACTCTGACCCTCACTGTCGCTTACGAATGAACAAAACCTAATACAGTCTGCAGAGCGGATACAGATAACAGCAGGATCAACTCACCCAACCTCTTGGCGTGGATGGCCTGTAGTTGTCGGCGTCCATATGATGCGCACGCCGGGGTGCTTCGCTCGAAGCTCGTCGATCTTTCACTGCAGCGCGGCGTTGCGCAACCACGACGTACGTGGCAGCTCATTCCATAAAGCGTTGATATGCTAAAATAATACGTTTTTGTTAAAATAATACGGCTTCTCGCCTTGGGAGTGGAGTAGAACTAGCTTGACTGTATGATCGAGTACAAGAGATGGGTGGCTAATTGATTCACTCATGAACACAAATAAATACGGAGTAAGCTCTTCACAAACAGAACACATAATAGAATAGCTGAGGCAGGTCAATCTCTTGCAATAAACATTATTTTTCTTCATTTAGCAGCAGTGTCTTATTACAGCAACGAGACAATTTACAATGACTGGCCGAGGCTGCCGGTATTCTTTACCTATCCTGGACAACACTATCTTGCAACCTTATAAAAGCTGTGGTAAAAACAGGCTTTTACGTGCTGGCAGCCACGCATAGAATGAAGAGCAAAAGAACCAACAAAAGAATCTGGCTGAATCTGAAAAAATGGCCGGGCCTTTGGCATCCGTAAGAGGTTAGTCCTGTGAGTTGAGATGGTTTGCTCTAGTTCATGTATCCACGACAGTTAGGAGCTTTACACAAACAAGGAACTCTGCAATCTTCTGACTCATCAGGGTCAAACAAGTAGTCATAACTACAAGTACAGAGAGAGAAGGCTATCAGAAAATAATATTTGAGATATCAAGGTGATGAAATTATTTCCTTTTGTAACTCAGAAAAGGACAGGTTTAAGAAGCATTACGTCAATTCTTCTCCAGCAGAGACATCTCTTTTGGCAATAAGAATGATCTGGCTCTTGTCATCACCAACGCTCATGATCCTTGCATAGCAGTTAGGCATGCACTACAGTGTGACAAAGAAAATCAGTTATCATTTGGGCAAGCCAGTACACATGGCACGAAGCTGCAAAAGGTGGATATCATTACAAAATTTACCGAGTGATTAATTAGGCGAGCTATATTTCCTTTCTCTGTGGCATCAATAACAACATCCTCACTTATCTTGAACAACTGCACAAAACAGAAAATAGAATCAATTAACCAGGCCACAAAACCAAGCTTCACAAAGTTAACATCTGGGACAGGACAATAATGAAAGCACTATAGATGGCAAATAAGGATTTAATATGGTATCAAAGGGCAGAGCAATAATTGCTAAGCTAATTTCAGTTGCTCCAAGTGTAAAATCAACATCCTTACTAAAATGTGATAAGTTAATATCACTTAAAACCTTACAAGTTAAAAGTGGGAAACTAGAGCTTTACAGAAGGTAAGTGCAGTAAATGATAACTCACATAACAATCCTTTTTCTCTCTATGGTAACGTGCTTCCCTCAAATCAGCAACACTGCGCCTAACTTGTTCCCCGCGATATTCAATAACCTGGTACAAATTTCATCGGTCATTATGTATTATATATACTCACTTATTAGTGCAAAGTGAACCTGTACAACTAATAAATATGCAAGAAAACATCATGTTAAAATCATCTGCCAAGTGTTTAGAAATGGGTAGCCAATATTGTTAGTTACCGAGAGAATTCAAAATTGCAGTCAAATATATCAATTTTTCAATCTTGTATAGCAAATCATTGATATTCATCAAATGGAGACATGATGTAGAACAGTACAAGTATGCAGGCAACAACTCTTCTGTAGCTTAGAGCCTATACACAAGAAATATACCTGGTGGCATTTAATCTACCAATTGCCACATATTTATAGCTTTTATAGAATCTTATTTTATGTTTTGCATTCACATTAATATGCCGGTCATGTTCTTGGGCATGTTGTCGACATACTCAACAAATTAATTGGATCAGCAATGCAAATATTTTAATACAATTAACATATTAAGATATTAGTCTAATTTGAATTGAGATTATGTACCATTTCCCCCTCTTGAATGTTCTTAGCAGCAAAGAGCCCCCATCCATGTATTCCAGATAGACCACAGGAAACCCTCTTATTTTCAGTTTTCTGCACCATCAAACAGTTTGTTTATCAGTGTGCCGACATAGCCAGGTAAGAACAGCAGTCATTCAGAAACCAAACCTGTAAATAACAAAGTCGTTCCTTAAATGTGGAAAAAGTTTGGTCGTCCTTATGATCCTGTTAACAAGGGAATAAGATGAATTAACGTTTCTGGATTCAATAGTTAGTTACTAAGAGAAAGAAAACTATTAGTACTCATTGGACAATTACCATGCATGTGTTCAGAGCATCGATCAAATCTTGGGAGTGGTGACGTGGTCCCATTATTCTGTGGGCAATTGGGCTTCGTGGTTCTTTCTGGAAAAATTAGATAATTTAGAAGTTAGTAGAGTGCAAAAGGAAGCATACTTATCAGACTGAAATAAGGCAACAAAACTGAAACATTAAACCAACAGTAATAGCATGATTTAAGAGCAAAATATGGCAAGGAGGAATTTATCCTAATGACAAAGTGCCTGTTACAACAAAATAACAAGGGTTGACACAGACAATTGCCACAAAGAATCTCATCCATGAACCACCACACAAGCAGGTATGGAATGCAGCTAAAGAAACCATCAAAACAGACATGAAAATAAAGATTATACAAACTATCTATCTGACAAGGAAATGATTAATTCTATATCAAATTTGCAATTTATCCATGACAATTAGCACAATAGTTTCTAAAACATCAGTAGGCAAAAAAGTAAACATTATAAAACAGATGCAAGAACATTACCTTGTGTTTCAACATCTCATATGGTAGGCACCTTGCAGCTAGGCAGTCAGAAATTTTAGCAGGAAGCACCTTCTGGTGGTTGTCCTTCCTGACAAGTCTTGTGGCAGTCTGTTTCTCATTACTTTGGAGAAAAAATTTGGTAGAGAACACTCCTTCAGGTGTCTTAACTACCAACACATTATCTGGGTCAGGAGTACTGCAGAGAAATAATATCATGACAGGTATCAGCCAAATAAATTTCATTTCTGGAAATTACAACTTCATGAAGAACTGGCAAATTTCATAAATAACTACAAGAGAAAAAAGAGAAAGGGAAAATTCCTTATTGGGCACTGAAAAAAGTTAAGGTTCCTTATTCGCCACTGAAAATTTTGAATTTCCTTATCAACCATAAGTGCAAATTTCTGTTCCTGCCGTTCACTTCCGTTCCCTGACCAGGGGTTCAGGGTAACTCGAATTGGCCTGACCATATTGCCCCCGTCGACCTCCCCCAAAATCTTTCTCCGAACTGGCTCTTCCAAATCTAGCCACAGATGGCGTCGACTGAGCATTCCGCGAAGTCCAGGCACAACATGCGGCAGGAAGACAGGGCAGGTGTGCGGCAGGAGGCCTGGGGCGACGTGCAGCATGAGCGGGCGGGCGAGCAGGCGGCAGGTGGCTGGGGATGGCGTGCGGCAGGAGCTAGTCGGCCCTGAGGCATGAGGCTGTGTGCGCTTCTCATTGGGCACGGTCATGCTTTGAACAGCGGGAGCGCTGTGTGCGGGCAAGCAGGCCGGCTTGCAGCGAGCTTCAATTTGGATGGCTACCGTACCGGGGCAGCAGGTTGGGAGGAAGCAGCGGCAAACAAGAGGGCCTTCTTCACGACTTGAGACAGGCCAACCCTCCTGTTTAACTCTTGTTGAAAATACAAAATATTGTTGCCATATTGATTGATATGTCATCTGTTTATTGTTCGCTAAAAAAAAACATAAATTCATGTTGTCCAAGTTGTGCTGAACCCAAGGGAAGATTTTTCCATCCAAAAAAAAAAAGAATCTAAAAATGGTTGATAAGGAAATTTTGGCAACATTTTACTCCTAGGGGCAACTTAGTCTTTTCTAATTCCATTCAACACCGTTAAGTCATGAAATGGACGGTAGTGGCGATTAAGGAACAGAAGTTTACATTGATGGCTGATAAGGAAAATAAAACATTTCAATGGCTAATAACAACTTTTTTCAGTGGTTGATAAGGAATTTTCCCAGAGACAAATGAACTTCATCCCATGATAATGTGGGCTTCACGAACGTAATTTTCATTTATTTTACCTATATGTTACTATAATTTGAGGCCGACACCAAAATAGCTTTAGATATAACCAGTAAGGGTCCTGGTCTACTTAGAATTATTCTTCAGTAAAAAGAAATCATTACTTGAACTGACGCAGTTTAAAAAAAAGAAAATGGAACAGGAGAAAAGGAATACCTGTGAAAAGAACAGTAGGAAACCATTTTTGTCACTTGTCTGCCATTTTTTTCAGAGTATTGCAACTACAATCACACAGAAAAATATAAGCTAATGTGATCCAGTAAATAGAATAGACATGGAACAAACAAGTATATCCAGTAAATATATCACAACAAAGAGATGGATTATAAGCTAATGTGACTCTCTCTCTTTTTTCTTTTTCTTTTTTTTTTGAGTTAAGCTATTGAGACTAGTTATGCTTGACCGAAAGCACATTATATCATAGTTGGTGATAGCTGCAATGAACACTTTGAGCGATAATACAAAATGAAACAAAAAAGGAAGTTCATTACTACATGATGAAGCTAAAACACAAAACTAAATAGCAAAATCTATCTTGTGGATTAGTAACATCAGCCTAGTAAGCCTTAGGTGAAAGATACAGGTGCAAACACAAACTTTGTTGTCATTTAAGAATATTTGCGCAGGCTGAATTAATAAAAATCAAACAAAACTGCCATAACAAATGTCCGCTACAAAACGTTACAGAAGCAAGTCTACCTCCATGCGATATCCCGCTCTTGCTGCACACATTGCATGGTAATAAGTAGAACATTTCCAGCACTGGGTGCAGGCACCATGCATCTGCTTGCATATAACGCATGTCTGGAGTAATCATAAAACACAATGTTAACAAAGATTAGGTGAAATTTGAACGAATAAGTAGAACAAATAGAAATTCTGGAAATATCAACACAAAAAATTAACCTTCTTATAGTACTCTACAGGGATGCTCAATATGCCCATAGCTGGCTCCATTGTCGCTTCAACAGGAAACGAGACTTTAGGTTGAAACCAGGCACATGTAACATGAACCCACAGTTGGTCAACATCTGTTGGCTTGAGAGCACCACCTGTTGCAATGCAAAAAGGCAGTACAAGTTATTGCATAAAACAAGATGAGAAACAGGACCAATTAAATGTATTCATGCATTAAGTACCAGTAGAATTCTATCAAATAAAAGGTACAAACAATTCAAGCATGGTGTGAGGACCAATGGAAAGCATCAGCAATGATACTGAATATCATTCAATGGTTCTATTGGCTGATGAAACTGCAGAGAAAACGAAACGCACATGCACACACAAACAAAAAAAAAGAAGGGGTACATCAAAAGGAAAATACCTTTGACTGGACATAGGCAGCACTCTCGTTTTTGTTGAGGAAATTCACATGCTCGGCAAACCCATGTTGTAAGATCTTGTACAACAGTTGCTCCGTAGCACTCTTGGTGGACAGCTATTTGGCATCTGAACACAGGGATTTTGGACCAGAAAATTCGTCAGCTACCATTTAGAATCTACATAGAGGTGGCCTTAGGGGCTCAAAAAAGCCTTAGAAACAAGAAGAAATACCTGTTGCAGATGATTATTTTATTGTAGTCCCAATCCTCAACCCATCGACAAACAGCGCAACGTTCAGTTGTCCATTTAGCATAGACTGGACTGTAAGAGTTTGCTGCAGGCAGCCAGACATCAATAGAATTAATTTCAGAATTGCATGAGTCGTGTTAGCAACAACCAATTACACAGTCCAACATGAACACAAGAACAATATACCTTGCAATTTTAGCAGCTCTTCTTTGTTAATGCCTGGAGTTGACTTAGCATTTCCACAGGGAACATCATCCAGCTACAGGGACAGAGATGGAAGAAACCATGAGTCAGCTTTTCATGCCATTCAATAAAAATTGGAAATGTGCATATGAACCTGATCGGTTTGAGCTACGAACTCAGAGTTGATAAAGGCACAGCATACCAGAGTAATGAGTGGTTCCCCAGAGCTCTTGAGTCTAATACTCATCTTCCAATTCTTTTTCCTTGAGCCAGTATGTTTCTCCCACTCATTCAGAGTCATCAACCTTTCCTTGCAAGATATACATTCACAAAGTATCCTGCGAGAACAACATTGGGTCAGATACATTTATTGTAGGAAACGGCATGTTTAAGGAAATTAACACAACAAGCACACTGAGACTGTAAGAACAAAGCAATGTCTATCACGCCCCTGATGCATCAAACAATCTTTTACATTAACATCAAATTACACATATCTTATGCTACTTAAGCCTAGGACAATTATCATGAACAACTTAGTGATCCAGGGAGAAATATACTGTCCCAAGAAATGAAAAGAAAAAATGTCTCATGTGCATGTGCAGGCAGCATACACGCATTTACATATGCAAGTTAAAGCGCACACAAAGGCATTCAAATAGTTTTTCATTCCCTACGAGTTGAGGGAGCAAGATTGACCGAAAATAAAGCACATTAAATCAGATATAGAGTAATGATAATTAAGCAAACGTAAAGTAAAATGATGTCTGATGACTTAGTACAAGATGATACCCCAGATACTTACATGTGCTTCTCTGATAAATACAGTGCCTCCACCCCATTGCAGCAAACAGGCAGTCTTTCAGGCAATTTATCCTTAGAAGTGCTAGCACATCTGTGCAAATACAGTAATACACATTAGAGAGTGGCATGTTTAGTAAAGTTGTATTCACAGGTTAGAAAAAAAAAAAGCTAGATAACATACTCTGAACTGTTGGAAGTGTTCGTTTGTTTGGTTACTTTTGGCGCTGCTTTGTGCCTCGATCTGCAATCCGGACAGAAATAGTCTGCATTTTCCAAGTCCTACAAAATAACACCAAGTTTGTAAAGGACATTTGTACAAGGATTAAATATGGATATCAAGCAGTAAGCATCAAAATAAAAATATAAAACAAGGTGAGCAAATAACCTCTATGTTGCTGCACGTCAGGTCACATTCAACGTGGACCCAAATTTGGCACTCATCACAGCAAACCTGCACAAAACGCCCTGTAGATCAGTACCCAGAATATTCGAACGATGGACATTGTAACAAGCACCCAAAAAAAACACTAAACTTAATCTCTTACCCAATTACCACCATCTGTGTGGTGCCAAATCTTCTTGCAGATGCCACAGTACTGCTTTGACTGCAATAGCTGCATAGTGATGTACAGACACATAATAAGCCACCAAAGGAAGATAAGACTAAAAGGAACGCCTGAAAGATGATGAACTATCTGACAGCTCAAATGGCTAATAACATACCTTTTCACAGTGCCTACAAAGCAACTGCTCACCACCTTGCTTCTTTTTCTTAGAAAGTTTTGATGGTAGGCGATTACCACAGCTATCACAACATCGGGTGGATTGACCAACACCCTGCAGTTAGTGGTATACATTGAAGCCAAATTAATGGATACACCAACGGAAGCAGCTTCATGTTCAACTTTTACAGTTTCACTGGATCAGTTACCTGAGCATTAGATTGGCACTCCTGCTCATTATTCGAAGCAACCCCTTCCTGAATGCCATCAGGGACAGACTGATCATTGACAGAGTCTTGCAGTGAGCACCCCACATCCGCTTGGAGATCAAAAAAGCCACGTTCAGCAAGGAAACCTTCCTCAATCGCTGCACGGAATCTGGTTGCCCTGATCTTATACAGGGACTGTCCCTGAAATCTGTAACAGAGGAGCTTCAGATGCAACCCAAGTAAGGAAAGCAGCGTTCAAGTCCACAATCCACATTCCAGAATTTTACCTGTCCAGGTAGTCTACGAAGGGAAATATCATCCCTTGCTTAACCCATCCGTAATCCTGCAAAAAGATGTGGCAATTTAAGCCCAATGAAACCAAAAGCAGAACGGAACTGTTTGGCATGTACATGTCGTTGCCCTGCTTCAGTTAAATCTCGTAACGGAACAAAACTGAAATTATTAATTACTTTTGTGAAAGTTCCTTTCACATTTCAGCCAAGAATAAACGACACTACCAATGCTTAATAACCAAAAAGGAGTAGTGATTAATTACCCTGCTATGGCCGCTAGCAGAGTGGCCGAAGAACATGACGCATAGGGCGCCAGGAATGCAGGAGTTAAGCACAACTTCCGGCGCGTGCTGCAGAGGGTCAATCACCAGCGCAGGCCACGCTGGGCACTTCTTCCCTGACCTCGCCCACACAACGTCCCCGAGCACAAAATCCTCGGGCCAGTAGAAATCATCCTTCTTCTCACCGTTCTCCCTCTTGGGCTTGCACTCCACCACCACAGGCCTCTCCTCCAGCCCGCCATTGCCAGCAGCGCCGCTGTCCGTGGCGGCATTGCTCACAGACGTGACCACACTGCCGCTGGCAGCACTAACACTCCTGCTAATGTTCCGGCAGGCCCTGTACAGCTCCACCTCGGTGGGCTGCGGCGGGTCGGGCGTCCACACGGCGGTCTGGACGGGGCCAAAGGACGCGCCTTTTGGCTCCGCGACACGCACCACCTCGACATCGTACACCTCCCCGTCCCCCTCATCTTGCGGGGACGAAACGACGGCGCGCTTCTTAGCAGGTAGCAGAACCGAGTCACTGAATCGCGACGGGACGGCGCGCTCGCGGGCGCGCTTGGCGGGCGGCATGGTCGCTGCGGCGGCGGCGGCGGCGGGCTCCTCTTCCCCCTCGCCCGGGACGGCGGCGGCGGTGCAGCGCTTTAGCGGGATGCGGGACGCGGGCATGGCAGCCACCACCACCTCCAGCTCCGGCGGCGGGGCGCGCTAGGGCATGGGCGCGCGAGCTGAACCCTAGAATCTCGAATCGGGCGGGCGAATTGGGCGCGGGAGGGGATCGATTTGGGCGGGGCTTAGGGTTCCGCCTCCGCGCGCGCCGCGTCGGGATTTAAGGCTCGGGTGGGGAGGGGGATTGGAGATTTGGAGATTTGCGGGGGGCGGCGGGTGGGAGGGAGGCGAGGCGCCGAAAATTTTGGGTTCCCTCCGAGTGTCCGAGTCCGAGGGATTGGGGGTTTTGAAAATTTTGGAACACGATGGGGGTGTGGTCGGGGGAGGCGAGGCGAGAGGGAGGTGAGGTGGGGAAGACGACTCGGCGGCGCGCGCGGGGTGTGAGTGAGGTGTGGCGCTCAGCTCAGCTCAGCTCTGGTGTGGTGGGGGCGGCCAAAAGTTTTCGCGCGGATCTGGATCCAGCCTCTCTGCTCTGCTACTCGACGCGACGCGACTCTGCTACTCGACGCGACGCGACCGTTTGTTTTCTGGGAACCTTTCTTCGTGACAGCGTAGTAGTACTAGCGCTCTCCTCTGTACTAGTAAACATGCACGTGACGCACGTGTTTAAAAAAAATGCATCACTTGGCAGGACCATAAGAATTACGAGTAACTTGACTACTTGTTGCTTCATTATTTTTAAAAAAGATTAATTAATTTAGAATTGTTTCACAAAAAATAAAAGTAATTGCACCTTACTCCGGCACCACATGAATCATGCTACATCTGATTAATTTGAAAATTATAGCACGCTTCATATTAGTCCAATCATTTATTTATTAGTCCCATATTTTCTCTTTTTTTGTCAGGACATTCAAATAATCAAAACTAATTTGAAATTCATAGCACATTTCACTTTCATTCTTACATTTTGTACACAACAGGTCTTTGTTTCTAGAGTTTAGGGATATGACAATGCTTTTCTACACCATACACATGGCTTAAAATTGGATAACGGAGTGTACCCGAGGGCACATGACTGAACCTGAGATATCTCAACAGCTGTAAAAGAGAAATATTGAATCCTATCTACTGAATTCCAACTGATCCAGCTCCTTGTCCAAAAATGTAAATCTCACAGGTGGAACAATGTGAAAATTAATAATTGACAAATGAACTATGCTACTCTGCCACTACTCATCTAAAACTATGAAAATGAGGGAAGTGGGAGAAAAATACACGCCGTTACTTCACTGACCAAGTAGCATGTGTTATGCTAACTCAAAAAAAAAAAAGGATGTGTAAGGAACACTGAAATGGAAAGCAAATGAACACTGAAAAAAAAAGATGTGAAAATGAAGATGACAGCAAATGAATACTGAAATGGAAACTAAAAAAGGGACTGAGTTAAAAAAAACATTAAACTGAACACTGATGAGGTGGACTCATGAACAACGAAATACCCATTAAATGAAAAAAAAAACATAAACTGAACACTAAAATGTTTGGGGAAAGTTTAAGTTTCTCTGTAGGAAGATGTTTGCTTCTTCCAGTTGCTATTTGTTATTCCAGCTGGTAACTTGCAGAGTCTATTGCAGAGTCAACTGGGAACGGAAATGTGTTAGGCTCAAATTTCAAAGCGTTAATATGTTTATTGAAGTAAAATTCACAGATCGTGTTGGTTTGATGCTCCAACCTAACTGCAATGGTTGAGTTTTTATGCCTTGCGTGCACAAGGATGCCCGTTCAACTGATAATAATCGTCTTGATCACCTATTCTATGCTTGGGAGGAACTGGCAGTAGCTCATCATGTGTTTTGTGGCTATGCTTTGTCAGCTCTAACGAAGGGAGTGGATCATTGAGGTGGGTGTTCTCACTGACGGAGCTTCGATCAGCGACAAACAACTTTAATTACGGTAACAAGATTGGAGAACGGCTGATTGGAAGTGTGTATTGGGGACAAGTCTGGGACGGTTCTCAGGTTTCTTTCTAGCTAGCAAGCACACGGCAATACTCATACAAGAAAAAAAAAAGAATCAAAACAGGACGAACCCTTCATGGGAGCTCCTGTACCAATCCACACCAATTCGTTGAGCAGACTGATTCATAGAAAAGGCAAACAACACATCGATCACTAATCCACCCTAATCATCCAGAAACACTGGTAACACGAACAAATCAGATGCTCCCAGCACCCACCACCTCTACATCTTACATCGAACAATACAGATGCCAGCACAAAAACAGGACCACGGGAATCATATATCGAAACAAACGAGCAATGGAAATACTGATGGGTTTCAGAGCTTATCAATGCTTAACAGGGCCAGGAATCATACCTTAGGAACCGGGGAAAAACACAGGAAGAACCATGGATTTCAGAGTTTCCCTAACCACATTTCAATGAGATGGAAGAACGGGGAAAAACACAAGAAGAACCATGGATACCGAACTCGTAGGTGGAAGATGCGGCGGCGCGTCGATTGAATCCACAGGAGTAGTCCAAGCCTGTTGACGGAGTACGCGGCGGCGCGTCGCCTCCGGCGGAGTCGCCGTCGACGAGCTCGACAAGCCTCCTCGGAGCAACGCTCCAACCGAAGCTCGTATATGGAGTACGCGGCGGCGCATCGATTGAATTATTACCTCATGTCCTCGTCATTGTCTGCCATCACGCCTAGCATCAGCTCGTCCGCTGATTGAATCCCATCTACCCAAGAATAATGAATGCAGGAAGGGGACGAGAGGATCTTGAAGGATTGCACTCACAGCTTGGTTCTGCTCCTTGAGGCGGTTCTGCTCCTTGAGGCACTCACACCAGCGCGCGCCGCAGATGTAGTACTATCGTTTTCATCATTCTGCTTGGCCGTGACAAGCAAACAAGGCGATGCCATTAGACTCACTCTAACAATGAAGACGCGGATTTCAGAGGCAAATGAAAGATTGTCTCGCGTGTTCAAGAGGCAGTTTTCGGTAACTTCAACAACGGCCCCGTTCGTTTCCACCCCTTTAATTTTTAGACCTCTAAAATGAAAAAGAATCTTGTCATTTAAGAATATTAAATAAAATTTAATGACAAAACCTTTTTGACAGATAAATGCTTATTTCGAGACAAATCTAATGAGCCTAATTAATCTATGTTTTGTTACAATGCTGCTACAGTAACCATCATCTAATCATAGCTTAATTACCCTCATTAGATTCGTCTCGTGAATTAGACCTGGGATTCTGCGATTAGTTTTATAATTAAATTTTATTTAATACTTTTAAATAACAAAATTCTTTTTAATGTGACGTCTCTAAAATTTAGACTTCAGGAAACGAACACCCCACGTTGGCAGTTTTGAGAGGCAACCCCTGCGTCGCCGCTCCCCGCTCGCTTGAATTGACGGTCAGCAAGCCAGATCTTTGTGCCTTTCTGGCAAACTGTTTCTTCCTTTGCCTACTCTGTTGGAGCGTCTATAGTATCGGTTGGAGCAGGGTGTGGCCGTGTGGGTGTGGGTGTGGGTGTTGCGATTTTGGCGGAAAGGTGCGTGGTGTTGGAGCAGGGTCAGTGCAAGTATGTTTGTGTGACTCCTCCGTGGCTCCGTGATCGAAGAGAGGCCATCATGTCCAGAAGCGGAACACAAATGGTATGAGGTAATGCTACCGCCGCGTGAACTATTATCTGGCGTGGACAAATCTAGGTACAAAAAAACCAGGACCGTGGACTTGCTAAAACGGGCCACGAGAACATCAATCCAGGTAGCGAGGAACAGGAAAAGCACCAAAGGGCAAAGGCAGCAGAGACCCACAGGCCAATTGAAGGCAGCCCAGCAACACAAGAGAAGACAGGTACAGACGTGTCAATCAGCCAAAGATCCCATGGGCTCCGAAACTCCACGGTCCTGGTTGAAGACTACTAGGGTATACGCAACCTGTACCTGAAGATCGTATTCCTTTGTTGAGCAAATATTAATGTCAATATGGTTTGGTGATATTCACTTCTTCAACATGATCATACTAATTAACGAAGCAAAGCTTAGAGCCTTAGAGACCTTTTACAAACTTTCACTCCCTGTGCGCGCGTATTCTTAAAGCTTTAGAATATTAGGAGTGCTTAGCACGGATCAGTAACCATAATCGTCCTCCGCTAGCATCGCACTGTATTCCGGATCCAACGGAAGCAGCTGCCGTGGCAGCGTGAGGACCTTGACCTCACACAACCAGGCCAACAAGCTGGAGCAGCACGATCTCTCCAGGTAGCAGCCGCCAGCGTCGAGCAGCTCGAGACGGGGGCAATGGTCGAGGAACGCGCGTAGAGTATTGGCAGTGGTGAGGCCGCGCGGCAGCACAAGCCGCTCCAGCATTGCGAGCTTGGGGACAACCCTGTCAACGAAATCCTTATGCAATCGGAAGAAGGACGTCACGTGCAGGCTGCTCAGCGATGGCGCTCTGCATTCACGAGATTTGAGAGATGTTAGCATAAAGAAGGATCTTACCCCGCATAACACCCCTAAGATTAACCCCTATCACAACAAGACTCTGCCCATCGATTCATGTAAGATTGTGAATTTGTGACATGGTATATGCTCCTGGTTGAAATGCTAGATCCGCTTTGGTGACAAGCGTACGTACCTTGTGGCAAGGTAGATTAGGAGATGGCAGTCGACGGGGCCGCGGAAGGACTTGCACCGGCCTGCGCTGCGGTCCACGGCGGCGCGTGCCATCGCCAGCAGCCCCGCGGGGGGTTCTTGTGTGTTGAAGAACACCTCGTCCTCGTCGTAAGCAACGCCAATATACTCCTCCCAATCGAACGCGATGTCAATGTGCTGCCACAGCATCGGCTCCTCAACCGCAAGACGCCGCCACGACGCGCAAACAAGCCCGGCGCTGCTGAGGACGTCCACGTGCGGGACACGACGGAAGATCTCGTACCCCACGTCGCGGGGCAGCTCAGCCCAGTTTCTTGTCGCAGACGGCGGTTCCGGGGGGACGACGCCATCCATGCTTACGCCGGGTTCGCTTGGTTGTTGGGCCTAAGGTTCGTCTGTTGCGTTAGAGCAACTCCAGCAAAACCCCTACTTAGGACCCTACTCTATTATTAGAGTTTTGAGTTAAAAAAATCAACTCTAGCACAGACCCTACTTGATCTCTCATTTTACATGCCCCCTTAAATTCCACCACCAAACCCTCGTTCCCAGGGTCCTTCCACCTCCCCCTCATCCGTGGGCCCCACCGTTTTCTTTTTCATTTGCCTTTTTTTTTTCTCTTCTTTTTTCCTTTTTCCTCTCCTCTCCTTTCTCCCGCACGCCGCCGCATCTAGCCCGGCGCCGTCGACGCGCTGGCCGCCCGCGCCCGTCGACGGAGGCCAGCGTGTCGGCCGCGGCGGCGGCGCTGCCCTCCTCTTCCTCGGCTACGGAGGCGGCGGTGACGTGGAGCGCAACGACGCGGTCCCCGGCGGCGGCGGCCTTGACGAGCTCCCAGGTGAGCAGCTCCCTCCCGGCGGCGTCCCGGCACAGCGCCACCACCACCGTCCTCCGTGCGGTGCTCCTCCACGGCGCCACGCCGTTCAAAGGCGCATGGAGGACTCCACCTCCAGGGCCGCGCGAGCATGGTGCGCTTCGTCCCGCCCCTTCTTCCTCCCTGACGCCGCGGGAACGGCGAGGCTAGCTCCTTGAGGTGTTCGAGCTTATCTTGATCACGGCTATTTGCCCAGAAGAATGTTAGATAGGCTGATTGTCTGGTTCATACCACCAAAGTCCTTTTGATGTATGCTCTGTTATCAGAATTGTGATTTAGTTCTTTAGTTATCAGTTCATGTGTTATCAGAATTGTGATTGCCAAATGATTTTGATGTATGCTCTGTTTGAGAAACTGATAGTAAATTCTTTGAGTGCTAAATGTCAATAATCAGAATTGTGAATGGATCAATACAGGTGCTTGTGCACCATACCTGAATTATTTTAGTTATGGGATGTACATATATTGCTTCTGAATTTCTGGTAAAATACTTTCGGTTCAGTGTTATCTCTGAATGTCTGATTGTCTGTTTTTATCTCTGAATGACATGTTTTTTTATGCCTGCTAGTGAGGTGTACTAGCAGGTGCATTTTTCAGTGTAGGTGTATTTTTCAGATTGAAAACAGTACACCTTGCTTGCCTTCTTGCCATGCTGCTTGTTCAGTGTAGAATTCAGATTTTTGTATGATTCTTGTTTATGAAGGGATTGGAACTGTATTTTTCTTCTCAGAGCAAATAATTTTAGTGCCATTTCAGTTGAGGATAATCAATTTAGTTGAGGATAATTTCAGTGCCATTCTCAGAGCTGAGATGCTCTGCTCTGGGTGCCTGCTCTCTGGTTGTTACTTGGTAATTGATGTCATAGCAGTTCAGTTTCAGTTCAGCTCATATATTCTCTGCTCAGTTGTTTTCAAAATGCTTTCAGATTCAGTAAAGAATGACCTGACATGCTTCAGTCAGGAGCTATTTTGTTTTCAGATAGCAGTGTGTTGCTATTTTGTTTTCAGTTAGGAGCAATTCCATTAATTTGCATTCTTGTCAAAGCAATTCCACTGAACGAATGCTGGACTGAAATCTATTCATACATTGTCTGGAGTGTGTAGTTTCAGTCTGTCAGGTTTCAGCAAGTTTCAGCTGACAGTGTTGCAAGTGCAACAGCCAGCTACACTTGCAGTACTTGGAGATATCAGTTCACTCACTGTGTTGCAAATCCAACAGACATGCACATATATGCCCAGATTTTATAGAAAACAGAGAAATTACAGAGCGCATTCAGAATATTATAGTTGAAATTACAGAGAAAATACAGTTTATAGAAGACAGCTCTATTCACTGAGATTCTCAAGAAGTATCATTAACAGAACACTTTTATTTCAAGGAACTAAAATATTGGATGCTTTCCTATACATGAAACTTCTTGCGCTTTTCCTCGAGCCCTCACGAAGACCGGCAAGGATCAAGATGTCGTCAACATCGGAATTGTCCTCTTCCTCTTCATCCCACAGTCGAAGAGCTCCACTTTCAGGACTTGACATCTACCATAGGAAAAAAAAAACAATCTCAGAACAAATGTTACTATGATATAAGAAAAAGAAAACAGTGAAAGAAAAAGAAAACATAATAATTGTCAATGGGACTACTTCAGATTGACACCAGAATCCCCTACTATGCTAGAGCCACCACAGTTCCTTTTTTCGGCAACAAGATTATGTTCAAGTTATATTCTCAATTCATTCTCTGTTCTATTACAACTCCATCAGTGAAATGATATATCATTTCCTTCCCGATGTTGCCTTAGAGTAAACGACCAATTATGAAAACAGTTTACAGCAAGTAGCATACATATTTGGTGTTTCTGAACTGAAACCAAAAAATAAATAATTTCCAAGCTTGCCAAGGAAACATGAAACTTGTAAATCTATATATCTGCACAGTTATTCACAAGCACATACACACAAGCACATTTGAAAGCATGTCAAAAGGACTATACTGCAGTGCACAGGCTGCTGGATTCTATTTCACTCTAATTCTGTCAATGGGCGGATTTCGATTTTCTAAATCTTCCACGAAACCAGGGAAATGTTCTGCTCTTTTTTGGACTGATGATGCTGGATGTTTCTCACTTGACAGCTACAAGTTCAGCAAATTTGGTTATGAACTGAGGGCTATCCAACGCTCGATGTCACAATCGTTTCATCGAACATCTAGCGAGCGCCCGGCAGCAAAGCAGCCTGGAGCTCACACTAACACCAGCGCAAACAGAAACAAGAAGAACAACCTAGCTCGGCCTGCTACGAGGTGAAGAATTTACAGAAATTGGATGACGAAAAAACAACCTTGGCAGCTGTGAGCTTGATCCGCGACTGTACGACACGACGGAGCAGACCAGTAGCGGAGGACACGCCGGAGCAGACCAGGAAGGCGGGCGGAGCGGCGTCGGGACGGGCGACGGCGTCGCGGCGCGCGGCGGCGAGCGGCGGAGTGGCAGGCGGAGCGGAGCGGGGCGCGCGGCGGCGCGCGGCGGGAGCGGTGGTCGAGATGTGCAGGGAGGAAGAAGATCCATTATTTTTTTTATAAACTCTGACAAATAGGTCCCACATAAAATAGGGTTTTTGGGCCATGACTGCTGGAGTTGAAACAAGTTTTTGAACCTCTATTTTTTCGTACCAGCCTCTAAAATGAAAATAAAGACCTTAATTTAAGGTCTTTTGCTGGAGTTGCTCTTACACATATATTTCGGTGTAGATCCAGTTGACCTTCTCGTGTAAAGTAGTAGTAGCTTCGGAAAACTTTCGTAAATCAATATTTGCAATGTTGTCGGAGGCATGTATTGGGCTCTTGGGGCTAGGCCACTCGGGCTGGCACCATGGAACTCACGTGAAAGGAGCGAAGCACGGCGTTCGACGCGCACGGTGCGCCCGTCAGACGGGCCTTTATCATGGACGTTCGGTGTCCTCATGGGTGCGGCCTGCAGCCTGCAGGCCAGCATTGGCCAATCAGTGCGGGCGCTGCACACATGGCCTTCCTGAGATGCTGGTGCATTCGGACGCGGCCGGCCGTGCGTGATGCGCGGCACGCGAGGGACTGGGAACAGCGTCGCGAGAGCGCGAGGACGACGGCTCTGGTGCGCGTACGCGCGAAGAGTCGACGATGCTTCGAAACCTCCAATGGGATACAGTACAGGTCAGATACAACCAGGTTTTCCTTGCATCACTTTGATCGTGTCTAACGAAGACGTTCTGTAGTTTATTTCTCCAATCACTTTGATACAACCAGGTTTTCCTTGCATCATTTTGTTCAGTACCTTGCATCACTTTGGTGGTCAACGATGAGATGACATGGAGATAGCAGATCTTATTAAGTTTGCGGCAGCATTGGCCTGTTGTGGATAAATTTTCACTTAGTTCGGGATAAGCCATCAAAAGCCATGGACATATTTGTTTGCATGAGTTCACAAACTTGCTTCCAATATCATGTCAATGGTACCGGCTTCGGAACCTTTGTGCACAAGAACAAGATGCAAGTTCATGATCATGGCAAATATTCTAGGGTGTTTCAGCTATCTAGATCCATCATTGCTGATCATTCTGATGATATCATTATCTCCATAACATACAAAGACACCACCGTAAGCGTAGCAAATATATATCGAATTTGCCCTGTATATGGTTGATTTTTTGACCTAGCTTCTAACGTTTGACTCATTATACATGTTTATTTTATGACCTATATTATTCTTCGATTGGTAGGCGCATGCTTTTGGATAGTGATATTACTATGGTGAATTCTTCCCATTTCACATTTTATTGTCTTTCTTTTTAGGTGTTCATCAAAGAGGCGTGCATATGTGATTGTTTGCGTTATATCCTGTCGGAAAAAAACAAACACGTAGAAATTTTTGCCATTACAACACAAAATGCAACATGACAGGTTTTGGTAATGAATTATGCTATGATAGTGAACACAGAGTGATATCAGTTCATATGAGGACATAGTTACATTATTCAATTTGTTATTGAGAAGCAAACTCTCTAGCTCAGAATCGATGTTTTCTCTAAATATGAGAAGAGAGAAGTATTGATTGATGCGTCTCTCTCCAAGTTTCATGAAGCAACTCCCTTGAGCGAGATTACATCAATGCCACGGACGTGTGACGATGCTTAAACGATTCCCAAAAAAAGAAAAAGAAAAAGAACGAATGATCCCGCCGGGTGTGTGACAATGCATGTCCGATATTCAGATATCTAAAGCTGAAATTTTGTATGCTCGACAGTTTTTTTTTTGTTTTGAGATGAGTGTATGCTCGACAGCTGTCACATGCCACTGAAGCTTCTTTCGTTAAGCCCAAGAAAGAAAAGGCCCATTAACCCCATCAAGGGAGGCAAGACCTTTGCCCCAACCCCACTCCCCTCCCCCGTTCCCCAACACAGCCGCCGCAAGCACCGCCGATCGAGTTGCGCCCATGGAGGACGTCGTCACCGACGCGCCGCCGCCGTCCCGCTTCTCCCCCGACGACCTCGATAACTTCGCCGCTCCCCCTCCACAGCCCACCCCCATCCTCGTTGTCTCCCCCAACCCTAGCACTCCCTCCCCGCGCCTCATCGTCCTCATCTCCCCCCCCTCCCTCGCGCTCCTCGCCCACCTCACTTCCCCGCCCCCGCTCCTCGCTTCCCTCCTCCTCCCCGACCTCTCCCTGCAGTCCCACGAGCCCATCCGCGTTTACCTCCACCCCTCCGGCTCCCTCCTCGCCGCCGTCCAAAGCGCCGTCCCTGCTCACCGTGCTCGCCCCGCCGCCAAGGCCCTCATCTCGAAGCTCCAGCCGGAGGAGGTGCTGGTCCTGGACGCGGTCCGGAGCGACGCGTACAGGGGCAGGCTCGCCGCGGACGAGCCGGTCGAGGGGAAGTTGGAGACCCGCGCGGCGCGGCGTCAGGGCGGGGTGGGCGCGGCCAAGGGCGTGACGGCGCTGGCCCCGCCCGGGAGCGTTGTGGACGGGCTCGGCGCCGCGGTGGTGACGGAGTGCGAGATCCGCGGGAAGGCGGCCAGCATGGTGGTGACGTGGCCGGCCGGCGCGAGGCCCGCGGAGTTCGGGGTCATGCGTCGCGTCGCGGCGGAGCTCGGCGTCGACCCCGTGAAGGCCGCGGCGAGGCTCTCCGGCCGGTCCGAGTTGGATGCGCTTTACACCTGAGATTGTTCGCTGCTCTGCTTCTGATTTCGTTTGCTGTGTTGTTGAGGTTTATTTAAGACAATTTGGAGAGAAATCTGAGTGACTGAGATGTATCAGAAGAGATTACTTGTGTTTGGCCTGATTTTTTCATATATGGTTTCGTGATATGCAACTGAGCAAATTCTGGTATGAGTTAACTGTATCATCGCCAGTTGATCATCGCTGCATTGTATAGCGGCCTTGTCTTTGCTTGTACCTGGGAAGGCGCTGAATTTTCCCCAGATTATGCAGGAACTGAATTTTTAATGCTTAAGTTCTCTGAAGTTCCTGCGTTTTGAGCCCTATCTGCATCCTTGCTAACTTAACTGTGCACGCATAATACAATTTTCGGATAACTTTTGTTTGCTTGCCACAAGATGAGTTCCATTTCGCAGGTTGATTTCCCTGATTAAATTATGCGCGATAAAACGTTCCTTGTATGTGTGGAGGGACACTGTGTGGCCTGGCCAACAGGCCAGATTCAATGACAAACCCAAGGCAAAATAAAGATGGGCCGGGCTAACTTTGACGTAATCCACAAACTGGGCCCGTCTAAAATGACAGTGTCACCCAGGATCGAGTCCCTCACGACGTCGTCACCACTCCGGCCGGTCGCCTCCTCGAATCGACCAAGCCAGCCACGCCATGGACGCCCTCACCCGCCTCCACCGCTCCCTGGTCGGTGGCGACGAAGAGGAGCAGCCGGAGGACTCAATCCTGGGTGACACCGAAGAGCTCTGCTCTCTCTCCCCTCTTCAGGTCAGGCAAAACTCCTCGAAATCTCCGAAATGCTCCGAGAATTTCTTCTGGTTCGCATGAATCTGACTTGTTCTTCGTGATTCGCCTGGCTCAGCGGGTGTACGCCTTCGCGATATGCTTGGTGGTTGGACTTGCCCTCATGATCTTGGTACGCTCCCGCTGTTCGTTCCCCGTACGGTCCTTGCTAGCTTCCCAATTTCCATGTAACGTGGAAAACTAGCCTTGTAAATTAGGCCTTCTCCATTCATTATGCGGCTGAGAAAATGAATTTGAGCCGTGTGTTTGGTATTTTTCAGTTCGGATCATATTCATATGATTTGACATTTAGGCTTGGCTAACTAAGTTATATGTTTAAATTATGGGACCATACGAGTAAATGGAAATGGTAATTTTAGATTAAGTCACAAAAAGGTTGTCCTGTGTCAGAGTTGAGGTCGTGAAGCACATTGTTAGTTTTTCGTCTGTCAATGTTAGAGAAATAATGCTATTGTAGTGCTTAATTGCCATGCAAATGTGAGTTTCCGTCTCTGCTCCTGGAGAATGGAATAGCTATTAATTCCAAATATGTGCAGGAATCATATCCCAAGAAAGTTTCTGCTAAACCTTAAATCTTGAATTACTGTAGACTATTTCAGATAAATTGGTTATGGCAAGCTCGTTTGCACATCGTAGTGTTAGCTTCCGATAACGACTTTGAAGTCTTCATAGCATGATATAAGTTGGTTACAGCAAGCTTCTCTGCACATCATTTCGTTTTCTTATGGTAGAATTCTTCATATCATGTAATACAGTAGTACTTACTTTCACTCTCTTGTGCAGTCACTTCTTGTTTTCGTCAGGCCTATCAAATTTGCGGTATTATTTACATTTGGCAACATAATGGCAGTTGGGAGGTGATTACACAGTTTCTTTATCTCTTTCTCAAGTTCCTCACCTGTACTGTTTCTGCACTGCTATATTAGTATTTGTACAAGTGTCCATACTCTCAGGTTAAGGACTAGAACTTTATTTTATGTTAGCTATTATCTTTCTTAAATACTAGCTAAATGCTGATTTAACTTTTGTTTGGCAGCACAGCCTTTGTAATGGGACCACAAAAACAGCTAAGGATGATGTTTGATCCAGTTCGTGTGTATGCATCAGCTATCTATGTCGGATGTGTTATTCTGGCCCTAATCTTTGCTCTTTGGGTTCGTAATACTGAACTATTATTTTTTTTATCACGGCTATATTCTCTAATCATCTATTTAAATACACTCGTCTCCAAATCCCACATAACCGTGTTCCCTGCCTTTGTTTTAACTGTGCAGATTCATGACAAGCTCCTAACATTGATTGCAATTATATGTGAGATCTGTGCCTTGTTTTGGTAAGGCTTCTATCACTACAACGATTCTAGTAAGTTGTGGTAGTATCAGTCTTACTTGCAAGCAGGCACAAATAAACTTGTGCTAAAATAAGTTAAGAGACAATGTATTGAGATTCAGGCTGCTTCTTAATGTTTATGATCATTCCAATTCCCAATAACTACGATTATTAAGACCAATATATCTACAGTCTGGATAATAGAGCATTATTGTGTCCTCTGCTTTTGTCTGAATCAACTGCAGTTGTTATCCAACACTTTTAGTTTCTCCAGACGTTACTCAAGACTTTTGTTTGTGTCCTGTACTCCTGTGTGCTTTACATCAAATTATTGACGTGCCAAAGAAACAACTGAAGTTCTTAACAGGGGACCAGCTATAACTCATGTGCTACTTATGGTTTTATTAGTACCAATAGCGGCGGTGCCATTCTCTTATTATGCTCTGTTACTTGGTGCTTTGACATGTTTAGACTTTTAAGATAACAATGCTAACTTTCTTACTAACAGTTGTCTAACATTTATTTTTATAGTGTTATAACTTATAAGTGACAATGTGCGAGTTTCAGAACATACCTCTAGTTTCAATCTTGATGTGAAATCACAAAATATTATCTGAAATTTGAAATTTATTTGAGTTGGTTTCACATTCTGGAGTATATGCTAGGCTGCTAGAGACCTGTCTATAACCATAAGCAGCATGACTGCCGGTTTGGAAACGGCAAAGCTGGATCATTAATTGTAGCTTGTGATTGTCAGACTACCTTCCTACAAGAACAGATATTTGTTTCTGTAGTAGATATGTGCTTCCATGATAAATAGCACTGAAACTACATCTTTATGGGCATGCTATATTCCTTTTTGCATAACAATAGCCATCATGGATTGTGAGTCCTGGAAACTTCACAGAGAATACTGTAGGCTGTAGCTATATGAACTTTTCTCACTGACATAGAAACACAGTGGTTCTACTAAATTCCATTTTCCTCTGTTTCCTAGGCCATGCAATACAACATTTATCATTGGTGAAATCATTGGAATTTTATGTCTATATTGTTCTTTACTTCTAAATTTGACTAAAATCTGAAAAAAAAAACCCTGTACAGACATGCAAGAAGGCGGTGTTCTGAAACTGTAAATCTCCATGTTAGCAAACATTGTCTGGGTCTTTGCATACTTCTTTCCTATTTTTGTTTCAGTTGACTGATTTAGTAGACTGTAGACAGCTGGAGCAAAATTTTCTGAACAACTTAACTGATCATGCTCCCATATTTTCTTCTTTTGCCCTTCAGGTATAGTTTGAGCTACATTCCTTTTGCGCGAAGGATGGTTTCTGATCTGATGGTGAAGCTCTGTGACACTGAACTGTGAACTGCGGCGGGCTACTCAAGAATTCAGCGCCTGAAATCAGGGAAGCCTGTGGGTGCATGCTCCTTTCCTATTTCCACTGAGTCCAGACTTGTCTGATAAACAAACAGAGTTGTTTTCTATAAAATGTATGACACGATGCCTTCATTTGTAAAATTGTCACTGCATGTGTAATTCTGACACCCAAACCTTGCAATACTGCAAGGCACTGTTAGTTATGACTATATAGCATACATTTTGACCGCTTTGATTGCTGCTTCAATTTGCATGAACCATTCTCTGAAAAATATTAGATGTTTCTAACCAACATGTATTTTTTTTCTCCTCAAGTCAAGGTTTATAGTCCTGCTTCTAACCTGAAAGCAACGTGAGTGACGCCGTCATGTATTCTTCTTATGCAGAGCTGAAAATTTCCCCGCATGTTCTGAAGCCACCGAGGCACTCTGCTGCAAGTCGATCAACTCCGTAGACCGACTGGTTTGTGTGCTCTAACCAGCCTGGCATTTTTTGGTGGACCCACAAGTCAGCTTAATCACGCGTCGTAACCCATCCCCTGACCTTGCAGCCATTTCAAATTTCAAATTCCTTCTCGCTCCCCGGGCGGCGCCTACATATACACGCACTCCTCGCCCGCACGCAGCACGCTGCGCCTCCCAGTTCTCCCCACCGCTGCATGGGAAAAGCTCTCTCGGTTCTCCGACCACCGCAGCCACCGCGAGAGGGCGAGAGGGAGAAGGAAATGGAGCTGAGGAAGCGCCCGAGGCCGGCGCGCGTCGACCCCGACTTCGTCTCGTCCCCGCCTCCCCTGCTGCTGAGGAAGCGGGTGCGGAAGCAGGCACCCTCGAAGAGGCCGCGGGATGCTGCGGAGGCGGCGAAGCAGCAGCGGCCGCGGAAGAGGTCGAGGTGCGAGGGGCTGGGAGTCGGGAGCCCGGTCACGGGGCTTCATCCTGCGAGCTGCTTCCACCAGGTGCGATCTCTCCCGCCGCCCAAGTCGAGGCGCCGCTTCCGCCCTCGCCATCCCTTCAACTGGTAAGCTGTGTGCGTGCGCTCGTGTTACGTCTGTGCGATCGCGGATGGCGATTCCTACTGTTCGGTGTTCAATTTGGTTTTGCATTCCTGCTAGTGCGCTTAGAGTTGGTTTCAGTTCGGAGTTCTCGGTTGGATTCTCTGGCTACGATGTGTGTGCTTGCTGAGGGGATTGGTTCGTACTGCCTTGAATTTCTCGATTTCGGTTCTAGCGACTCCGAATTGGTGCTTGCATTTGCGTTTTGGGTCTCGAATTCGGTTCGAGGGACTCCGAATTTTGTGCTTGCTCTGGCGTTTTGAAGTGATTCCGAACCTACTGCTGCGGAGTCGAGCTTGATTTTGATGTGATCGCAGTTCAGGGGAAAGCAGTTTGTGGATGTATTACGCCCATTTGTTCCTGCGAGTGAGTGCATCTGGACGTGAGTAGGTTTACACACTTGCCCGAGCAGATGGATTTGGATATGATTCGTATTCGTTCGTAGCATATCAATTTGTATCTGGCTCGTATTTTCTGCCTGTTGCTTAGAAATTTTAAATCATGTGCGTAGGTTCATGTGCCAAGTTGGTTGGAGAACTCGGTGTCTGAATTGAATTAAGGCCTGCATTTCTGTTTGAACCACCTAATCGCAGTTTGGTAGGTGAATTGGATGGATTTTCGTAAGATTTCTTAGTTTTTGCCCTCAAATTTGTTGGAGCAGAGTAATTGTTAACCAATGAGTAGCAGCTGCAGTTTAACACGAATTGCTCTTTATTTCAGTGTTCAGCATGGTAGCTGTGATGATATGCATCCGAACTAGTTAGTTGCATTCACTTATAATAGTTATTAGTTTTTTGACCTTGCATTGGATTGGTGCGTTTAAAGCTTTGTGATCTACATCCGAAACTACAGCAATTTTGGTGTCGTGAGTCTAAACTATCTTCTCCTGCTACTGGATTTGCTCTGACTAGGCCCAATTTTGTCACCGAATTACAATCCGAATTTTGAATTCTGAATGCCAATTATTTCCTGATGCAGGTATGAGCCGGACATGTGGACAGAGATAGCCAAGCACCTGTGTGGCCATGACCTGGTGTGCCTCTCCCTCACCTGCCACTGGTTCCGCCGCCTTCTTGTCGAGGACTCCATCTGGCGCTATGCCTTCATCCGTGATCTCTTGCTCCCCGTTGACTACCAGCCTCCTCCTCGCCCGCTCCACAGCTCCTGGCGCCGCCTCTACGCCGCTGCCTTTGGTAAGCACCAATATATAGGCCCTGTCCGTAATCCACTTGCTTGCAGTGACACTGGATCCAACTTACTGACATTTGTTATTTTCCTCTTGCAGATGGTTCCCACTCATACTGCTACCGCCAGATCAACAAGCACATTGGTAGGTGCAATGGCATCATAGGATTGAATAATTGTCTCTCTTTTTCTAATGTCATTGACGTTCACTGTGATACATGCTGTTTTTAAGTTGACGCCTGTGAGATGCAGATGGGTTGCGGATTGGGGGATTGCTGCTAGACACCCCAAGCGTGCTGCTGACAGGGAAGCTGCCGTTACCGAGGTGCGTGATGAGTGATGTGCAGGTCTCAATTGAGATGATGGGCGCCTGCGTGCTCAACAATGCCCGCCCTGGAATCTGGATCGCTGGTATGTGCTCATATACATCCCATGGTGTCCTTCTCTTCTGATTCTTGCTCATGTGCATTAAACAGCTTGATCCCTCACGGTTTTTGTTTGCTTTTGTTGGATGCTGCAGACAGGCATCTGGTGCGATGTCCCAGGTGCAACATCAACATGTGCCCAGGTAAGCTGGTGGATGCTGGGTAACAAGTCCTGTCACTCTAGTATACTAGTTACTGAATTTTGTTGGGATGGATTGGGTGGTGTAGGGACGGTGCAGATTTTGGATGTACGACACTCTGAGCTATTCCTGGAGGACGAGTACTGGGATGGAACCTGGGAGTACGAGGACCTCGGCGAGCACTTCATGGATGAGGAGGCTGCTGCTGCCTGTTGTGCCGTTTTCAACCGTAACTGCCTCGATTCCTCATATGCTGACTGTACGCCTCACAGCCATCTGATGATTCATGTGCTTTGTTCAATAATTTATATCTCTGTATGCATTGACATGGTTCACAATGGTGTTGCCGGTTCTCTTCAGTTGTTCACAACACCAAGGCCTGGATCAGGAAGCGCAATGACTTGCGGCCCAAGTCGTGCATGACCCCACATGCTGTTGCCATCAACTCCAACCTCCAGCGAAACGGGGGTATGTCTGCACCTGAGCTGACGCAATCGTTCCTTGCTCAATTCCTATGACACTTCTGACATTATGTGTTGTGTTGACAGGACTACTGTCGAAGTTTGAGGCGATGCGCGACACAACCAGGGATGGGCAGGTTGTGTCGCTAAGGATCACGCAGCAGCTCTTTTGATCCTTTGGTTTGGTTTGTTTATGGTGCTGCACCACTCTGTAGAAATGTGTTATTGCCTGGTTCACTGTGATTTAAGCTGACAAGGATGCTGATGAAGGTAGAGGAGAGTGTGCTAGAATAGATGTTGCCTTGCTGTTATTACTACATTATTCTCCAGATTAAGATAATTTGAGCAGTTTTTCAGTTTGCATTGAACTATCGATTAATGTAATGTTGTACTTCAAGTTGCAGAGTTTTTCAGATCCTAATAACAGTGCAAAAAGTTCAGTGCTGTACTTTCTGTGCTCTGCTTCTTTACGTGTTTACATCTGGATTACAATGTGTTGCAATCATTTGTCATGGGTTTTGTCCCTTTACTTTATCCCCCAGTTGCTGATAGCCATCTGAATGCTATTATATGGTTAAGACTCTTGCAATTCTTCTTCTCTTATAATGAATGGCAGAGGTCCTACCCTTATAATGGTATGGTAATTTGGAATGAGAAAAGAACTACAGTGGTATGAGAATGTGGCGCTTTGAATCCTTTGATATCTATGCAGTTTGATATCTATCCAGAAAATTGATGAGTTGTGTGTGTATTGTCTTCTCCAAATGTCGGTGTCCTTCAGAAATTCTTCGCAGTAGCAGGTTATGGCGTGCTCTGTCTGATTGGCATAGGTTGCAGCTGAAACGATATTAGCCGATGTGATGTACATCTTGAGTTCTTGTATATTTACCTGCCAAGGCAAGCGATTTCAAGGCCTAGTTTAAAAGTTGAAAATTATGCATCTTGAGTTCAAGATGCAGATTAGTTCTTGTATATATACCGACATCTTGAGTTCTTGTAAAAAAAGTTCGGTGCCGGATAAGCTACAGTACATGTTTGATTACAGCAACTCTGAACCGCGTCGGATGAATGACATAAAAAGCTTGGGATCCCTAGTGGATCCGATCCCATCATTCCTCTCCGCCGCCATGGCTCAGTCGTCCTCGTTCCCCGACTGGGCGATGCTCGACAGCCACATCTATATGAGGAACGACGACGACGACTCCTTCTGGGCCGACGAACCCACCATGGCCGCCTCCGGCATCTCGAGAGGCGACACGATCCGCGTCTGCTTCAAGTTCGACGAGCCGCCGCGGCCGTCCCGCGTGTACCTGTGGTGGCCGGGCAAGGGCCCGTGCGACCGCTTCTCCGTCGTGGCCGCGCACCGGGACGCCGTGCTCTTCCAGGCCATCTACGAGATCAAAGACTGCGCCTTCGACGCGTTCGAGTACCTCATCTACTACATGATCGACGGCCGCCCGTCGCTGGATCTGATCCCGCCCATCGAGGGCACATTGGACGAGTTCAGGGAAGCCGTCCAAGAACATCGCTTCCGCGTCACCGCCCAGCGCTTGCGCAGGCGAGAGGACCTGGGCCTCGCCGTCCTACGTGGGCCGCGGCGGAGCTGGAGCCTGGAGGTCACCGACGACGCAGCCGAGCTTCACGTGTTCAGGCCCGACGGCGGCGGCGGGTGGGAGACCAAGACGCCGCAGGTTATCTGCCACAGTGCTGCTGCGGAGGACATGGATGGCCCAAGCCCAGGTCTACTGGCGGGTGGACCATTCCTTCTCCTTCGGAGACTATCTTTGCTGGGTCGACTACTGCGTCGGCGGGATGTTCCTCTGCAAGGTGCTGGACGACGGCGACCCTGTCCTCGAGGGGCGGGGCTCCTCTGTTGTAGAGGCATTACTGTACAGGTACAGTAATGCTCACCATCCACCGTCCAAGGCTCATCTGTGGGTTCTATATCTGTGACGTCGTCCGCGACTACCACGGCGGGTTGCCGAGACATTACCACGGCATCGGCGTCGACGAGGACCGCGTGGCCTCTTGAAGTTCGTCATGATCGCCCGTGCCGACGACAACATCGTCTCGCACAGCTTCAACGAACACGACTGTTTCGGTATCAAGACCGCCTCTTGGACGTGGACGATCGCGGACAGGAAGTGGGAGATTGCGGAGACGGTCAATCCCAGTGAACTCGTGCTGGACCATGGCTTGGGGGAGCTCCCGTGCAATGGAGTGTGGCATCCTGTGGTCAGCAAGGCTGACATGGAGACGGTGTACTTTATGTGCAGGGTGGACAAGGTGGAGGAGGCTGGGTGTCCTCGTGAGATATTTCTGGTTGCCATTAGCATGGTTTGGAACACTGTCTTGTCGGCCTTCCCACGTGCCATGCCTGATGAGCCTAATCCCTCGGCCGACAAATTGTGCTTTCTGTTTCTTGTTCCGATTGACCTCCCCAAGTACTTGAAGCAGCTGGACAGCACAACAAGGTATAATCGCGTATCCTGACGCCCATGCGTGTTCTGAGTTTTGGCCAGTTTACATATGCATGCGTATGTTTGTTGTACAAAAACTTAACTGTGCCTTCCTATTCTTGCAGTTTACAGGGGCAGCTACATGTCGCGGCAGAGGTAAATAATCCCTCTGACAATGACCTTGAGGATTGGATTCTTATATAGTTTTTGCAGGGGTCACATCAACATGCTCGAAAGGGATCGCATTCTGCATCAGAAATTTTTCAAGTGATCATTCTGTATCAGAATTGTGAACTGCATTTAATTACATGTGGTACATCTTATGAGATGCTTTTGCTTGGCAAGGCTAAGGGTCAACTTTTCCTCTATTGTTTTGAACTCTGCCTTTGTTCTGTTTGCTAGTTGAGGATGTTTCAATTCTAGATTTTTTTTTTTCTGTTTGAAGCCTGAAATTAATGATGATTCATGCATATCTGATCTTCTGGTTATGTCAGTCTCCGCCTTCAGAAATTCCTATCTGCTTCTGGTTTTCGTTTGCTCTCTGTATTCCTGATTAGCATAGGCTTCAGCATAACGGAATTGAGAGTTAATTAAAGGCAGAAACAGTGAAACACAATAAGTTCTCGGTACTCGTATTCTGTAGAAAAAAAACTCCTTTCTTTCAGAAAAAAAAAATCTGTAGATTCACTGACAAAGAACTTGAACTCGTAGCTGCCAATCCTCACGGTCGTGCTGTATTTCATATGTCTCTTTACTTGATACAGTTGTACATACAACAGATACTCAGTGCCCCAGTCCCCGGAACAGATAACTACAGCTGCACCCAGAGTCACCATGTAGTGCAAACTGCAAAAGTGAACGCTGTTTGATTGGTATGATGCTGGAGACCCTGTGACGAAACGTTCTGTATAGAACGCTGTTTGATTGGCAGTGTTCAGAACTTTCAGTTGTGTTTATTCTGAACGTGAACGATGGAATTTGCTGAAACGTTCTGTACGGGAACTGGAAGTAATCTGTAGTCTGAGCAAACGCAGTGTTCAGCACTTTTAGTTGTGTTTATTCTGAACGTGAACGATGGCATGCATAAATCTCTATGCTTGGACTAGTCTGAGATTGCCGCTGCCATTGGGTTCCCAATATTCCATCTGGAGCCTGAAACACCGCGTCAAATAGGATGGAATCATAGGGATAGAAGGATAGTCGTTAATCACGTGGCTTATATACACTATACCGTAGTTCAATGCTATGAAATAACTTGAAACAACATGCTGAAACTATGCATTGGAGGAGAGTATTTCATTTGCATTCTATATGATGTGGCCTTCTTGGAAACTACGAAATGAAATACCCTTTTGAGATTAGCTTTAAAATGAAACAGAAGGAGTATTGTAATTTGAAATGCGAAAGGAAGTAAGTGGCCTGAAGGTATGACTTTTTGAATGACATCTATGCAGTTTGTTTTTTTGATGAAACAGGAGGGCAGCGCCCTACTGGTTATATATTAAATAGGATAAATAAAAGTTGTACAAGCTGGAAAACAAAAGGAAAAGGAAAATAACTACAGATGACTGTCTATCCATTCTTCTAAATGAGGGGAGTACTTCTTCGATCTGTGTAACAACAGATGAAGTTCATGCTTCAGTTTTACTCTGCATTTCCCAACACTAGGGTCTTCCTGATTGAAAATCCAGTCATTTCGTGTAGTCCAAATGCTCCATGTCATAAGAATAATAATCTCCATTAAGAATAATAATCTATGCAGTTTGTTCTGCAGGCATTCTGATCTTGATGAGATGAGTTGTGCGTATGTGTATGGCCTTCAGAAATTCTTTGAACTACCAGGTTATGATGTGCTCTGTATCTAATTGGCGTAGGTTGCAGTTGAAAAAGATATCAACTGCGGCGATCTGCATATTGAGCTCTTGTATATTTTACAGTTACAAAATCTACCAAGGCAAGAAGTTTTTAGATCCTAGTTTAAAGGGATATGATAACAGCAGCAACTCTAAACCAAAGTTTGGTGCCGGATAAGCTACCGTACGTACACTTTTGATAACAGAGCTAGCTGAACGTTGAGGCATGACAGAGTATTCACTTAGAAAGCTACTGACCATAAAAAAAATTCGACGTTTGACTATGTGGTTAACTTGCTCGAGGTTAAACTTAGAAGAAGTTTTACTTAAAATATCTGAAATAAAAAAAAATCATATTTCTGGACGGAGGGAGTACAAGCTTAACAATACGAGACTGTTGTGCTGCTAAATTATTACATCAAAATTGAAAATACACACACATGCCGTGATTACGGTGGCTGGTGAAGTAAAATGCTAGAGGGAACGATAATATCTAGCTTCCCCACCTAGCTAGCTTTTGTATGATGCACCTTAATCCTCCAAATTGCTGGCAGGATGAAGATCAATATGAAGGGCCAGAAGTGTGACAATAATGCATCAAAGGCCTTAAGCACGCAAACCCATACTGGTTTTCGAATTCCTCCCAATCTAGCACGGGCCATGTTTGCCACACAAAGTAACAACCAGGGTTCCGAGTGGCCATAGAGCATGGATGCAGATATAATCACCCAAACAGCACCTGTAATGGCGTGACTGTGATCAAGTGGAGCAAGCACCAGGTGTAATCCCAAGGCAAAAGCGACCACCAAGCTTCTTACTGAGCTCCGGACTAAGTTGTTAGAAATAACTATAAATTTGTTGCGAATAGAGATGTCTTTACTAGGCGTGGCAAACACGAGGTTGAAGGTAGCCAAACATGAGCTGACGAATGCCAAAGCGTCGGATAGCATAAACGCATCGAAAGTATAACTCCCAGCAAGAATTGGTGTCCCAGGGATACCGTCGCTGGATGATTGATAGTAGCTTCCAGGTAGTGTGAAGGCTGATGCAAATGTCACAGTAGCAACAAGTGCAGAGACAATGCCAATTGTCTGCGATGCACTCGTTAGGTACTTCGAGTCCTTTTGGTCATCTCTTGCGGAAACGTGCTTGTTGCGGAAGAGATCGGCACGGCTTTCACCGCATGGAGCCCCCAGCAATGCTAATGATATTTGTATAACACTTCTTGCATTCTGCAACAACAGTAACACTAACATATGAATTAAGTAGTACTAACACGTAAAAAATGAATTAAGAATTACTAACTCGTAAAGACCAAACGAACTAATTGTTTCCTAATTAGGACATGCATTTCCTCTTCAATCAATCAGGAGGCTGGTCAAGGGGCGGTCAGAAACTCACTTACCCCTTGATAAGTAATCCATGGAGGAATCTTGCTCCATGAAACATCAAGAGGTCTATGGCCTTTCTTATTTGGTACATCCAAACGTACGAGCGGGTTTCGAAATAGATAGTTGAAGACAGTCAGATTCCCAACTTCAACAGCTCGGTGCAGCGCGGTGTCTCCTTCATTGTCCTGCACATTCAGAATCAATGAAAATTCTGGCGTTCGGCAGGCATATTGGACCACCGTGTATTTCTCCTCCTCCACAGCAACGTGGAGGAAGGTCCTCCCTTTGGCATCCCGCAGAGTGGCGCAGTCTGGACACCTCTGGAGCAGGATCTTGACGAGGAGGAGGTTGCCATTCATGGCAGCAATATGTATGGGGTACATCCCTTTGTTGTCCGGCTGATACAAACAACATATTTTAGCATCTAGTAGTGGTCGAGTCGCTGGATAAGGCCTTGACCAGACATGTGGATACCATCTTGTAATAAGCCACTCGTATGGCCACCCCGCCAATGATGCCGCCAAGTGAAGAGGGGTGCTCCCAGTCTGCTTGTCCCTTTGGTTTGCCAGATGCGAGACAAGAGGCACGCTGATGAGGCGGCCACTTTCTCCTTCTACGTCGACCGTCACGTCCTTTAGCCATTCCACAAGCATACGCAGTGCTGCATGCAGAGGAAATCAGTAGAGTGATTTTTCTTTTTTTGCACTAATATGTAGTGGGAACAAACGTTCATTATACGGATAGGCAGGATTGTAGATAGGGAATCAAGAAAATGCAAAATAAAAAGTTTGAGCAAGAAATTAACCTTTAGTTTCTGATCAGAGAAATAAAACAGAACTTACATTCTAATACTATTGGAAAATTGAAATTATCGTACGTGTGTACCTTGGCCGCGAGAAACAGCTGCATGCAAGACGTTTCGACCGTCTGGTCCAGAGCAGGACAAATTGCCTTGGCTTGTGTCGATCAGATGTCGTGCAATCCCCAGTTCACCTAGTGAGATGGCGAGGTACAATGGGGAAGCACCCTCCTGTCCCTCACGTGGAATGCAGGCCAGCTCCGAGTCCTCGGACATGAGCAGGTCGACGGAGGCCTTACTGGCAGCGCGGACCGCCTGGTGCAGGGCCGTTTCCCCACAATGGTTACGCAGCCTCAGGAACTCGGCCACCGTCATCTCGCCGCTGTCGGCTGCGAGATCAACGAGGCAGGAGATCATCTTGGCGTTCCCGGCGGCGGCGGCGCAGTGCAAGGGCGTGTCGCCCCTCTTGTTGCGGGCGACCAGGAGGCCGCTTTTGCCGCTGTGGATCATCCTGGCGCAGCGGAGGAACTCATCGGCGTCGCCGCAGGCGGCGACGACGTGGAGCATGGAGTCCCCCTCATTGCTGGTCACCCCGTCGAGGAGGTGCGGCAACGAGGCTGCTCCAGAGGGGGGTGCAGCAGCAGGCCGCTCGACTTCCACGACGACGACTTGTGCAGCTCTCATGGCATCCTCCTCGTTCAGCCTTAGCAGATCCTCTAGCTGTTCGATGTCGCCACGCCGGGCAGCCATGAACAGCTGGGGATCTAGTATGGCCGCCGGCTGTGCATTTACTGCAGTCGCCGGAGGTGGCGTACGGCCACGAGCAGCTTCTTGCTCGGTTCCGTTAGTGGCTACGGCGGCCATATCACCAGGTGAAGTGATACCTAGCTAGGAGTCTCATTTAGTCCGCAGATACATATTTGCAGTCGTTGGTCACCAGGCTTGATTCCTTACGTTTCGTTTAGGATGGACTACATACTTTCCTCGGCCGGCAAGCAAAGATGATTCGATAAGCACCCACTTTGGTTTCTTAAGATGAACTTTATTCGTTTCCTTCGGACATACAACGCGACAAAGTTTGGAACCGGAAAAGCGTAATAAAGGGTTGCGTGTAAGTTTGGAACCTTAACTGTCTCCAAACTCAATTGAACTCAAAACTACTAGCTAGATTCATCTTTTAAAAATACTAGAAATTTACCCGTGCGTTGCAACGGGTACAATAAAATTTTAAATAATAAAACATTTTCAAAATATGTAAATTTCTAAAACATGGTTCACACATAATAAATTGCATTGACATGTGTTCTTTCTCTTAAAACAATACAAAGAATAACAGAAAAAAATAAAAAGAAAAACCATAAAAGGTAATGAACCTAAATCCCTTAGCTAATCGTAGCCCACACCTAGCTGGACTGACCTACGTCCCTCTCTTTCCCCTCCAGCCCGACTGACTCACCACCTATCTGGGCCGGCCCAACCAGCCAGCCCACAGCCACACTGAACTCGTCACAAAAAAAAAAGTATTCTTTAAGTGGGAATCAAACTCAGGTTGTGAATCACAAGCGCTCGGACTTGCCGCTAGACCACGTGTTGTTTTGTGACTATAATTGATTCTATTGGTATAAGATAGAAAGAATGCTCGGACATTTGAAACTTAAATTGACGTGAATTCGGCATGAATTCAAACAGCAAAGGTTTGAAACTGGAAATTGTGGCTGACGACCTCTTTGAAACTTATTAAGTAGACTATGTTTCAAAAAATAAACATTCTAATTAGAATGTATTTATATTTAACATGGGGACCCGCACATTTATTCGACTAAGTATTAACCAGCCAACTATTGTATTATATTTAACATGGAGTATATTTTATTGAATATTCTACTTGATCGTTTTCATAAGGATGATAATGCATATTTTTTACACTTTAGCATACAGTAGATATTGCAGACTGTGTTTAATGGTAATGGTGATTTTTAAAACAGACAAAGGATACCTAATTTTCTTTTCATAATGGCAGACAATGGTGAATAATTTTTAAAACACATGAAATTATCTTTTACTAACTATTTCTAATGACAGTTGTGAGTTGTTTTATTTTTTTATTAACGTGGGAATTTCTAACCCTTCGAAGTGAATGTGGTAGCTCATTTTATTTGGGCAAATATTAATATAAAAGTGTGATAGCCCACACATTTGCACAGCTAGTATTCAAAATTTTGATGTCCGAGTTGTGTGTGTGGTCTTATGCAAACGCGAATGTTCTTCAGAAATTCTTTGCAAAGCATGTCATAGTTTGGGAAACTAAACGTAGCTCAGCTGGTTAGGTTCATTGTAGTGGAACCAATCCCCTACATTCGGGTTTCAGACTTAGCATGATTTGTTGCATTCACGGCTAATTATTTTTTTCAGTGGGACTCTCAGTCGATAGCAAGTCGCGGTGATTTTGTGAACCTTAAATTCAAACCAACTCAGACTCTCTGAGGCGTCCATAGATGTAGAGTGTGCATGCGTGTGTTTACAGGGGAGATACTAGTGTGTTTGTGTTTATGAATGTCTAGTTTGGGCTGAAAAATATATTAGCCGCCGTGATCTGCACATCTTGAGCAAGAAAGTTGGGTGCCGGACTACAGCACACGTGTTTGAGACCCCTAGCGATTCGGCATCCCCATCATTCCTCTCTGCCGCCATGGCTCCGTCCTCGTTCCCCGACTGGGCGATGCTGGACCGCCACATCTACCTCAGGAACGATGACTCCTCCTTCCCGGCGCACGAACCCACCATGGCCGCCTCCGCCATCTCCCGAGGCGACACGATACGCGTCTGCTTCAAGTTCGACGAGCCGCCGCGGCCGTCCCGCGTGTACCTGTGGTGGCCGGGCAAGGGCCCGTGTGCGACCGCTTCTCCGTCGTGGCCGCGCACCGGGACGCCGTGCTCTTCCAGGCCATCTACGAGATCAAAGACTGCGCCTTCGACGCGTTCGAGTACCTGATCTACTACATGGTCGACGGCTCCCGCCCGTCGCTGGATCTGATCCCGCCCATCGAGGGCACCTTGGACGAGTTCAGGGAAGCCGTCCAAGAACATCGCTTCCGCGTCACCGCCCAGCGCTTGCGCAGGCGAGAGGACCTGGGCCTCGCCGTCCTACGTGGGCCGCGGCGGAGCTGGAGCCTGGAGGTCACCGACGACGCAGCCGAGCTTCACGTGTTCAGGCCCGACGGCGGCGGCGGGTGGGAGACCAAGACGCCGCAGGTTATCTGCCACAGTGCTGCTGCGGAGGACATGGATGGCCCAAGCCCAGGTCTACTGGCGGGTGGACCATTCCTTCTCCTTCGGAGACTATCTTTGCTGGGTCGACTACTGCGTCGGCGGGATGTTCCTCTGCAAGGTGCTGGACGACGGCGACCCTGTCCTCGAGGGGCGGGGCTCCTCTGTTGTAGAGGCATTACTGTACAGGTACAGTAATGCTCACCATCCACCGTCCAAGGCTCATCTGTGGGTTCTATATCTGTGACGTCGTCCGCGACTACCACGGCGGGTTGCCGAGACATTACCACGGCATCGGCGTCGACGAGGACCGCGTGGCCTCTTGAAGTTCGTCATGATCGCCCGTGCCGACGACAACATCGTCTCGCACAGCTTCAACGAACACGACTGTTTCGGTATCAAGACCGCCTCTTGGACGTGGACGATCGCGGACAGGAAGTGGGAGGTATGGGAGACGGTCAAGCCCAGTGAACTCGTGCAGGACCATGGCTTGGGTGAGCTCCCGTGCAACGGAGTGTGGCATCCTGTGGTCAGCAAGGCTGACATGGAGACGGTGTACTTTATGTGCAGGGTGGACAAGGTGGAGGAGGCTGGGTGTCCTCGTGAGATATTTCTGGTTGCCATTAGCATGGTTTGGAACACTGTCTTGTCGGCCTTCCCACGTGTCATGCCTGATGAGCCTAATCCCCCGGCCGACAAATTGACCTTTCTGTTTCTTGTTCCGATTGACCTCCCCAGGTACTTGAAGCAGCTGGGCAGCACAACAAGGTATAATCGCGTATCCTGACGCCCATGCGTGTTCTGAGTTTTGGCCAGTTTACCTATTATGCGTGTTATGCTTGTTGTACAAAACTTGAACTGTGCATTCCTGTTCCTGCAGTTTCCAGGGGCAGCTACACAATGCGCCTTGGGGGTCAATAATCCCTCTGACAAGGACCTTGAGGATTGGGTTCTTGTATAGTTTTGACAGGGGTGAGATCAACATGCTCGAAAGAAATCACATTCTGCATCAGAATTGTGAGCTGCATTTATATGTGGTACATCTTATGAGTTATGAGATGCTTTGGCTTTCGAAAAAATCTTATGAGATGCTTTTGCTTGACTAGGCTAAGGGTCTATTTTCCCTTCTATTGTTTTGAACTCTGCCTTTGTTCTGTTTCCTAGTTGAGGAAGTTTCTATGTGTTTATGCATATCTAATCTTCTCGTCATGTCAGTCTCTGCCTTCAGCAATTCCTGTCTGCTTCTGGTTTGGGTTTGCTCTCTGTATATCTGATTAGCGTAGGTACTCCTATTCTTTAGAAAATTTTCCTTTATTTTTAAGGAAAAAACATTATGTAGGTTGACTGACAAAGAACTTGAACTCGTAGCTGCCAATCCTCACGGTCGTGCTGTATTTCATATGTCTCTTTACTTGATACAGTTGTACATACAACAGATACTCAGTGCCCCAGTCCCCGGAACAGATAACTACAGCTGCACCCAGAGTCACCATGTAGTGCAAACTGCAAAAGTGAACGCTGTTTGATTGGTATGATGCTGGAGACCCTGTGACGAAACGTTCTGTATAGAACGCTGTTTGATTGGCAGTGTTCAGAACTTTCAGTTGTGTTTATTCTGAACGTGAACGATGGAATTTGCTGAAACGTTCTGTACGGGAACTGGAAGTAATCTGTAGTCTGAGCAAACGCAGTGTTCAGCACTTTTAGTTGTGTTTATTCTGAACGTGAACGATGGCATGCATAAATCTCTATGCTTGGACTAGTCTGAGATTGCCGCTGCCATTGGGTTCCCAATATTCCATCTGGAGCCTGAAACACCGCGTCAAATAGGATGGAATCATAGGGATAGAAGGATAGTCGTTAATCACGTGGCTTATATACACTATACCGTAGTTCAATGCTATGAAATAACTTGAAACAACATGCTGAAACTATGCATTGGAGGAGAGTATTTCATTTGCATTCTATATGATGTGGCCTTCTTGGAAACTACGAAATGAAATACCCTTTTGAGATTAGCTTTAAAATGAAACAGAAGGAGTATTGTAATTTGAAATGCGAAAGGAAGTAAGTGGCCTGAAGGTATGACTTTTTGAATGACATCTATGCAGTTTGTTTTTTTGATGAAACAGGAGGGCAGCGCCCTACTGGTTATATATTAAATAGGATAAATAAAAGTTGTACAAGCTGGAAAACAAAAGGAAAAGGAAAATAACTACAGATGACTGTCTATCCATTCTTCTAAATGAGGGGAGTACTTCTTCGATCTGTGTAACAACAGATGAAGTTCATGCTTCAGTTTTACTCTGCATTTCCCAACACTAGGGTCTTCCTGATTGAAAATCCAGTCATTTCGTGTAGTCCAAATGCTCCATGTCATAAGAATAATAATCTCCATTAAGAATAATAATCTATGCAGTTTGTTCTGCAGGCATTCTGATCTTGATGAGATGAGTTGTGCGTATGTGTATGGCCTTCAGAAATTCTTTGAACTACCAGGTTATGATGTGCTCTGTATCTAATTGGCGTAGGTTGCAGTTGAAAAAGATATCAACTGCGGCGATCTGCATATTGAGCTCTTGTATATTTTACAGTTACAAAATCTACCAAGGCAAGAAGTTTTTAGATCCTAGTTTAAAGGGATATGATAACAGCAGCAACTCTAAACCAAAGTTTGGTGCCGGATAAGCTACCGTACGTACACTTTTGATAACAGAGCTAGCTGAACGTTGAGGCATGACAGAGTATTCACTTAGAAAGCTACTGACCATAAAAAAAATTCGACGTTTGACTATGTGGTTAACTTGCTCGAGGTTAAACTTAGAAGAAGTTTTACTTAAAATATCTGAAATAAAAAAAAAAAATCATATTTCTGGACGGAGGGAGTACAAGCTTAACAATACGAGACTGTTGTGCTGCTAAATTATTACATCAAAATTGAAAATACACACACATGCCGTGATTACGGTGGCTGGTGAAGTAAAATGCTAGAGGGAACGATAATATCTAGCTTCCCCACCTAGCTAGCTTTTGTATGATGCACCTTAATCCTCCAAATTGCTGGCAGGATGAAGATCAATATGAAGGGCCAGAAGTGTGACAATAATGCATCAAAGGCCTTAAGCACGCAAACCCATACTGGTTTTCGAATTCCTCCCAATCTAGCACGGGCCATGTTTGCCACACAAAGTAACAACCAGGGTTCCGAGTGGCCATAGAGCATGGATGCAGATATAATCACCCAAACAGCACCTGTAATGGCGTGACTGTGATCAAGTGGAGCAAGCACCAGGTGTAATCCCAAGGCAAAAGCGACCACCAAGCTTCTTACTGAGCTCCGGACTAAGTTGTTAGAAATAACTATAAATTTGTTGCGAATAGAGATGTCTTTACTAGGCGTGGCAAACACGAGGTTGAAGGTAGCCAAACATGAGCTGACGAATGCCAAAGCGTCGGATAGCATAAACGCATCGAAAGTATAACTCCCAGCAAGAATTGGTGTCCCAGGGATACCGTCGCTGGATGATTGATAGTAGCTTCCAGGTAGTGTGAAGGCTGATGCAAATGTCACAGTAGCAACAAGTGCAGAGACAATGCCAATTGTCTGCGATGCACTCGTTAGGTACTTCGAGTCCTTTTGGTCATCTCTTGCGGAAACGTGCTTGTTGCGGAAGAGATCGGCACGGCTTTCACCGCATGGAGCCCCCAGCAATGCTAATGATATTTGTATAACACTTCTTGCATTCTGCAACAACAGTAACACTAACATATGAATTAAGTAGTACTAACACGTAAAAAATGAATTAAGAATTACTAACTCGTAAAGACCAAACGAACTAATTGTTTCCTAATTAGGACATGCATTTCCTCTTCAATCAATCAGGAGGCTGGTCAAGGGGCGGTCAGAAACTCACTTACCCCTTGATAAGTAATCCATGGAGGAATCTTGCTCCATGAAACATCAAGAGGTCTATGGCCTTTCTTATTTGGTACATCCAAACGTGCGAGCGGGTTTCGAAATAGATAGTTGAAGACAGTCAGATTCCCAACTTCAACAGCTCGGTGCAGCGCGGTGTCTCCTTCATTGTCCTGCACATTCAGAATCAATGAAAATTCTGGCGTTCGGCAGGCATATTGGACCACCGTGTATTTCTCCTCCTCCACAGCAACGTGGAGGAAGGTCCTCCCTTTGGCATCCCGCAGAGTGGCGCAGTCTGGACACCTCTGGAGCAGGATCTTGACGAGGAGGAGGTTGCCATTCATGGCAGCAATATGTATGGGGTACATCCCTTTGTTGTCCGGCTGATACAAACAACATATTTTAGCATCTAGTAGTGGTCGAGTCGCTGGATAAGGCCTTGACCAGACATGTGGATACCATCTTGTAATAAGCCACTCGTATGGCCACCCCGCCAATGATGCCGCCAAGTGAAGAGGGGTGCTCCCAGTCTGCTTGTCCCTTTGGTTTGCCAGATGCGAGACAAGAGGCACGCTGATGAGGCGGCCACTTTCTCCTTCTACGTCGACCGTCACGTCCTTTAGCCATTCCACAAGCATACGCAGTGCTGCATGCAGAGGAAATCAGTAGAGTGATTTTTCTTTTTTTGCACTAATATGTAGTGGGAACAAACGTTCATTATACGGATAGGCAGGATTGTAGATAGGGAATCAAGAAAATGCAAAATAAAAGTTTGAGCAAGAAATTAACCTTTAGTTTCTGATCAGAGAAATAAAACAGAACTTACATTCTAATACTATTGGAAAATTGAAATTATCGTACGTGTGTACCTTGGCCGCGAGAAACAGCTGCATGCAAGACGTTTCGACCGTCTGGTCCAGAGCAGGACAAATTGCCTTGGCTTGTGTCGATCAGATGTCGTGCAATCCCCAGTTCACCTAGTGAGATGGCGAGGTACAATGGGGAAGCACCCTCCTGTCCCTCACGTGGAATGCAGGCCAGCTCCGAGTCCTCGGACATGAGCAGGTCGACGGAGGCCTTACTGGCAGCGCGGACCGCCTGGTGCAGGGCCGTTTCCCCACAATGGTTACGCAGCCTCAGGAACTCGGCCACCGTCATCTCGCCGCTGTCGGCTGCGAGATCAACGAGGCAGGAGATCATCTTGGCGTTCCCGGCGGCGGCGGCGCAGTGCAAGGGCGTGTCGCCCCTCTTGTTGCGGGCGACCAGGAGGCCGCTTTTGCCGCTGTGGATCATCCTGGCGCAGCGGAGGAACTCATCGGCGTCGCCGCAGGCGGCGACGACGTGGAGCATGGAGTCCCCCTCATTGCTGGTCACCCCGTCGAGGAGGTGCGGCAACGAGGCTGCTCCAGAGGGGGGTGCAGCAGCAGGCCGCTCGACTTCCACGACGACGACTTGTGCAGCTCTCATGGCATCCTCCTCGTTCAGCCTTAGCAGATCCTCTAGCTGTTCGATGTCGCCACGCCGGGCAGCCATGAACAGCTGGGGATCTAGTATGGCCGCCGGCTGTGCATTTACTGCAGTCGCCGGAGGTGGCGTACGGCCACGAGCAGCTTCTTGCTCGGTTCCGTTAGTGGCTACGGCGGCCATATCACCAGGTGAAGTGATACCTAGCTAGGAGTCTCATTTAGTCCGCAGATACATATTTGCAGTCGTTGGTCACCAGGCTTGATTCCTTACGTTTCGTTTAGGATGGACTACATACTTTCCTCGGCCGGCAAGCAAAGATGATTCGATAAGCACCCACTTTGGTTTCTTAAGATGAACTTTATTCGTTTCCTTCGGACATACAACGCGACAAAGTTTGGAACCGGAAAAGCGTAATAAAGGGTTGCGTGTAAGTTTGGAACCTTAACTGTCTCCAAACTCAATTGAACTCAAAACTACTAGCTAGATTCATCTTTTAAAAATACTAGAAATTTACCCGTGCGTTGCAACGGGTACAATAAAATTTTAAATAATAAAACATTTTCAAAATATGTAAATTTCTAAAACATGGTTCACACATAATAAATTGCATTGACATGTGTTCTTTCTCTTAAAACAATACAAAGAATAACAGAAAAAAATAAAAAGAAAAACCATAAAAGGTAATGAACCTAAATCCCTTAGCTAATCGTAGCCCACACCTAGCTGGACTGACCTACGTCCCTCTCTTTCCCCTCCAGCCCGACTGACTCACCACCTATCTGGGCCGGCCCAACCAGCCAGCCCACAGCCACACTGAACTCGTCACAAAAAAAAAAGTATTCTTTAAGTGGGAATCAAACTCAGGTTGTGAATCACAAGCGCTCGGACTTGCCGCTAGACCACGTGTTGTTTTGTGACTATAATTGATTCTATTGGTATAAGATAGAAAGAATGCTCGGACATTTGAAACTTAAATTGACGTGAATTCGGCATGAATTCAAACAGCAAAGGTTTGAAACTGGAAATTGTGGCTGACGACCTCTTTGAAACTTATTAAGTAGACTATGTTTCAAAAAATAAACATTCTAATTAGAATGTATTTATATTTAACATGGGGACCCGCACATTTATTCGACTAAGTATTAACCAGCCAACTATTGTATTATATTTAACATGGAGTATATTTTATTGAATATTCTACTTGATCGTTTTCATAAGGATGATAATGCATATTTTTTACACTTTAGCATACAGTAGATATTGCAGACTGTGTTTAATGGTAATGGTGATTTTTAAAACAGACAAAGGATACCTAATTTTCTTTTCATAATGGCAGACAATGGTGAATAATTTTTAAAACACATGAAATTATCTTTTACTAACTATTTCTAATGACAGTTGTGAGTTGTTTTATTTTTTTATTAACGTGGGAATTTCTAACCCTTCGAAGTGAATGTGGTAGCTCATTTTATTTGGGCAAATATTAATATAAAAGTGTGATAGCCCACACATTTGCACAGCTAGTATTCAAAATTTTGATGTCCGAGTTGTGTGTGTGGTCTTATGCAAACGCGAATGTTCTTCAGAAATTCTTTGCAAAGCATGTCATAGTTTGGGAAACTAAACGTAGCTCAGCTGGTTAGGTTCATTGTAGTGGAACCAATCCCCTACATTCGGGTTTCAGACTTAGCATGATTTGTTGCATTCACGGCTAATTATTTTTTTCAGTGGGACTCTCAGTCGATAGCAAGTCGCGGTGATTTTGTGAACCTTAAATTCAAACCAACTCAGACTCTCTGAGGCGTCCATAGATGTAGAGTGTGCATGCGTGTGTTTACAGGGGAGATACTAGTGTGTTTGTGTTTATGAATGTCTAGTTTGGGCTGAAAAATATATTAGCCGCCGTGATCTGCACATCTTGAGCAAGAAAGTTGGGTGCCGGACTACAGCACACGTGTTTGAGACCCCTAGCGATTCGGCATCCCCATCATTCCTCTCTGCCGCCATGGCTCCGTCCTCGTTCCCCGACTGGGCGATGCTGGACCGCCACATCTACCTCAGGAACGATGACTCCTCCTTCCCGGCGCACGAACCCACCATGGCCGCCTCCGCCATCTCCCGAGGCGACACGATACGCGTCTGCTTCAAGTTCGACGAGCCGCCGCGTGTCGTACCCCATTTCTGGAGCACTAGTGCTTACCGTATCAGTCCCTGGATCAGACGCTGATACGAACACTTTATACAGACTGATATCACAGAGTCATCACTTACATAAATATTACCGAGTCTCATACAAGCCTTCAAACATAAAAGGTCTTACAACAGAAGGCCAAAGGCCACTTTATTACAACAAGCATCAAGCAGGTGGGCTGCAACAGCAGAACCACTTAAATACTACTACAGCGGAAGTCGAGAGCGGTACTAGCACAGGCATCTTGAGTGTAGACGGAACCCTACTCTTCATCACCATCTTCCTGATACTCAGGTTCCTCATCTGAATGATTAAGCAAGGGTGAGCACATAGGGTACTCAGCAAGTCCTAACAACAAGGGGTTTAAGCATGCATGGATAATTTCAAGGATAGGCCGAGGGTTTAGTAACTGGGCGGAAAGCCAGTTTTATGCAGGGGTTGTTTGTAAAACAAAACAGTTCGCAAACCACTAATCAAGGTTATCATTGAGGATTAATGGGGTTAATTGGCCCTGGGGGAGACAAAGTCCATCCCGCCAGTTCCCACATTTTAACGCTGGCAGGAAACCAGCACACGGTTCCACACCGGAGTATTCCAAAAACACACCAAGGAATTTACTCACACCGTTATACTAATCATTGTGTGGCACAAGCTTTCGCGTTGCCCAATACCGTGGAGCACGGCTATCATGATAGATTTGGAACTCTGCAGAGGTTGTACACAATTCCCCACAAGGCATGTCAGCCCTTCCCATCGTCATGGATCGGACAGACACACTAATGGTCCCGTACCTACTTGGTGTCACCGCGGCACCACCACGGAAATACTGCGACCAGGGGCTTCACAACATCATCATTATCATGTAGAAAGGCCTGAAGAATCACCATACGCCGGATCCCGACACCTGCCATGTCGAGTCTTCTCCTGGCTTCCGCCGCAACTCCTGCCTCCCAGGTGGGTACCGGGTGAACACTATAGTAGGGTGTGGTTCCAAACCTTTCCCATACAAGGCATGTGGTTGTACGGAAGGTGCTAGGCAAGGCGGCACATGAACCGGTCCTTATACGACCGAAGCAAGCATCTTCAATAGCTATCCTCAAAGGAGGAATCGCATCCCAGAGATAGGCCTCCCCACTGAGGACTACCTCGCCAGCTCCCGCCAGAAGTACCCCACTATGGGTTACAATTATCACTAGTATACTGCACCATCCCACATTTCATATTCACACGCACTCCTCCAAACACACACCATTTTACACCAAAAGTATGTATAGCAAGATTAATTAAGTACACATGTAATAAGCCCTAAGCAGCATAGCATATCAACACATCATTAAGGAATTAATGACAGTGAATCCTAGGGTTAACAAGGCAGTGGATGAACAATTAACAAGGTATAGCAATCATCAGCATAGGATCATCTAGCATTTAAAGCATATTTAAAATATCATGCACAGTTATTTCCTAAACAGGCTCTAAATAGGACTATTTGTAATCATAGGATCAATATGACCAAGAGGTTAGGACTTGCCTTCACCAAAGTCTTCTTCTTCTAAGTCCTCGTAATCCGGATCCTCAGCTCCTTCCTCAAAGACTTGCTCCTCTATTGATCAAAAGCAACGACGATCGAATTAACTACCGATCAAACAATTAATTAACAAGCATATAAATCAAAGAAGACCAAAAAAAAAAAAAAAAAAAAAAAAAGAGATCAACAATAGAGGGTTTTGATAACAATAAATAGCTTATGATTTTAGATGAATTTTGGTGGAAGAATCACCAAAATTGGAGCTAAGATGAAAAAGATATGAATTTCACAAGTTTGCAACATAGGAAATAATTAGGATTAAGCTAAGTAATTAAGCATAGACATAATCCTAATTATTATGGAGTAAACAAGTGTTGCAAAATGACTAGGAAATAATCTAGTATTTTTAGGAATTTTATGGAATTTTTCTGATAAAGGAAAGTGCTCGAAATAGATTCCTGGGTACAAACTGTGTGTGAACTTAGCAATTTCCAGAGGCTGTGTGAGGCTGACGAGTGGGCCACTGGGGCCGGGGTCACTGTGCAGCACTGTTCCGTGGACTTGGTCCACAGGGCTGTGGACCGGAGGAGGTATGTGAGGGCGGTCCACGGTGCACCGCGCCCGTGGACGCGCGCTGACGGGGCGCTGACGCGGCAGAGGAGACCGGGTCTCCGCGGGCCCGGCGCCGACGTGGCACGCCACGTCGGATGGCGACGCAGCGCGGCCGGAGCGCGTCGGAGCGGCGCGCGCGCGGCGGCGCCTCGCCGGAGATCTCACCGGCGACGGCTACAGGGCGTCTGGGGCGAAGCTAAGGGTACCTAGGAGTTCTATGCGCGAAGGCGGAGCTAGGGCCGCTTGACGGTGACGACGCGGGGCGTCGGAGAGGCGGCGCGGGCTCGCCGGAGATGGTGGAGCGCGGCGGCGTGCGGGCGAAGCTGTGCGCGCGCGTGAATTTGCGCGCATTCGTGTGGCCGCAGGCGTGCGCGCGTGCGCGGGGAAGCTAGCGCGCTCCCCAGCTGGGCCGAGCGCGGCCGGACGGTGAGCCGGCGCTGAGGTTGTGCGGCGGAGAGCGGCGGAGCTCGGAGTCAAACTCGAATCCGTGGGCGGGGAAAAGGAATAAGCGGCGCGCGAGAGAGAGGGGAGCGTGGGAAAGCTCACCGCGGGCTCGAAGAGGGCAGAGGAGGCCGGAGGCGTGACGTCGACGAGCACACGGTGGCCGGAACCCTAGCTCCCGGCGAACTCCATGCTCCGAGCTTCGGCTGCAGGAAGGAGAGACGGCACGAGGTTAGGGGAGGCACAGAGACGTCAAGGAAGAAGAAAAGGAAGACGGAGTTCCACCGCTGGCTCGACGGAGGGTCGCCGGACTTGGAGAAGGAAGATGGGGAAAAGTAAAATTGGAGGCGCCGGAGTGGCAATGGTGAGGGCGTGAGCTCGGGAAGAGGGGAAGGGGCGCAGCGCGGAGCTCGGTGGCCTTTTATAGGCGGCCGAGGAGGAGCTGTTGGGCGCGGTCACGCGGTGGTCGCCGGTCCTTGGTCGCCGGTGTTAAATTCCGACGCGACGGGGCGCCAGAGGGAGGACGACGCCCATCCGCGAGGTGACGAGGGCGTGAGGCCATGGACGGGACGCGACGAAACCGTGCTGGCGCGGCCTGACGTTGAAGGATGGCCTCGTCGGTTTTCAACGGCAGGGGTCGTCGGTCTTCGGCGGCAGGGAATGGAAGCACTGCCGCGGAGTTGGCGGATGCGATGGAACGACGGGACGAGGCGACGAGGGGTGCGTGCGCGTGACGCGGCGCGTGCTGTAGCCGGACGCGACGAGACGACGACGCCGGCATGGGTGCTCTGCGCTGCTGCCAGAGGTGGAGGACGACACTGACAGGTGGGGCCCACCTGTCAGTGGCTCAGCGCGGGACGGCAGGCTGGGCTGCCGCTGGGCCGGAGGAGAACTGGGCCGCGGCTGGCGCGCGGGAAAAAGGAAAAAAGGAAACGGGCCGGGGAAAGGAAAGAAGGGAAGGCGGCCCAGGAGGAAAAAGAAAGATTCAACATTTTCCAGGAATTTTTTCTAAGACTCAAATTTGAATGAGATTCAAATTTGAAAAAGGAGTAAAACCAAATGAACACATAATTAAAATCAGGAAATTCCAAATATGCAGATGGTGGTGTTTGATGCACATTTAAAATTCGAAATTTTGAATTTGGCTTGGAATTTACTTCTACTTTGATTGAATTTTGTTCAAATTTGAAAAAGTTCAAATTTTTAGTGGTTTTTCATCATGGGCAAAACATAGGGTGTTACACCGCGGCCGTCCCGCGTGTACCTGTGGTGGCCGGGCAAGGGCCCGTGTGCGACCGCTTCTCCGTCGTGGCCGCGCACCGGGACGCCGTGCTCTTCCAGGCCATCTACGAGATCAAAGACTGCGCCTTCGACGCGTTCGAGTACCTGATCTACTACATGGTCGACGGCTCCCGCCCGTCGCTGGATCTGATCCCGCCCATCGAGGGCACCTTGGACGAGTTCAGGGAAGCCGTCCAAGAACATCGCTTCCGCGTCACCGCCCAGCGCTTGCGCAGGCGAGAGGACCTGGGCCTCGCCGTCCTACGTGGGCCGCGGCGGAGCTGGAGCCTGGAGGTCACCGACGACGCAGCCGAGCTTCACGTGTTCAGGCCCGACGGCGGCGGCGGGTGGGAGACCAAGACGCCGCAGGTTATCTGCCACAGTGCTGCTGCGGAGGACATGGATGGCCCAAGCCCAGGTCTACTGGCGGGTGGACCATTCCTTCTCCTTCGGAGACTATCTTTGCTGGGTCGACTACTGCGTCGGCGGGATGTTCCTCTGCAAGGTGCTGGACGACGGCGACCCTGTCCTCGAGGGGCGGGGCTCCTCTGTTGTAGAGGCATTACTGTACAGGTACAGTAATGCTCACCATCCACCGTCCAAGGCTCATCTGTGGGTTCTATATCTGTGACGTCGTCCGCGACTACCACGGCGGGTTGCCGAGACATTACCACGGCATCGGCGTCGACGAGGACCGCGTGGCCTCTTGAAGTTCGTCATGATCGCCCGTGCCGACGACAACATCGTCTCGCACAGCTTCAACGAACACGACTGTTTCGGTATCAAGACCGCCTCTTGGACGTGGACGATCGCGGACAGGAAGTGGGAGGTATGGGAGACGGTCAATCCCAGTGAACTCGTGCAGGACCATGGCTTGGGTGAGCTCCCGTGCAACGGAGTGTGGCATCCTGTGGTCAGCAAGGCTGACATGGAGACGGTGTACTTTATGTGCAGGGTGGACAAGGTGGAGGAGGCTGGGTGTCCTCGTGAGATATTTCTGGTTGCCATTAGCATGGTTTGGAACACTGTCTTGTCGGCCTTCCCACGTGTCATGCCTGATGAGCCTAATCCCCCGGCCGACAAATTGCCCTTTCCGTTTCTTGTTCCGATTGACCTCCCCAAGTACTTGAAGCAGCTGGGCAGCACAACAAGGTATAATCGCGTATCCTGACGCCCATGCGTGTTCTGAGTTTTGGCCAGTTTACCTATTATGCGTGTTATGCTTGTTGTACAAAACTTGAACTGTGCATTCCTGTTCCTGCAGTTTCCAGGGGCAGCTACACAATGCGCCTTGGGGGTCAATAATCCCTCTGACAAGGACCTTGAGGATTGGGTTCTTGTATAGTTTTGACAGGGGTGAGATCAACATGCTCGAAAGAAATCACATTCTGCATCAGAATTGTGAGCTGCATTTATATGTGGTACATCTTATGAGTTATGAGATGCTTTGGCTTTCGAAAAAATCTTATGAGATGATTTTGCTTGACTAGGCTAAGGGTCTATTTTCCCTTCTATTGTTTTGAACTCTGCCTTTGTTCTGTTTCCTAGTTGAGGAAGTTTCTATGTGTTTATGCTTATGCATATCTAATCTTCTGGTTATGTCAGTCTCTGCCTTCAGCAATTCCTGTCTGCTTCTGGTTTTGGTTTGCTCTCTGTATATCTGATTAGCATAGGTACTCCAATTCTTTAGAAAAATTCCTTTATTTTTAAGAAAAAAACATTATGTAGGTTGACTGACAAAGAACTTGAACTCGTAGCTGCCAATCCTCACGGTCATGATGAATTTTCAGACGTCCCTTTACTTGATACAGTAGTACATAATCCAGATATTCACTGCTCCAGTCCCAGATAACCAACAGCTGCTCGTTGAGTCACCATGCAGTGCAAACTGCAAAGTGATAGCTGTTTGATTGTTTGGCTCTTGGTTGGATGCTTGAGACACTGTGCTGAAACGTTCTGTACCAGAAGTCATCTCTAGTCTGAGCAAACGCAGTGTTTAGCACTTTCGGTTGTGTTTATTCTGAACGTGAATGATGGCATTTGCTGAAACTTCCCGTGCTAGAAGAAATCTCTAGTCTGAGAAATTAAACGCACTGTTCAGCACTTTCAGTTGTGTTTATTCTGAACGTGAACGATGGCATGCATAAATCTCTCTGCTTGGACTAATCTGACTTTGTCCTTCCACAGGGGTGCCCATATGTTTCATCTGGGGCCTGAAATACCGGGTCAAAATAGGATGGAATCATAGGGGCCGTCGTTAATCACGTGGCTTATACAGCACACCGTACTGCGGAACGCTAAACGCGAAGCAGAGCATGACGTTGAGTTAGGCTAAGCAGCAATAGTGAACTCGTGGAACTTGGCAAGCTTAGCAGAGCAGTTGTGACCAACTTGTGCGTTGTGACTAGCAATCCTAATCCAACTCAAAGGCTGCCGCACGCTTTGGACGACATGGAGTCGATCAAATGAATTGTATGTCCTACTCCTAGTACTGATATATTTTCTTTTTCCCCTTTTTTCGAAAAGCAAAGTACTGAAAAAAAGAAAAATCATTCCAACCATAACATAAGCGTACGGATAACAATGAGTCAGCTTTGCAGCTCACGGGAGTGTCACCTTTTCTCCGACTTTTCCGTAGGACTGCGGTCATCACCGATCCATGCGTACGTGTTATTGCACAGAAAGTTCCAAGCGACCCCGCACTGATCCAGTGACAAAGCATGAAAAAATATCGTCGCGCAAGATACAACCGGCCGACCTCGCTTTGTGTCTGCTGTATTTTTATCGAGCAGTAAGCATGGACAATGGCTAACTGTCAAAGCCTGTTTGACCTTGGACTCCTGCAATGTAATCGCTGCATTGGGCAGTGCAACCTACTCCTCGCATTGTTTAGGCCTGGTTTTGGTGCAAGTGGCCTTATATAAGCACTGTTCCTGTCATCCCCGCGGAGCGTCAGGCAACCAGTTCCCTCACTTTCTCTCGCCTAGCTATCTTCTAGCTCACCCGCAAACACCAAGCCTCAGAGGCAGCAACAAGCCAGAAGAGTGAACAGAAGAAACAAAGAGAAAGAAATGGGCAACATGCTGCCATGCTTGGTTCACCAAGGCACAGCAGCTCTGCCGGCCATGAAATCCAAGCAGAGGCTCGTTTCCCTCAAGCTCCTCGTGAAGGCCGTCCACAAGATGAAGAAGAGGTCCCCCGGGAGCAACGACAGCAAGCAGGCCAAGATCGACAACACCAAATCATCGTCGTCGGCTGAGGAAAAAGGAGGAGGAGTAGGAGGGTTGGAGGTGATGAGGAAGATGAACTCCAACCCCAAGGGCAACGTCCTGAGGTCGAGGCTCCACCATGGCCGTGGCGGGCACAAGAAGGGCGTGGTCAGGGTGAAGGTTGTCCTGACCAAGGAGGAGGCGGCGCGGCTGCTGACGCTGACCGTCGGCGGGCAGAAGACGGCGGCGCAGATCGTGGCGGAGATCAAGAAGATGGAGGTCCGCCGCGCCAATGCCGCCGCGAACTCGTGGCGCCCGGCGCTCGAGAGCATCCCCGAGGAGTCGTCGTAGGGTGGAACAGTTGTGTGTAGGCAGTGTGCTCCGACCGTGTGCCTCAGGTGGTGCCACGTACGTACGTGTAGGATTGTGGCCTGTGAGGCCGGAAGTGATGATATCGATCGGCAAGGAGAGGAGAGAAAGAGACTTGGGTTGAGAGGCGAGGCGGCGACGGTGTCCGCTCCCCCCTCCCATGCACGAACCCGGCCGGCGGCGATCCTCGCCGCGCCGGTGTACATACAGCTAGCTTCCCTTTTTTGAAGCTTCTCTTGTGTAGTTCTACTGTTCTCCCTGTTCGTCATCGCAGATGTCGCACTAGTTTCTAGCAAGTGGAAGAAATATTGGAATGGAATTTCACTTATCTCGATCTCTCATCAATTGCTGTAATATTTGCAAATCGACATGCGTTTTTCTCCCTCCATTAAAACGAACTTTTTTTTTTGGCTGCGACAAATACGTAGTAGTACTATTCATGACAAAAATTTTAGATGGCGGAGTACCACTGCGCGCATCATCTTAATTTCCATACTGACTTACCTGCAACTGCGGATGAATCAGTGCGTCATAGTACTTTCTTTGTAAAGACACAAAAGGAACAAGTTAAGCAGAGGACTTCTGAATTCAAAGAGTTTGTTGGCTGTGACCGATACGAGCAATGATGCAATGCGTTTGTCCTGAATCATAATAACCGGGGCAACTGATTGGGACATGATTGGCGGGCGCCCCATGTGCAGTTGTTCTCCTTCGCTAGCTAAACAAATAGTAGTACTAATTTAACTAACGGTGAGGCTAGTGGGTTAGGACTAAGGAGGCATTTTACAAATCCCCGCAACTTGCAAGCAAACAAGGGTGCTTGCGCTAGTGTTGCGGTTGAGTTGTGGTGGACGGTGGTCGCCTCGCAAAGAAATTATTTACTGCAACAAGATATTTTCCACGTTCTTGTACAGAAAACAATTGATGTAGCCTGATTTTAAAAATCAGCTAGGCGTCCTACGCCAAGATATTGTTTTTTGTTTCGTCGAAGGACGTTTTTTTTAATAATAGGAAAGAGTACGTCCCAGCTTTTTTTCAAACAGAGAGCTACAGTCGTTCTTGCTGAAAAACATATTGAGCACGACGAAAATACATTACACATGTTTCTCACGAAACAAAAATACTAGTACGACACAATGTAATGTATTAGGTGTCAACCAAAATACGCCCCTAAATCAACGGGAATCTCTAGTAGGACTATTAAACAAAAACCTGGGCTTTGCATTTTCTTGGACGAGGCGGCAACGAGGAGTCGCCATACGTTCTGAGTGTGTCAAAACAATTTTCGCATCCTCAACTAATAAACCCTTGATTATCATGCATGTTAAGTGGATGGATAGACAAGAGTTGACCTGGTACGTACTACTAGTAAACCGTATGTAAAACGACAAGGGCTCTCCCGGTGCAAATATGTAATGGCGCAGGAACAGAAGATGCCACCCGGGAAAGCTGACGGTGGTTGAGCATGTCTCGCCACATGCCCTGCCATTCCGGGGCCGCCGGGTCGCGGTAGCTGCTGCTACAGCCAAAAACGATTCGGCGAGCCATGTGCCGTCTTGCTTCCCCGGATTTTTGCCCCTGACGATGCGTGCGTGATCCGGGGGAGGGGACTGATCGATCGATCGATCGATGCTGTTTGTTTGGAGCCCCGCGGCAGGTAGCGATGACGTACGTGCGCGAGAGATGCGATGCGATCCCTTGGACCAGGTGTTGGCGCACGGCATGGCGGATGAGATGCGACATGGATCGGCAGCTAGCACGGTGCCCGGCCGTGGGGCAGCAGCAGCGACGGCTCCGATGCTTTTGGGGCGTTCACTACTGATCTTGCGCGCCAACAAGCCCCGAATCAGAAGTGGGATAATGGATTCGCCGATCGACGGCACATGGGTTCCGGTGGGTGCACCAACACGTGTCTTCTTGCTCTGTGTTTGCCCTTCGTTTCGTCGCGACGCGAGGACGGGGACGATGGAGCTGTTTAACCAACCCTACAGATCGAGGGGGTTTGATCCAGTGCCGGGCAGGGATCGATGCTTTGCCTTGTTCTGTAATGGCAGGTGGATTTATATACGTTGGTTTCGCTGCGATCGTGCATATTCTTATTCGGTTCTTCCGGGACAAGATCAATGGTGCGGTTTTGCTTCTTCTATATATGGTCGTGGACACTGACAAATGACGAGGAGGCTGTTGTTGCTCCTTGTATCCGTTGTCGCCGTAAGTTGATTCAATGTTTGTCGGCAAGTTTGATCGGCGATATATCATATATACTGTCTCCTATACTATATGAGCTGAGCCCGGTGCATGAATACTTGGGCATTTCTAGCGTCCGGTAGACCCCGCGGGAACATCCTATGTATAGAATGTCCGACGGAACGACCAACGGCCAGCAAAAAGTCGGCCCACAGCGCTTTCTTCCTCGCACCACCGCCGTGCTCACCCCCACCTCCGCCGCCGCCTGTGACCACAGCCACGCAAACAACTCGACATGTGACGCCTCCGCCACCACCGTCGACCGTCGCCACGCTAATCGCTCAGCATGTGACGCCCATGTCCTTATACCTACCGCCCACCGCCGGCGGCATATCTGCCGCCCACACCACCAGTCCTTCCTGCCCCCATGTTTCTATGTTGAGGGAAAAGGAGGATATTCGAGGGGTATGCGCTGACGGAGCTTCACTATGGCCAGGGGTGGCCATGCGCCCCCCCCCCCCCCCTCCCCGCCATGGCATAAACTCCATGTATTAGCTAACAAATCATTTGTTTTTTTGCAACGTTTAGAGGTAAAATAATGAGCCCCCCCCCCCCCCCTCCCCCGCCTTTTCTTTCAAGCTCCGTCACTGGGGGTATGAACCATCGTAGCTAAGGGATTTTATGGCATGCGTGGTGAGCTTTGACTTGGGAGCTCGGTCACCGGAACCCATGGCGTCGGGGAGGTCGCATGAGAAAGACCTGTCAGATGGCGTGAGAAGCACAAATCTCAAAATGGCCGATCAAATTAATCCCATCGGGAATCGGGCCAGCTAAGTATAGGATCGACGGGCCCCGCGGACAGAAGACGTTTGACCTGGACCGAGAAGCAATCCTGGGTTACCGTGGTGGGCATCCAGCCCAGCCTTTGGGCCTGCGAGTGCAGAATTGAGGAAGCTTGCTGAGAGATGGCGGGCTGGGCTACTTTCAGGCTAGAGGCGCCGACCGAAGATGGCGCGTCATCTCGGCTCACGCATGTTTCCTTGCCCAACTGCCCAGGGATCATCACTTTGGCCACTCTCTCTCGGCACACTGGCGACATGGCAAAACCACTCGACATGGCACACGTCACTTGTCACGTACTCCCTACATATATAGACCCTCACCCCGTGACAAGTTTATCAGCTCCAAGTGTACGTCCGTCTCCACTCCATATCAACAGGCCCGGCCGCTCCAGAAGAATAAGCACGACGTCGTATTGACGATGAGCACCAGCGCCGCCGTGGCCGTGCTGCTCCTGGCCGCGCTGGCGGCGGCCGGCCGTGGCGCGGCGGCGCTGCAGTGCGGGCAGGTGACGCAGCTGATGGCGCCGTGCATGCCGTACCTGACCGGCGCGCCCGGGATGACGCCCTACGGCCTCTGCTGCAACAGCCTCGGCGTCCTCAACCAGCTCGCCGCCACCACTGCCGACCGCGTCGCCGCCTGCAACTGCGTCAAGGCCGCCGCCGGTGGCTTCCCCGCCGTCGACTTCACACGGGCGGCGGGGCTGCCCGCCGCATGCGGGATCTCTATCAGCTTCACCATCTCGCCCAACATGGACTGCAACCAGTACGTCTCCTCTTCCATTTCCATGCATGGTTCATTGTTTTACTTCTGCTGCATATGCCTGGGTTCATTATTTGACGACCTCGTTGCGTTGCATCTGTGCTTGTTTGCAGAGTTACACAGGACCCATGAGAGGACTAGCTAGCTGGGCGGAGAAGAAACTCAAGTCGCGTCATCATAGACTAAGCTAGCTAGCTCCCACGAAATAAATTTTTTCTGCATCTCTCCTCTTTTCTTGTCCTACTTTAATATCCTGTATCTCCGAAGAACACTGCTACTTCGCAATAATAATAGAGTGATTGTCAAGCGAATCTCATTGCATTTTGCTTAATCAAGAATGAATTAAAACCAACTGCATACAATGAAAGATCACGCACGCACATGATCCATAGCAAACTGTTTCCTCGTACACACCCAAAAAAAAAACAACGATAGGAGTTCGGCGACTGAATTGAGAGTTCAACTCCGAGAATTGAAAAACTCGATAGAAAGCATCACTATCTAGTATCTACAGCCTGCGGCGCTTCCTCCAAAAGTTCCTGAATATGACGATGACAACGGTGACGTTGTCCTTGCTGCCAAGGCTGATGGCGTGCTCGGCCAACTCCTTGGCGAGCTTGGCCGGCGACCCCTTGACGTCCTGCTCCCGCGGCTTGTTGAGCAGCTTCTGCCTGACGAAGAAGCATGCCTTCTTCGGAGTGAGGGATTCCCAGAGCCCGTCGGTAGCCAGGATCAGAAACTCGTCACCCAAATTTCTGTCCACGGCCACCACCTCCGGCGGGGCCATCTGCTTGTCCTTCTTGTAGCAGAAACTCCCTGTGACCAAGTCATGCACACGCGCGTAAGATCATACTGGCCATCCAATGGCTACACGTCTACGAGCATCATGCATGTTAAACGATGGAGCACCGGCAGACAGATAAATTTCTGCTACAATGTCGATGAGAGAAACTTGTAGTTTGGATTCAACGGACGTACCAAATACACGAGCAGACTCCTTAGCTCGGAGGAGTTTGAACTCTGCTGCCTCCTCTTGTTCATCATCTGGCACATCGCCCTGCACATTCTGCACATTTGAAAAAGATTGTGAAATGAAAAAAAAAACTTGTTCCCTGAACTAATAGATCTGAAACGAAAAAAAAAAAACTTGTTCCCTGAACCGATAGATATGAAACAAAAAAACTTATTCCCTGAACTAATAGATCTGAAACATAAAAAACAGTTGGTGGGACAAGAGACATGCATATGGATCTGATATTGTTTGCTTGCACTGCTACGTTGACATGCATGGACTTGAACAGACAGACATACTCGTACGACTACAGAGAGAGGAAGAAGAACCTGGCTTTACCTCGTTCTCGGGAATGAGCACAATGGGGTCGCCGCCACGGCATAGGACAGCCTTGGAGAACCCGCAGTTGGCGAAGACCATGTAGTTGTCTTGCACCAGGGCGACGAGGGCCGTGGCGCCGACGTCCGCGTCGTATCCGGCGGTGCCTTCAAGGAGGCCCATCTCGTCGTCGACCACCCAGAACGCCTTCCGGATGGTCGCCGTCCACCACGCGGCCACGTCGTTGGACGTGTGAAACCGCGGGGTATCGACGTGCGGCTCCCTCTCGATATGCTTGTCGATGGCGCCGTGGAGCACGTTCTTGAGGTGCTCCGCGACGGCCGTGCCGGAATGGCCGTCGAAGACGGCGAAGTAATCCAGACCCATCGGCGGCGAGAGCACCGAGAAGGACTCCGCCGTCGCCACGACGTCGGTCAGCGCCGGGCGCCGTCCTTGGACGGAGGCTGAGCCGCACGAAAGGTACAGCGGCAACCCCCACGACATGGACGCCGCCGTCGCCAACTGGTCTGCAGACATTGTTGTGGGTTTGGCGTCTGAATTCTCTCAATGGTTTGTGGTGGAGGTATGCACCACCAATACCCTGGCTGTCCAGATTTATAGCCGGTGCAAGGAGATGAATTTGGACGAGCGAATGCCTCTGCTTGCCATGGCTTTAAATCATGGACGGCGAGGGCACTGGTGTTGCAGACAGCTGCCACAACCAAGGAACACGGGAGAATTCAGTTTGAACACAAGGCCAAATTCGCTGTAAGGTCAGGACTGCTTCGAGAAGGAATTTTAGAGAAGCAATCCAACGGTATTCTTGTTTCAAAATCTAGAAAGATTGCGCCCATTTTATTTGGAAGGTTTTAACATCGGTGCTGGACCTTTTGCATCACAGCCATGACAATGCAAGCCACATGATGGCTACAACTTCAATGACTTCCATATTAGCTCTCTGCCTCTCATCAATCTCGTAAGATCTCTTTGGATATGAACTGGACCTCACCTTGCTTCTCAAAAAAATTTGTGATCAAATTCGACCTGAATCTTTGGAGATTCATTCATATCCAAAAGAGACCCTAGAAATCATTGAAAGGGAGAAAACTGAAAGGAAACAAATTAAAGTTGGGATCATCCTGTGGGCTGCCATGATGCTATTACAATGGTATCTGCAGTGAACTGTGTCATGTTCACATGCTCTGATGTCTTTGAGAAGCGTTCTCTCACATTGCCACTTAATATCAGTGGTATTCAAACTAGCAAACGATTTTTTTTTCATCATTATCCAACTAGCCATTTAACATTGTCATCACATCCCTACAGGCCACATCAATCATCACAATTTTACGAAATTCCTAACTATAGTTCCCTGACTCCTCAAATCCAAATGAATATTTAAATTCTCAATGGTTTGTGGTTTGGCGTCTGAATTCTCAATGGTTTGTGGTAGCTGCATACACCACCAATACCCTGGCTGTCCAAGATTTATAGCCGGTGGCAAAGAGAGAAAATTGCCTCTGCTTGCCATCGGCTTTAAATCGTGGACAGCTGCCACAAACCATTGAGAATTCAGACGCCAAAGCACAAACCATTGAGAATTCAGTGTGAAACAAGGCCAAATTCTCTGTAAGGTGAGGACTGCTTCGAGAAAGAATTTTAGAGAATTTCAAAATCTAGAAAGATTGCGTCCATTTTATTTGGAAGGTTTTAACATCGGTGCTGGATTTTTTGCATCACAGCCATGACAATGCAAGCCACATGATGACTACAACTTCAATGACTTCCATATTAGCTCTCTGCCTCTCATCAATCTCGTAAGATCTCTTTGGATATGAACTGGACCTCGCCTTGCCTCTCAAAAAATTTGTGAATCAAATTCGACCTGAATCTTTGGTGATTCATTCATATCCAAAGAGATCGTAGAAATCATTGAAAGGGAGAATACTGACAGGAAGCCAATCGAAGTTGGGATCATCCTGTGGGCTGTCATGATGCTAATTGCTAATACAAATGGTATCTGCAGTGAACTGTGTCATGTTCACATGCTGATGTCTTTGAGGGGCGTTCTCTCACAATGCCACCTAAAATCAGTCGTATTCAACTAGCAAACGATTTTTTTTCATCATAATCAAACCTGCCATTTAACATTATCATCATATCCCTAGAGGCCACACCAATCATCACAATTTTACGAAATTCCTAACTATAGTTCTCTGACTCCTCAAATCCAAATGAATATTTTGGGTATGAATAAGAAGATCTCAGAATTTACTTCAGACCTGAATTAAATCTTAGATATTTTAAAGAAGCACATTCTCATTGTTTGTTCTAGTCAATGAAATTCGTTCACCTAAACAATCTACTCAGATTTTTATCTCAAATCTATTCTCATATATATATTGTTTTTAACAGAACACTATCATATGGATTCAAAAATCTCAGAAGATTTTTTAATGTCAGATTGGATCTAGGAATAATGAGAGGGAGGAAACAGGTAATGGAATTGATTAAGTTGGGATCGCTGGATGGAGGTGTCATGACATACTACAGGTTGTAATTGTATTACCTCTCGTTAACCTTTCCTTATTTATATGATGCGGGTCTCTTTGAAAGTTCTCAAATTGCCCTCTGAATATAGTTCATATTCAGACATGTACATCGTTTTTTTAATCATTATCAAAGCTACCAGGTGGAATGAAAAAAAATCTAAGTTCTGACAATAAGATCTTCCACAAGGTACAAAATTATTGAATAGGAACATGAAAATTTTCAAACATATATGCAAAACCACATAAATCATTAGATGTGGCTAATAGAAAATTCAAAGGAGAAAATCATTAGACGCGGCTAACAGAAAATTAAAGGGAGAAAACTCAGATAAAAATCAACCATTTCTCTTATTTAGAACCACTATCCATGCAACATCTAACAGAATATTCAAGGGATAAAATCATTACCTCATTGAACTTTTTGTTGCAAAAACTACGTGATGCCAATCCGCCTCCTAGAGCAACATATTTCGGCCTAAGTTGGACAACACCTAGCCATTCCAAAAAAGCACCATAAAACAGCTTAAGATTGCCAAGATGAAAAAAACATGTTAATGTCCCTAACCTAGAAAATCCACCGAGGGACAACAAAACGAAACATATGAAACAAGGAGAAAGTAGTTCCATTCGCATTGGACACCAGGCTTTTGCTTGAGTCACAAAAATCATTTTGGTGATGTGACGATTAGACTGGTGATGGGCAAATGGCCGACGGGCGAGGAACTGTGTTTTTGTGGCGGCGGTGAAATTTTGAGGGGGGGGCGCGGTTTTAGGGTTAGCGATGACAACCACGGAGGGGATTATAAAGGACCGTGAAATCATTTGTGGACACCAGATATTGATCCAACGGTGAGGCTATACTATGTTAGGTGAGCGATGATAAGGCTTGTAGTGGGCCCCACTTATGGTTATTATGATGTTTATATTGTTGGCTCTACTGATATTTTTTCTTTCTCAACATGCAATTTTTTCGCATGTTTTAATCTACTTAACAAAATAAAAACTAGTTTTCTTAGCTTTTACAAGATGGAAGCCGTCAATAGAAAAGTATGTAGGACAATAAAAATCTTCATCGTCCATTTCTTTGCGCCATTGGTGATCTTGGATGCGCTCTAGTTCTCTCATGGGTGACAAACATGGCTAATCAATCACAACAAATTTGAAAAAATAAGATATCATTTTACTTGATATATTAATGGCTTGATAAACTATAGAGTCACTCCTAGAAGTGAAAATGGGAAGGGGCTTATGTGAGCAAGTTCTGACATGTGGGCCCATAGCTTGAAATGTGAAATTCTGGAATATGCAAAACATGGAGTCAATGGAGGACCTCCACATGGCGTGTGACTCCTGCTGCTACTTAAACGTTTTTATGTTTGGGTTGTTGTTGAGTTCTCATCCGTCTTTTGTTTTTAGGACTCTCAGGTATCCTGTTCTGTTCAGCACCTTCGCTCGGACCAGTACACATTGGACCCCATGGACGAGATTCAATTTGCTCTCAGGACATATATTTATCTACTTTTCAAGGTCAAAATGATCGTCTACAAAGTAAACAGATATGCAAGAAATGGAGTATTTATAAAAGAAAACGAAACACATCCACCAATATCTTTTGCGAAGTAAATCCACCAATATCCAAACTATTTGGAATCCAGAATACAAAGACTCCAACGTGTCGCGGCCTGTGGGCTGTGGCAGAACCACACCATTCAAATTACTATATTTCAATCACCACACAAGCAAACAGTAGCTACTCGATCGGTAACTTAAAGCTTGATGAAGGGACAACGAGGATGATCGATACTGTAACTAGCTCCATCACTCCCTGCCCCTTACGTAGTAGTACGATAAACCTAACAAACATGCACTCCTTGTTTGTTCCTCACGCACACATGCAGGCACACTACATATAAGTTCATGGTGCCCTTAATTAGTTTCAGACGAGCTTGTAGCCGGTGACCCAGACGTCCGCCGGCGGCGCGGCCTGGACGTACACGAACTCGGCGCTCTTGCCGGCGGGCAAGGATGGGAGCCAGGTCGGGAGCACGTAGCCGTAGCGCGCCTTGTCGAGCCCCCACACGGGGCCGTAGAGCTTGGAGATGCCGATGTGGAGCTCGTGGGCGGTCTTGCCGGACTTGTTGGTCACCGTCACCGCGTACCGGTGGTACGTCTTGCCCCTCTGCGTCCACGATGTCGTCGCGTTCTGCTTGATCTTGATTGGCGAGGCATGTTCTGTTGCTACAACATGCACGGAACGAAACTAGAATAAGATATTATGTTCATCGCTGCTTCTCTTGATCAGAACACCAGATACAAGGTTATAGCTAGAACGTGTGTCAAAATGGTTCAGCGATTACCGTGAGAAGGAAATGGCTCTGAGGTCTTGTTGTCACCCTTGATGGCTGTCTCTGCAAGCAAAGAAACAGAGAGTAGTTAAAATGAGATCATCGTCATTGCTCATTTCGTATCTGAAATATTGTTTGTGCACATAGAAAGACATAACCGTCAGAGCGAGGTACCGTACCATCGGCGAGTGACTGGCCGAACCGGCTGCCGTGTCCGGCGGCGAGCCGAGCGAGGACGCCCATGAACGGCGCGTTGTTGTAGGTGGTGGCCTCCGTCTGCTGCCAGTTGTTCCGCTCATCGGCGAAGTTGTCGTACTCATCCGGCCCACCAACAACGGCGCCGTGGAGCAGGTTGGGGTTGCTGCCACGGCGGCCGTACCAGTTCGAGTACCCGTCCTGGCAGCTGACGAACGCGGGGTTGTCCCTGATCGAAACAATGGACGCGCCGCGGTGGTGCGGCTGGCGCGGGAACGTGGCGCCGTACCCGACCATGTAGCTCGTCGCCCGCGGGTTGCTGCCCAGGATGTAGTCCACCTGCGCCTTGGCCAGCGCCATCAGCTCCGACGGCTGCGCGGCGCCGGACGGGCACGCGGCGGCGCGGCGCGCGGCGGCGAGGACGTCGGAGTAGGCGGCGAGGAGGAACGACGCGCTGGTGACGAACTGGATGTTGTTCCAGTTCTGGTGGTACAGCATGCCGCCGGGAGTTCGCCGGACGTTGTTGGAGCTGTCGGCCTTGCCGAGGCAGGCGCACGCGAACAGGTCCGCCTTCTGCTGGTAGAGGCGCAGCACGTCGGCGTGCGCGCCGGCGCCGCCGGCGTTGTTGTTGCCCTGGAGGAGGATCTTGGCGGCGAGGACTTGCACGCCGGCGTACTTGACGTCCCACCCGAACTCGTTGACGGTCCAGCCCGTGCCGCCCAGCTCTTCCGCGTTGTTCGCCAGGTAGTCCAGGTAGCGACGCTCGTTCGTCGCCTGGTACAGCCACGCCGCCGCCCACAGCAGCTCGTCCTGCACCCACAGGAAAATGTGAGACAATGACAGTTTACACCATGGATTGTTTGTTGTGTGGTGTCAAGTGTTTAATTATATTCTCGAAAGCTTACCCCGTATCCGCTGTATGATCCGTAGAAGTTATGCGCCACCGTGATGCTGTTGTCGTACTTTCCGCGGTACTTGTCGGCGAACTCGAACAACTGCTTCGAGTGTTGTACCAGCTGGTTAGCGTAGCCCGGGTTGGAGCGGCGGAACACGAGCGACGCCGCCGCCATTGCCGCCGCGGTCTCTCCGGCGAGGTCGGAGCCGGGGTGCTGAGGGTCAAGGCGGTACGCCTGGCGGCTCGTCGTCATGTCCTCCGGACGCTGCCAGCAGTTGTGGTCCGAGTCACCGTCGCCGACCTGCACCAACATAACCCAACCAGTCAGTCATGTTGTAGTATACTGTATCATTCAGTCACTCTGCAGGTCACAAGAAATTTTCCATGTTGATTTTCATTTGGTTAACCGCTGATTTATCGAGTCATTTTTAATGTGCAATCACGCTAGTTTTCAAATGCGTTTACTGCACAAATTAATTCCTATAGATTTGCGGCCTTTTGACCAGGTAAAACGACGCAACGACTACATGTGCCTTGATGCACGGAACGCACTCGAGTGTCGAGTGTGACATGGGCCATGGGGTATGGCGCCACGCGGCGGATTGGACTCAGAGTTCAGGAACGAACCTCTCCGTACAGCACGTTGGGCTCCGGGTGCGCCTTGATGAAGTAGTCGGTGCCCCACTTGACGGCCTCCACGGCGTGCCCGAGCTCGCCGGCCGCCGCCATCTGCTCGCCGTACTCCACCACGCTCCACGCCATCATCGTCACCGTGAACGCCATCGGCAGCCCGAACTTGACGTTGTCGCCGGCGTCGTAGTACCCGCCCACAAGGTCCACCTGCAGATTGATAACCACGGCAACAAACATATGATCCGAGGTTTTCGAATGCGGAACGCACACAAAAAGATCGATCGTATTACAAGAAAAGAAGGGCAGGTTGGGATCAAGTTCAGATGTCGCATTGTTGCGTACCCCATTGGCCTTGCCGTCGAGCAGGCCGGAGTTGGCGCGCCACGTGATCCTCTGGCTACCGGGGAGCCGGCCGGAGCGCTGCGCCTCGAAGTAGAGGATGCTCTTGCTCAGCGCCGCGCCGTAGTCGTGCCCGCCGGCCGCGCACGCTACCTGCGCCGCGGCGGCGAGCACCACGGCGAGGCCAACAAGGACGGCAATGCTGTCCATAGCGCGTGGTCCTCGTCCTCCCGTGGCCATGACCGAAAAGCTAGCCGAGGATGGAATGGAAGGTGACTGGGTTTGTGTGTTGCTTTGTATGGAATCCCTGAAGGCTCAGGACCCTGAATTTATAGTGTAGAGGAAGAGGAAGAGGCCAAGAATTACGACGACGACAGCAGGAAACGAGGCTCTTCTAGCCTCACAGTCCACGAGGCTACGCTGACTCTATGTCTTTGCTCTATTCTTTCTTTCAGGAACCATTGCAGGAGTACTACTACTAGAGCTGTGCTTTTGTGGACCACCCAAAATCTTGGTCAGTGATCACAGAATACTGTAACTTTTTTTTGTGCACACAGAATACTGTAATTGTGGCACCTCATGTAGTGCAGATGGGGAGGGTATATCACTGAGTTCAGAGAGTCTGCATTAGGATATGCCATTCGGAAATGGAAACGGTGACAATAATAGCGATAGGGGACCGGTTTAAATTTCCATTTGAAACCTCATCTCCAAAAATAAAGAGCAGTTGCCAGTAACTGCTTTTGTGGAATACGGTTGATCTGGTAGGGAAGCCCAGGGTCTCTGAACGACGTAGCTTGCAGAGGAATCGAATCATGGCCATGTGCTTGTTCTTTGCCTATTCCCAGCAGGGCATCACACCTATTTCTGAGAAACAGATGAAACTTTCCTGCTTAGAGCTGCAGAAGGCAATGGAATCACAAGCCGTTTCTGAACTGCGAAACGGATGGACGAAAGTGAAAGGCATTAGTCCGTTCGCTAGCTCCCGTTTTCTTCCCTGTTATGTACTACAGTCTCTACGAACCAAATACTCTGGTCTGGTCTACAGTTAGCAATCGGCACCCAATTCATTCTCAAATTATTTGTCCTGTTTTCCATTTATATATATTGACGCAACAGAAGCAGATATTCAGATTTGATAATGCCGAAAGCTTTGCGAAGTTAGCAGAGTAAAAGTGATTGTTTGCAGGTATCTGAAGTCTGAATCACTTTGGCTATTGCAAACTTGACGGCTCTAATTTTTCAACTCGTTACTTTCCTTGAAAAGCTGAAACATTGTCGATCGTCTCCTACACGAGACAAAGGCGAATCAATGGGAAGAAAACATACATACTCCACCGCTTTCTCCTTGGGTTTGGCAAAGTGCCGATGCTTTTCAAACGGCAAAGCTAATCTACGCTGAAGCAGTAGTAGTTATATCACTTTGTTTCTTGTGTATACTTACAATTCTCTGAAACTTGTACTACTTACACGTAAGCTAAGCTTTGACCGGTGGCATGTACTTGCGCCCGTCCAAGAAAAACGGAACAGGATTTGGTTGATCCGCAGTAAACGACTCCATTCCCTGCTCCTGCGCGGTCACGTGCAAACGAAAAGCAGTATATTAGTACTCGCGTAATAAGTGCGTTGACCACGTTACAACTGATACTGGTTGAGCTTCTTCTTTAGGTTAGCATCATATTAGTACTCGCGTGAGCAGCTGCTGAAGACGTAGCGTATCGAGGACAGCATTAGCTGATAGCTTCTGTTGCTTGAATCGTGCTGGTAACCTGCAATTAGATCCGCTCTCGAGGCAGCAGAACCCGATTAAAGATGCAGAAATCGTTAACGATGAGAACGTCGTTCCCGGCTGACATGGCCCCGGTAGCTCGCGCGAGAGGCAATACGCCACCAGGTGAAAAAGTCGACTCCATTGACCATATCAGTCGTCTGTTTCGTTTGCGTGTTCTCCTGCATGTAACACGTCCTCCTTCCTGCTTCTGGACCTGCTTCAGCTCCTGCATGTGACCTGAGATGTTCCCAGCAGAGCCTGTTCGTTTTCTTAAATCCTAAAATTTAGTTCAGAAAATCTTACTATTTAGGTAGATTTATAAAACCGGATCTCTTTTGAAGTCCAATTCTAAAAACGGACCGATTTTTGACACTTTGCAAAAATAAACCTCTTTTTTAAATATGAAGCAGCCGTTTGACCCTGTTTTACCGATCTGTTAACTGACACGTTGTTTGGGAATTAAAAAAACGATTCGAAAAGGCGAACTGACCTTCCTGCCCTCCGCCATCCATCTCACCCAACTCCATCCCCGAGTTCGAGTTGACTCCCTCTGTTCGACTCCTCTCCTCCCTCCTCTGCTCATGGCGAAACCCTAGCAGCACGATAGAGTGCGAGGCACGGTTGGTTGCGACGCGAGGAGTGGGCGGCGCGGCCGGCGCGCGGCGGCCAGGGCCCTTGAGCCTCGGGCGCGGAGTAGCTCGGCCAGGGCCAGCTCGGATCTGGCGGCGCTGCCAGGGCGCGCGCGGCCAGCGCGCGGCAGCTAATGCCACCGAGCCTCAAGCGCGAATCGATTGCCACACAATGGATCGGATGGTGCAGAGATGCCACGCAATGGAGCAATGTTGGGATCATTGGGTCCCTTCTTTCCTGTTAGTAATCCTGGAATTAATGGAGTGTTTTCATCAAAACTATGTTCTTTCAATTTTTATCAAATTCTATTGAAAACTGGTTCAAATATATCCGAATTTCGTTTTAGTATGTATATCAGTATATGAACTGTTTGTGTCCAAACTGAAGCAAATTTGCAAGTAAAAAAAACACGGGCAATTCTGCAAAGGGTATTATCGTCTTTTGCCAACAAATTTAACACCGTGAAGTCCTCCTAACAGAATAGGGGCAACATATTGCTTCATATTCAAAAATCAGGTCCGATTTTGCAAAGTCTCAAAAAAGGTCCATTATCAGAATTAGGAACCGAAACGGCTCCGGTTTTGCAAATGCCCCTACTATTTAAGGGTATTAAATAAAATTTAATTACAAATTTTTTTTAGAAATGGGTGCTAATTTACGAGACGAATCTAACGAGCCTAATTAAGCTATATTTTGCTACAGTTATGCTACAGTAACTATCGTCTAATCATAGCTTAATTACCCTCATTAGATTCGTCTCACAAAGTAGTCCAGGTTTCTGCAAAAATTTTGTAATTACACTTTATTTAATACCTTTAGGACCTTTAGTCCTAAAGTTTAGTCCAAAGTTCTTGCTATTTAAAGGTATTAAATAAAGTGTAATTACAAAACCTTTTTACAGATGGATGCTAATTTACGAGACGAATCTAACGAGCCTAATTAAGCTATGTTTTGCTATAGTGATGCTACAGTAACCGTCGTCTAATCACGGCTTAATTACCGTCATTAGATTCGTCTCGCAAAGTAGCTCAGGTTTCTGTAAAAAGTTTTGTAATTATATTTTATTTAATACCTTTAAATAACAAAAACTTTCGACTAAACATTAGTGCTAAACGAAACAAACACGCCCCGAGATGGTCGAGGTGCTGACCGAGTGACACTGACGGCCCTGATAGAGAAGGCGCGTCGCGTGACATCTCGTTAATCCGTTGCATCCGCCGACCATGCTGAATCGCAAGCACGTGAGTGACGTCTGAATTTTTTGTTTTGGTAATAATCCCGGTTGTAGCGCCCGGAAGCAGGCAGGCCTGATTCCCGGCGCAGCCTTCTTCACCCGTCCTCTTGGATTATCTGCACACACTTTGTAGTGCCGTTTCACATTTCGGGTAGGATACAGTTGTTGAAGTACCATTTCGGAAAGCAGAGGCATATGCTACTTCCTATCTGAATCTCGTTGAATCCATGTAACAGCTTTCTCTCCCAGATGTGCGAGTTGGTGTTATCTATCCTCGTCTCCGTGTTCTTGTTGCACAAACAATGCATTTGCACTTCATTCTGTCTTCAGGCAATAGTCTGAACCCGAACCATTCGATTCGAGAAAAGAATTCAGAACCGTATGTGTACTGTACTCGCAACAACATTTAGCAGGAAATCAGTGCAGAGTTCCGGAAGCAGGAAATCCACTTGGAAAGATGTGGCTGCGGCGAGTCACGGATCGCGCGGTCTGACGATGCTGCAATAAGCTGATGTGTATTGCTGCTGCCGTGTGACCAAGTGTTTCTAGCTGACGCTGGCGCTCCGGACAAACCCCATGATTTCTGCTGTTCTAGCTGAAAGCGTTCCAAAGAAGATCGCCTTGACTGTCGCAGCCCGGCGCCGCCGCCGTTCTCTCGACGATCGTTTGGCTCCCGCAGTGAATCGGGCGCTTTTTCGATGGCGCTATTGACCGCGAATCGGCCCGGAGCCCTGTGTCAGCCCATGATTTCTGCGGCAAGGCAGTGCGCCGAATTCACGCGTACTCTAGCGCCCTGCGCCGTAAACGGACGCAAGAACTTGGCACGCCGGCGTCGCCTGTTTTCCTCTGTTTCAGGAACCGGAAATGCCAAGGCCGCCTAACACTCTCTGAAGCCAACTATACAAATGTCGTCGCTGATATCACAAACGCCACAAATGTCGTCCCCGTGACGCCCAAGGAGATACCTTTTGCTCAACATTTTGATTTAATGCTCCAAATACCGTGTTAACGAGGTCGTTATGATCAGTCACAGAAATGACCAAGCATTCTTGTTTTCTCCTCCCTTTTCTACGCTTTAGAACTTTTCCAAAGGTATTACCTTGATTGCTTGGATACAAAACTCAAACCCCCAATTTCGTAGATTTTTTTGGGGGTATGTTTTCTCCACGTAATTCCCTTACACCATTTTTTAAAGCTCTGCCATTCCATTAAGCTAGCGAGACAAAAAATAACAAAAGAATGATATGAAGAACAACGAAATGATCACTACGAATGGAATACTGAAAACCCGGGTAAAAATACGGAAACACGTTATTTACGGACAAAAAGCTAATTTCTTCTCTTTTTTCTTTGAGGAAAACCAAAAGCTAATTCCTGCCGGGAGTACTGAGCCATTGCATGTAGCCTAGCCCAAAAACCATCCCAACTCGGGTGGCCCATTGGACTGACTGAAATCTCAAGGCCCAACGGGTAAAATCCCAAGCAACCTTCCCTTCCCCGACGCCCCCAGTTCGAGATCGTCGTGCACAAATTCGGCGGCGGCGGCGGCGGCGGCGTCGTCGTCGTTAAGGTGGTGGAGGAGGACCTCGCTGGCGCGAGGCGGAGACGCATCGAGCGGGAGGGAGAAGGATTCCGCAGCTAGAAAAACTCAGATCCCCGGCAGCAAGGACCGCGGAGCGGCTCGTTCTCGTGCGGCCAGCACACGGCAGGGAGCGCGGCCAGAGCCCTCCTCCTCCTCCTCCTCCTCCAGCTTCGACAGAAGGTTAGAACTGAGTTCTCCTCCCCAGTCCTGTATTCCTCCTCCTTCCTTTCCTTTTCTCTTGAGATTTCGGCTGGAGAATGGAGGTCCCTGGCTACCTACCTGCGCGGGGACGGGGGATGCGGGGGTGTGGAGGTAGGGCGGCTGCCCTACCTCGCCCTATTGGACGGTCCGCCCCTGATTATCAGTGTTTCCCCCTGAAAGTTCATCAGTAGTTTAACCTTTTTAAGGGGCAAGAGTTCTGTAGGGTTTATCTGTCACTTGTGCATTTTGTGTAATTCCTGCAACTACAGCATTTGATCCCGAATTGCCGCAACTTATTTTTTTTATTTTTATTTTTATTTTTTTGTGCAGGGAGCGCGTCACAAGATGCAGTCTTTGCTCCGGAGTGTCTGCCGAGCCGGAAGCCGGGGAGCCTCAGCGAAAAAGCTCCTGGAATGTGCGGTGACTACGCCTGCAGTTGTGCAGCCAGCGACTAATCAGGCGTCCGTCAATCTCCTGAGACCATTGATTCGTCCAATTGGGGTTGGATTCTAATTAGAACGCGACTTATCGGTTCTTTTCCTTTTGTGTTATTGATCTTAGATGTTGTGCTAATTTCTATTGGTCCTCTGAATGGGATCAATTCTTTTGTGTGCAGAGCCATGTGCCTTACCATGGTGGTTTCTATGTGAAGGCTTTGTCACTGAGAGGTTTGTCGACTGCCGAGGTCGCTCTTCAGGAGGATGATTCCACCTCTCCTGCAGTTGACCACCCACCACGCATTAAGTTCAAGAGGCCCGACAAGACTGCAAGGCACATTATGAATGTAAGCACAACGTTCGCAGTGGGAACTGTAGCAGTAATTTTACCACCATCACATTTAACAGTATAATCCATTTCTTATGTCACTCTGCAGATCTTGAACAAGGAGGCAGTTGAAAAGGTCCGCTCGGAGAGAGAGATTCCTGATGTACAGCCTGGATGTATCATTCAAATGAGACTGGTATAGCTTTTCACATTCCCACTTTGCATTCTGAAGTCAGTTTGTGGTTCTGACCCCGCTTGTAATAAAACAGCAAGTTCCTGAGAACAAAAGGCGTGAGTCTACATTGAAAGGGATTGTCATAGGAAGGCGCAATGCTGGGATCAATACAACTTTCAGACTGCGTAGATTAGTAGCTGGTGTGGGAGTCGAGTCTGTCTTTCCACTGTAAGTGAAACCAAATGCATACTTCTCTTCTCCATTTTTCTGTTACCTTCGTACGGCAACTTATCATGCTGGTATCAAAGCGCTACCTAGCTCTGTGCTATCCCTATGCTGTGAGAATTAACTACCTGTTCATATTATATGATAAAGTAGGGCCAATGAAGCTAATTCATATTATATGAGAAATGATTGCTGGATGTTGGCATAACTGGGAAAAGTGATATTTTAATTAGGTTCATATGTTCGGTGTGACACTGGCATCTGCTGGCCTCCTAATATTCCTCATAGTTTGGCATTTGCGGATGAGAATAGTGGAACTAGCTTCCTTTTGTTCCCTGCTCGTTGTAAATCCAGGAATAATAGATTATGAAACATGCTATGACATTGCAGTTAATGACTCTTTAACTAAGTGAATGATGAGGTGATCATCGTTCATGTCCAATAGCAAGCCTCTAACACCTATACCTTTGACCGTTTGTGCAGAATGTAGACATAACTTCTTGTGCTGCTCGAGCATCTTATTCCAGAGACTGTAGGTTAATAATCAAGTTATCCATTGCTAACTTCAATCTTCTAATTTCGTGGCATATCCTCTCTTTGCTAAATACATAGACGTTACAGCTGACAATTTCAGCAGCAAGCAGCGGCACATGTCATTCCTGTGACTCTTTTGCAGAATTTTATACATGCTTGTTCCCTGTTAGTATCTTACTGTTGAATTTGGTAGTTTCACTAACTAGCCATAGAGTAATGTTCCAATCTCAATTGTTCTGATTTTACATGTTATGAAGATGAAAGCATTGGAAGAATGACATGTCCGTTCTTTTAATCTCAGGAGCTTTGTAATGTTTTTTGCAGTTACCTCTTTCAAGTTCTAATGTTCCGAATCAACATATGTTTAAGTTACATAAATACTATTGTTACATGTTACCCATACACCTTTTCTAGCATGTACAATACTAAAGCTTTCTCCAAATTGAGTTTCTTAGTTTGAATGGCAACCTACTTTTATGACTTTTTATAGTTTGAATGGTAACCTGCCTTTTTCAGACAGATATCGACAGTTGTTTTTGGATAATTTTTGTGATACAACTTCACTTCCTTTCAGTTACTCACCAAACATTAAAGAAATCAAGATCTTGGACCGGAAGAAAGTCAGGAGAGCTAAGCTGTATTACCTGAGGGACAGGATGAATGCACTTAGAAAATGAGTCATTTTCGACTTGGTTTCTAGCATTTTGTATTGCGGGTCTGCATGGTTTATGACGACATAATACTTGCAGCCTGAGAAGAATCATAACATGTTTGCCACATATGAAAGTTCTCATGCTCTGTTTCAAGCAGCAAATATTAGTAGAAATACTGATTTGTGATTCAGAGTTAACAATATGGATCTCCTTTATCATTAATTGTAATTCTGCCCTTTTTTACGGACATTTTTACTTGCCTGTTTATGGTTGAAATAGAAAATCTGGAACATTTTAGCTTATCAAATTGAAATTATTTCAGCTTGCATCTTTCTTCTATCAAAATTAGCAGTTTTCTACTGACTATAAACGATCTGTTTGTATGTGCCAAAAAAGAACATCTATAAACGATACAATGCATTCTCTACTGTGAATCAGTAGTTTATGTTACTTCTATCTTTACAAAATTCGAATCGAACTAGTCTTGGGGGTGTTAAGGGCCGTTTTAATGAAACTGTTTCACATGTTTCCGTTCAGGGCAGTTTTGTTTTTGGCTAGAGGCCAAACTGGCTTGTCTTTTACATGTTTACAATTGTGCTATCCTCTTGGACAATAGCAGCCATAGTATACTCAATATTGATAGACGTTCGTCGAGCTGTTTAGCTAGCCTTCATGGTCATTAGTTGAGACACTGGATATATGTCAAATGAATATATACCAGCAGTTTTATGCAAAAATGGGCCTTCTCACTGACAGTTCATCTTTTATTTGTTTTCACTTCATCATACAGAAAAATGCATAATATAGATAGCATAAATAATAAAATAAACCATGCTTCAGAACTTTTCCAAAGGCATAACCTTTTCCTTGTTTTTTTCCCGGGTTCCAAAGGCATAACCTTGATTGCTTGGTTACAAAACCCAAATCCTCAATTTCGCATAATTTTCCATATGTTCTCCACATATGATTCCCTTAAGTCATTTTTATTTTTAAAGTTCTGCCATTCCATTAAGCAAACGGGAGCCAAAAAAAACAAAATAATGTTCAGGAGAACAAGTCCTAGACAGACGGAGCAACGAAATACTGAAAACCCGGGTATTATTTCGTTGAAAACCCGGGTAAAATAGGGGGCGCCTATGCATAGCGCGCCCCACACGGCCCGCTTCGGCTCCAGAAAGTTTTTTGGCGACGCGAGCGGCAGACGTATTGGCTTTTCCGTCCGTCCGCATCACCGCATCACACGCGAGCTGCAGTTTGCGAGTGTAACTCCTTCCATCTCTAAGCAGCTTCCCCTAAAAAAAAAAAAAAAAAAAAAATCTCTAAGCAGCTAGTGGCTTCGGATGTTTTGATTTTCTCACCGGCCTGCGCAATGGGTTACATCCGACACAACAATTCATGATATCAGTTAGAATAAATTATCACATCAGTTAGAACAATCGATTATATCAGCTGGAACAATAGTCACATTAAATGGAACAAATTATTAAATCCGGTGGAACAAATCATCACATAAACTCGAACAATCGATCACATCAGCTGGAATAATCAAATAAATTATTAAATTAGGTGAAACAAATCATTAAATCACCCAAAACAAATCAGGGTCAAAAAGTAAATTAGAAAAATGTTGAAATCATACTACCTCCGTCTCTTTTTATAGAGGCGTTTTGAGACTTTGAATTTTTCCCTAAATATAGGCGTTTTAGGGATAAGACAAACTTTGTGATAGGTGGAAGGTTGATAGAGTGATGAGTTGAGGTAAAAATGAAGAGTATGGTTGTCTTTTAACAACTTGACTATTTTTGTGTTTGAATGCTAGAAAGCCCTACATTTAAGGACGGAGGGAGTAGTACATTCAAAATGCTTAATTTTAAAAAAATAAAAATAAAAGAAATATATTCATATGGGATCTAGTTTTGTTGTATTAATTATAAGAATGACGATGGTTCAAACGGATTTGAAATCAAAGTCACCAATTAAGAAAAAAATCCATTTGAAATTTGTATGACACAAACATCCGTCCAGCCACTTAAAGTTAGCCACGTGTCCCTGAAAATCACCAGCGCGGCACGTCCGCGTCCTGCGTTCGCCATGTCCGATGAAAGGGCAGCTCGAATCCTAAAGCGCGCTACTTGGGAGCTCCAGGTAGCGCGCTAATTATAAGGAATCCGGGTAAAATACGGAACCACGTGTACGGCCTAGAAGCTAATTTCTGTGGGCAGTACTGAAGCACCGCAAGTAGCCCAATCAAACTGGTCTTAAAAAAATAGCCCGACGTCTCGATGCACGACATGGTTGAGGCGATGGTGGACGGCCTGGCCTTGCAGCCGCGCCTCTCTGCGGTTGCCGCGTCCGAGCTCGCCCTTCTGGAGACTGCCCTCCCCTCGGTCATGCTCAGTGCGGGCCACGACGTGCGCTTCATGAATTGATGTGCCTCCTCCGTATTCAAAACTGCTGAGGCCTACTCAAGGCTGCGTGTTCCCATCGGCGCACCGCCTCTCGGCGACGAGAATTGGCAAAACTTCGCGCCGACGAAGGTCAAGCATTTCTTCTAGATCCTGCGCCACGGACGCACGTGCACCCGCTCCCTTCTCCACTCGCACGGCGGCCTCAACACATGTGTGTGCCCCTTCTGCCCCGCGGAAGAACACATCGAGCACTTGTTCCTGGGATGCCCTCGGCTCCAACCTCTCTGGTCAAGGTGCCTGCCCGGCCTGGCCACCCCTACGTCCATCACCGCTGCTGTGAACGCCATCGGTTCCGCGTTCTCCACACATCCCCCCGCGCTGGGGCACACGGCGGCCCTCCTCTTCCTCTGGATTATTTGGAAGAGCCGGAACAGAAAAGTTTTCGACGACGTGACCCTTGACACCAACACAATGATGGCGATGCTCAAGGATCACGCCACCCTCTGGATCTGCCGGGCTCCAAGACGCCTCGATGCCTCGCCGCTACTGGTGCAACTTCCTCTTTGATGTAACCTGAGAGCTTGAGCCCCCCAGCCCCCCCCCCCCCCCCCCCCCCTCTGCTGCCCGCCCGGCCATTTTGGCTGCGCGTCTGTACTCGAGTCCTTCGGACTCCTTTCGACATTTCAATAAAATTCAGGTGGGCCCCTGCCCCCCTAAGCTTTGTCGAAAAAAAAATTAGCCCAACCCAAAATGCCATTCAAACCGTGGAGCCCAGATGTTGACATCAACGTACTAATCAGGCCCATCTGACCCACTTCAATCTTAAGGCCCAACGGGTAAAGACCCAAGCAACCTTCCCCGACGCCCCCCAGTTCGACGAGATCGTCGTGCACGAGTTCGGCGGCGGCGGCGGCGGCGTCAAGGTAGTGGGAGAGGGCCTCGCGAGCTCGAGGCGGAAACGCATCCAGCGGGAGGGAGAAGAGCGTATCCCTTTCCCCTCATCTGGGAGGAGAGATGCCGCTCTACGACTGCATGCTGTTGGTGAAGCCGCTGGTGCCCAAGGAGTCCATCGCCGAGCTGGTGGGGAGGGTGGCGCGGCGCGCGTGCCAGCGCAACGGGGTCATCACCGACCTCAAGTCCTTCGGCAAGGTCCAGCTCGGCTACGGCATCAAGAAGCTCGACGGCCGCCACTTCCAGGTCCGCTGGATTCGCCTCTTTTTTGTCTTTTCTTTTCATACTCTCGCCGTCTTGTCTGATTCATGACCGTAGCGGAGTAGCGACGTTCTAGTACGCTCAGCTAGTCAGGTGCCGTTGATCGAAAGATGTTCTACGAAATGTCTCTGCGTGTAGTGGCGTGCCCTTGATCTAAGGGTGTTCGACGAAATGCCTATGCGTGTAATGGCTGTTATTTGGCGGTGGATTATGCCTTTGACATGCTCGATGAAATGCCTGAATAGGTGCCGCTGTAGCTTCAACATCATTATTGGCATTTGCGTTAGCTTGTTCACTGTAATGCCCAACTGTGTTCTGACTTCTGAGACTCTGCAGCATCACTAGGATTTGCCTGAGCATGCTCGTCGTAATGTTATCTAGTAAATGTAGTAGTGCCGATGTGATGTTCCGTTGCTTGGCATTAGTGTTTAGGTGGTATCCAAAGTTATGATTGCACTGACCTTGTGGTCAGAGATATTTGAGTAACTTAAAATGGATTATTTGCTTTGCATTATGGTACGAAAGGATGGTCTACCTGAATGAGATAACTTGACAATGTTCCCGAAACCATATTACAGGTGAAATTATGGATGTTCCTCAACTTTGTCTAGATTTTGTTTTTGTCTCACAAAATCTATCAAATTATGGCGACTGACTTAGATTTCGACTATAGGCATTTCCTTAGGGAAAACGGTAAATATTCACTTGATACTACCCTTTCTTTGTTGTGTACAATATTGAAATATTGCTTTTGCATGTCCATCAGTATAAATTATCTACTTCTTTACAAGCTTAATTGCATCTCAATCACCTTTGTCTCTCTGAAGTCTCTCTGAATTTATTGCCATAGCTGACCACATAGTAGCAATGAAACTTTTCTTTTCAATTGTGATTTTCTCCCCACTTTTGTGCTGTCATTTTTTTAGTGAATATTATTTGATACTTCGAGTTCAAATTAGCATAGTAGTCAAAGTTCATGTATGTCTTCATGTTCTTCATTAGATATGGGTTTAGCTGATACAACATACGTGTAGTTTTATATATATATATATATATATATATACACCAACTGCTTAGTAATAGAAATGTTGTTTTGACAATTTGTGTGCACACATATCCACTTGGCTTACATTGCCATCGGGATCAGATTCATATTTGAACCGCGGAGTTCAAGTACGTATTTTTATTGAGTTTGACCTAATACAATCATGTAGAAGTCCGACTAAGAATTACTGTGCTGGGTCAATTTTGACGTACTGTGTGAAACATTCAGCTTGTATGACAATGTGACATATCTCACCTTAACATGCCACTGCTGGGTGCAGTATCATTCTAACTTTTAGATGTTTTTCTTGGGCTATGATGCAATCCTCAATTCTCCTCTTGGTACATTGACATTGAGACACTCTAGCCATTTCTCATTGAATACACATATATATGATAGTAAGTGCTGCAACTTGTTTGCTAATTTTATTTGGAAAGGATATGTATTACTTGGGAGACTGTTAGAGCTGTAAGGTTTTGGATGAAAACTATGCAAGCCTGTTTCTGAAGAATCTGATTAAAGAATTCCCAATATGTAAATGGATTAGCTATGTACATAATTTGGCAAAATGCAATAAAAAAGTCATCGATGCAAATTTAAGTGGGGTGAGCACATGAATATAATTTATTACTGTTGCTGCTTTATGCTTTATTGATGGTAATACATTCTGATGAGCTGGTGATGTAAACAAACTTTTGTTGTGAGAAAATATCTGGACTTAGGCATCGTGGGGTGATTTACCTGCATGGCACGATTCATCAATTTCTCCTCTTAAGGATCTGCCAAACAACAGGTGAAGTAGATAGGCTAACGCAGCTGATAGGAGCACAGTGAATGCTTTTACCTCCTACAATGAAGCTTAAACCAACAGGTTATGTTGTACAGTAAAGGTAATCCCCTTGTTTTTTACATCAATTTCATGAAGATTGTTGTTGCATTTGCAGGGCCAACTTATGCAAATGACGATGATGGTTCCACCTTCCTTCACTAAAGAACTCCACTATCTGAACAAGGAGGACAGGCTGCTTCGCTGGTTGGTTGTGAAGCACAGAGACGCGGTCTATGGCCTGGAGTTCATCAACGAGGACGACGGCAGGAATGAGATGAGCGGGTTCAGCTTTAATACTAGAAAAGATGATGATATCGAATTAGATGATGATGATGAGGACGACGACGATGACGATGATTACGAGTATGAGATCGAGGAGGAAGAGGAGAAGAAGTAGTAGAACCCCTTGCTGCGCAAGTTTCTGGAAGATTCAGTCTGTATTAGTTGATATGTTTCCTTGCAACAATATGTTGTGTTCCTGATATCACCACTGATTTCAAAGTAGGATAAGAAGCAGAAACTAGTATGAACTTTACTGTCACGCATTCTGGAGCATGCCTGGCATTTGGATATTTGATGTTTCATCTGTGTGCTTTGCGGGAAGCATGTTGTTTCACGCTTTACTGTAGCTTATGAATAAGCAAAAATCATTCCTGCTACTACAATTTTGACCTGGCTCGCTCTTCTTTCTGTAAAGTTCGATCATGTGACAGCTACGGTGTGTCATTCATTCATGCGTACAGCAACACAGGGATATCATTTATTCAGCAATATAATATGTACGTACAAAGCTGTGTTGCTGCTAGATCTTGTCGTAGTAGTAGCTCCAGAAATACAGTACATGCACCAGAAACAAGACAAGTTGCGCAATAACGGAGTAGTCCATGGGCGTTCATGGTCGGCTAGGATCGATCAGAAGCCATGCGCCAGCCTCCAGAACCACCCCAGGATGCCGCCCTCGTCCTCGTCGTCGGAATCGGAGTCGCAGTCAGAGTCCGAGTCGTCGTACGGCCCCTGCTCCTCTGCCGCCGTGTTCTCCCAGTCATGGCCGCCGCGGTGGGCCACAGCTACCCGCCAGCGTCCGCCGGCTCGTCGCCGCACCGGAAGACGAGGCACAGCAGGGAAGATCGCTGCCGATGCTCCTCGTCCTCTTCGTCCCGCACAGCGATGGCGGTGGCCTGGTCTGCCTCCTCAGCGTCTGCCACCTCCACCAGCTTGGGCAGCAGCGGCTCTGCGGCCGCCTCACGGTCGACGGCGTCGTGCAGCTGCGGCGGGAGGTCAAGGGGCCGCCGCGCCGGCGCGGGGCCCACGAGGAGGCAGCAGACGGCCAAGGCGAGGACGACGGCGCGGGCCATGTCTTCCGTTCAACGACGCAATGGATCGGAGGGATCGGAATGGGGGAAGCTAAAGAAATGGACTTGGCTGGGTATCGAGCAATCGCTGCTAATTTAATTGCGATTAGCTCGGTTGATTAATCGCTAAGGAAGCTTCTCTCGTCGTTTTCGTGTTGCGAGATGGAAGGCGACCCGACCTGAATTGTGATGGAGAGCAGAGTGACCGAGCAAGGCAGCGGGGAAGCTTGGGAATTGACGAAAAACAGATGCGACTGCGACACATTTGTTCTTCTCGAGAGCGATAAGTATATGCATGATAGATGCCCCGGTTCAGCGTCACTGACAGTGCACACGTATGATTTGCGGTGGGTGTTGTCACAAAGCATGCATGAACATGAAGATCAATAACCAGTTCATCTCTATAGCTCAGCTGTGTGCAGAAAAAGCGTGCACTGCATACGACGCATTTTGAATCTTGTACTCTAACCACTCTTGTCCTCTGCAGCTAAAATTTAGGGGGTGTTCGACGTATAGTGGTCTAAATTTTAGAGGAGTCTAAACTCTAGATAAGCTATATTAAATAAAATTTAATTACAAAACTAACTACAGAACCCTGGTCTAATTCGCGAGACGAATCTAATGAGAGTAATTACGCCATGATTAGATGATGGTTACTGTGGTATTACTATAGCAAAACATAGATTAATTAGGCTCATTAGATTCGTCTCGTAAAGATGTACCCATCTGTAAAAAGGTTTTGTCATTAAACTTTATTTAGTACTAGGTTCTTTTTATTTAGAGACCTAGCTAAGGCACTGTTCGTTTCTTTTAACGCTAAATTTTAGAGACCTCTAAAATTTAGCGTTAAAAGAAACGAACAGTGCCTTATCTGTCAAAGAAAAAATGGACTGACGACTTTTGTCTTCGCATACGTAGGACGGTGGGGGCATTGGGGCTTGTGTTGAACTACAAGCAACTTGGTGACAGCATTCTTCAGACTTTCAGGGCTTGGACGTGGTACAGCTTCTGCCGTTCTGGCTACATTGTCAATGAAGTTGTTTTAGTATCCCCACCACAGTTGCACGTATCAAGTGCTCATTGGCCCGGTTTGTCTTCCATGCATGTCACAGGTTTTTAACAGAGCACTTGGACATTGTGTTAACGTATCATCACACCATTGGGTCATTCAAAACCTTCGCTCTTAAGGAATCAAAATGTATATGTGTCATTAAAAACCTTTCGAGATACCATCGCGGGAAAAAAACTGGATCCATCTCATTGTGGTATCTTTGGAAATTTTCACACTAACCAACTGGGACAGTTAAAAATTTCTTAGCAGACCAAAATAGTAAAGACATTTCACCAACCCTAGCATATCAATCCATAGTGTGATGAACTGTGCTTGATCTATCCGTCCCGGCGTCCGGTGTCGGCTCCTGCTCCGGCAGGCACCTGCACATACTAGTGATGCTGTATATATTTTTTTAATCATGCATTGTACATTGGCATTGCACGATCGATCTTTTTTTTTTGAACGGAGCACGATCGATCTTTGGCTTCAAGTGATTATTGCCTCGACTAGTATATGTCTGTAAAGTATCCAAAAATTAATAGTTTTCTTTGATATAAACCATGACGGCAAAAGGAAATTTTTTTGCAGATAAGGCCATATATCCTGTAATTTGTTTATTTGGATGTCTTCTTGTTGTAGCAATACGCCAAGCAAAAGCATCTCCAGAGGATATGCACGCACGGGCACCAAGCTGTAGGCTCGAATCAAGCTGCTTCCACGTGTACCTAGCTACGTACGTACTGCTTTCATCATCTCCATTCTCCCCAGACACAGAAGTTTGCATCAAAATATGCTTCTTCACGCAAGGTTTTCTCTGTCCAAATTAAAGCATTATGATTTGTCATATCTAGACCTCGGAAACTTACGACTGTTAATTAGGAATCATATCTGATCATCATCTCAAGAGGTTCACTCTTCAACAAAGTCAACCGATGCAAGACCTCAAACCACTCGATCACATTTTGCTATAGCTGTAGGCACCCAAAGCGTGCATAAAAATCCATACAGAAACCACACCAAAATAACAGGCACTGAAGCCCCACGCACTGCAATAATTAATATAGGAGTATATTGGCTAATATTCGTTCAGCTCTGCACTGCCAATAATGTTTGATAGCCGAAAGATAGGCATGATACATGTAGTTTTTTTTTTTGTTGAATCAAGGATATATGCCGTAGTTGATATATATAAAACGGTACACATAGATTTTGTGCTAATCATAGGCATTACAGGGTTCAATCTTAAAGTCGCCGATCCTCTGATCATTAGACCCTACGAACTAGTATATACTATATTTTTTACTGCTTAGTAGTAGCCGCGGCAGCTAAGTTTGACTTGAGAGTCAACAAAGCCATGGGAGTTCACACAGCTTCACACGAGCAAAGGCGATTGACTTGCTAGGAACAACCCAACGACTCTCCTTTGCCTTAGTAAACTACACATATATAGCTGCATAGCCATAGCTGATGCCAAAGCATCTATATATAAAATTAATCTGGGCCATTTGACTGATGGATCATTCGAGCTCCTGGTTCTTCTCCACGACTCTCACCTCCTTGGCCGATCTCAGAATGCTTGCCTGCATTGTTATCATGTCCACGCACAGCAAAAGTTGATCAGAGAGGAAATACACTAAGCATGTATACAGCAAATAACAGAGTGGAAGGATGTGTGCATGCTTGTAAAGTTATTAGGTCACCTGAGCATCAGTTATCTCGACGGCGAAGCCATCGACAATGGCGAGCGACGACCTCTTCCGATAGGAGTCAGGCTGGAGGAGCTTGGCGAGCAGCTTGTCGTGCTTGTGGCTCAGATACGCGTCCAGCGTCGCCGACCCTTCCTTGGACCTGAACAAGAAAGTGCAAGAAACTACTAAGAAAACCGCATTTGCTGGAAACCAAGATATGATGACCAAGATCATTTAGAGGAGTTATGTGTGTATGTTCATAGATAAGCCATCCCCAGGCCGTGACAAGACGGCCCTGAGGCGCTCGTACACAACCGCATTTGGACACTAATATGGTACCAAGATCGATCCGAGTAGTGTATATATGTTCATAGATAGATATGCCATTATATATCCGTGACAAGACGTACCGATCGGCTCTGAGGCGCTCGTACACAGGGTCGAAGTTCATGAACACGAAGTAAACCTCTTGCTGCGGTTTCGCCATTGCTCAAGCTCAATCAGCGCCTGATCTTCAGCTTGATAATCACTCTCCCTTACTCTGCAGGTATAGTGGAGTACTTGAGCTACTAGCTTCCTACACAGAGAACAAGCTGTTCTTGCCTTGTTGCTGGTTCCACACCATTGCTATGGGCCGCTATTTATAGCCAGCTGCCGGAGTGGTGTCTAGTCACACACTCACTGCAGGGAGCTAGCTAGCGTGTACTTGCAAGGCTTCTTATATTAACTGTACTCACCCAGATTAGCCTAGATCTAGAGTGAGTTAACTACGCAAATCACGCAACCAACAAACCGTGTTCAAAGATGGTTGATTTGGTCAAGGGCGCGCCGCGCGCGATGAGAGCTAGTAGCAGAGCATCTCACATATAATAAGCACATGCGCACATGTGTCTCTAGTGACTTGTCGACCTGTGTATATACGCTGCAGTTCATATATATAATCTCATCAGTGAGCAATATATAATTTAATTATGCAACTTGCTGCAGAAGATATATGTTCTGCCGGCTGTCTTCTTTCGTGAGCGATCGATATCCAAAAGAATGTCTTTGATGCAACGGGAGGAATCTTGCACAGAGCTGGAAGAGGTCAAGGACTCGAGATCTCTGCGCTGCGTCTGCCAAGCTGATCGACCTGAAGGCTGAGACTGAGAGAAGCACGCAGAGAAGCACGCAGAGACCTCAAGGCTATGGCTTGATCCCGAGCCATCGCTTTCTATACTCGGGACAGTTCACTTCTAAATCAGCATACCACGCTTTCTATACTGGGGCAACAACCTTTGAGCCATGGAAGCTGATCTGGAAATCATGGGCACCTGGGAAATGCAAAATCTTTTTATGGCTCGCCATCCGCAACAGATGTTGGACGGCAGATCGGTTGCAAAAAAGGGGACTCCCTCATCCTGAGAAGTGCCTCCTCTGTGATAAAGAAGAGGAGTCAGTTCAGCATATCCTCACTTCGTGTGTTTTCGCCCGCGACTTTTGGTTTCGGATCCTCTCGTCGATGGGTTTCTCCGCGAGATCACCGGGTCGTCGTAATCATATCTTTGCTTCATGGTGGATCAAGGCCAGCTCAAAAGTCAGCAAGGAGAAGAGGAAAGGATTCAATTCAGCCATCATCTTGGGTGCATGGCTTCTGTGGAAACAACGCAATGCCTGCGTGTTCGACGGAGCCCGTCCAAGTGTGGATGCGCTTGTTAGACAATTTGATGATGAGATGCATCTTTGGTGTATGGCTGGTGCGCGGGGGCTTAATGCCCTTGGTCGAGGTGTCACTTAGTTCCTAGGCGTGCTTAGGTTAGGTCTCATCTTTTTTTTGTGTTTTATTAGAAGTACAATTTCTATGTTTTTCAGCCCCTCACAGCTCGGTTCGGAGTGAGGTGGTGCAGTTTGTAAGGGACCAATTCTTCTCTCTTTAATACAATGATACGCAGCTCTCCTGCGTATTCGAGAAGAAAAAAAAAACCATAGCCTGGCATGCATGCTTGGCATGTGTGCGTGTAGTTGATCAAAATCAGATCGAGCTCCCAGAGATTGGATGGGACGGCATCGCACTCGCAGTCGAGCTCAGGCATGCAGCTGATGCCAATGCAGTGAGCGAGAGGAGAGGGCCCGGACGCCGTGTCGTGCGTTGGTGCGGCGGCCTTCAGATCCGTCCCTCTTTTGGTAAACTGTGCAAGTACTTTGCTTCTTGCACCATGTCATATCTGCTTCTTCGTCTTGTGACCATATATATCGAAACGATTCCAATGTGCATATATTAGGGTTTGTGAGGTACATCGTGGCATCTATTTACAGTGATACAAGGTACAAAGTGCAGTGCTACGTACAGTAAACGAAATGTATACGAACCGAAACTGCGAGCATATTGTCACGACGTGCATGTAGGGATATCTCTGGAATGGACGCAGCGTGTTGCCTGCCTCTTGTCTCCTGTATGTGTCGCGATCTGTCAGCAGGTGTGTATGGGTGTATGGCACCATAAGAAGTAGCACTGTTGTTTGTTTTATTGTGCGTCAAAGAGAGACACGGCCAATCAATTTAGTATTCGTGACGTGACATTTGTAACTGCTATTGACATTGATATTTGGAATCGACGCGAGAGATACAAACACACCACAGTTAACTAATGACCTCATATACTCCTTGAGTTTCGCGATGTATACCTTTGACTAAATGATAATATGTTTTTTTTTAGATAATGCCTAACTGATAATATGTATACTAGCTAGATTGTACTCTTGTACATGACACTACTATACAGCGCTGATTAAACATTTGCAAACAAGGATTGCTTTGTGTATAGTTAGGATTCTTTGGCAGTTTTTGACTTGCAAACATGCATGGCCCCGGGGATTGATCTTGATCAGGATCACATGCATGCCTGTTGGGCACCATCGAGTGAGAGTCTCGTCGGAGATGTGGGGGACTGGTTTCCTCTCAGGGCATCACATGCTTGCTACTACCTCCGTTCGCCAATTGATGTCGTTTCCGACAAGGGGCATGAACTAAAAATGAGCTAGGCTGTTGTGTCCGAACGACATGAAATAAAAAACGGAGGGAGTACCTTCCATTTGGCTGGCCACTTCCTCATTTCTACTTTACCGGGTCATTTCCAGGGTCCCAACTCCATTGAAAAGACGTGGTTGCATGTCTCTTCTTTCTTCGTCGCTTCGCGCTATGGATGCATCTCAAAGCCAACAAACTCTGCGGGCATGCAGATATACATAGTCTTTGTTTTTCTTCATAGATATAATATTAGTTTCCGAAAATTGAAGGTAACGTCTATCTAGGTGTCTCATTATATTGCGCGACTAGTCTTGTATTATATTGATGTCTCGTTAATTTATTATTATCTTATTATCATTATTTCTTTTCATTACTATTATTTCCAGTTGATTGTTTTCACAATAACAATAATAATTTATAAACTTATAAGGTAAGTGGGAAATTTTTAAAACTTGTGAATAGATTTTTGGATAAATTTTTGTAATAGCACTGGTGGTGGGTAATTTTTAAAGGAAAAAGTCCATATTGCTACCCTCAAGTATAGCCAAAGTCTACATAACCCCCTGAACTATCTTTTGGTTCATTTTACCCCCTAAACTATGTCACTTGGTTCAATTCACCTCTTAATACAATTTGTATTTTTTTTAATTTCTCCATGCACAAATTGAATTTTATTTTGAAATTTTGCATTTATGTAAAGAATATCACAATGTCTGTCAGAAAATATATCATGAATGTTTCGTCATCATTTTTAATATAATATTGTATCCCAAGGATAACTTCACTATTAAATATCTCAACCCATCAAAATAATGATAAAATATTACTTTATATTTTTATAACATGAGTTACGATATCTACTATCATCTCGCAAAATTTGAACCTAATGCCACACTTGTGCATGGAGAAATAGAAAAGACAAATTGTAATAGGGGGTAAATTAAACCAAGTGACATAGTTTAGGGGGTGAAATGAACCAAAAAATTGTTTAGGGGGTTATGTAGACTTTGACTATACTTGAGGGGAGTAATTTGAACTTTTCCTTTTTTAAAACATGAGATTTCATAATGGCACCGGTGAGTAATTTTTCTTTTTTTTCCTGATTAATGTGGTAGTTTCTAGCCGTTGAGAGAGAATGCGGTGGCTCTGTTTCTTGGTTAAATGCTAAGATAATACTAGATAAATGTACTCGTAGAGAAGCCGTAGCGAGAAAATGAGGCTCGTGTACAAAGTGTTGCGCAAACCATTGGCCTACAGTACCTTAACAATGGAAACCAGAATATCAGTGCTTACGAGAGTTTCAATTTCCAATGGAGGAAGCAAGAAGTCACCTTTAGATTTCCTACACTACTAGCTAGCTCAAATAGTCCATGAGCCAGCACTGTTCATAAAGACAAAGCTAGCTACGCATAGATATGTCACCATGCATATAGGGACGGCACATAGGGTTCAAGCCATGGAACCGCCTACCATGATGGCCGGTGCTGCATATAATTGCCTAACATGAGCAAAGCTGCTACTTTGTTTGATCGGTCATCACCAACATGATCGCCACGCTTGCGATTCCTTTCTTGAAGTTATCTTTCTGTGTAGCATCAGTCACCATCACCAGGGAATTCTTCCCCAGTTTTGGGCTAACACAAACTGTACACATTGACCTTTCAGCAAGACACTTTATTTGATGGCACGCTTATTGACTTGTCAATATATTCCCTAGTTCCCTGGTTTGGATACTGAATCATCCCTTACCCTTGATACTGAATAGCTAGTCTGAATCTCTGAAGATGTTTGTTAACTTTATCTTGAGTTAAATCACGTCCATGTTTCTATTCCAAGTTTGGTGGTACGTGGCGGTGCATGTAGCGCGAGCACGCTTGGTATAGCGACGGGACAGGGTGAGGCAGTGTCTTGGTGCATGCATAAGTGGCCAACGCATCCACACGTGGCCTCTGCAACGGGACGGGTCCAACGCGTGCAGTGACTTGATGATGGAGTAGCAGTGGCTCTATATATGCCCATCCATGAGCTGAGCCCTTAGATCCTCACAGGAGCCCCTGGATGCTGCTCGTGTTTTGCCGACATGCAGGGAAACCACTGCTCCCCGTTCGTCCGTTTCAGACATATCCATAATTCCATATCCAATCCATATATAGCTATACAGCATATAGCAGGCTATCACATTAACATGCAGCTGAGCAGATACTATACACTTACTGCACTTGCATTGTCTTTATCCAGGGCTTTGGATGCTTTCTCTCCTGGAGGCTGGAGAGTCAAGAGTCGTCACCTGGATAATTATTCTTCTCAATGAACCCTGAATGATTGCATATGCACAATGCAGGTCATGAAGCAGGCAATCGTCAGCTGACGTAGTACCTTCCTGCATGCGATCTAGGTAAGAAACATGCATACAGTATGCTCGTACTCTCGCGCGCAGGAGTCAACACTGCCAGTGGGCACGACGCCAAGGGCGGCACGCAACTTTGCAGCTAGCTGCCAACGCGACGCGACGGGCGGCGGATCGGCAGAATCGATCGGGCGATCGACTAACCGCGCCGTGGTTGGGCACGAACCTGGCCGGCCGGGGGCGCCGCGCGCGGCAATGATATGATCATGTAGTGATAGGCCGGTTTCGCTGCTTAGGTTAGGTGAGAGACGCACATGGCGGAAAGCACCTCCCTCTTTCGTCTTCCTGGAGCCCTGCAACATCGACGGCTGAGTTTGCCATTTGGTCTTGGTCTTCCCATTTTGTGGGCTCGAGGCCTGGGCCGGCCTTGGTTGGATTTATGTGCACTACGTCTCAAGATGCTAGCCCAACTAAAGCGAAGTTAGGTAGGAGCAAGACCTGGTCTTGCCTGGGATTTCTCTATATGTACGATGCGATAGTGCATGTGCGTGCACAACATATGCCAAAATGTACACACATAGATATATACTCCAATATGTTGGAACAGTAACGATAAAGTTCTTCATATGTTTTTCCAATTGGTCAGCTAATTAACCTGATAATATAGATCAGTACATGATGAAGACCCGTGAGCTAGCGGTGAGCCATCCAACGCTCCAGGCTAAGCTCATGGCAACTTGGTTCTGCAGTTCTGGTACCACTTCAGAGGAAAACACATCAATCTTTATTTCTGAGCCTCTGGCTTCCTTCCAGTAATCTCCTGTGGGTGCACGGTTACCACTTTCAGACCATTTTCCTGCTCGATGTCATGGGGCTTTCCAGGCGCTTCGTCGCTTCTCCTGTACATGCAGTACAACACCAGCTGAAGGATGCCCATTGGGCAGCCAACGAAGTTGGGAGACTGCATATTAAAAGTTATTACAAGAAAATAAAGCAGTCAGCATCAAGTGATCTTAGTTAGGTTCCATTTTGGTTTTCGAACTGGTGACCAGGTATGTCACTAACCGCGAGGAAAAGATCCTTCCCTAGCAGCCCATATACCATCCACAGAGCACTGGAAAGGAAGGAAAAGAGTGACAGGTAGAAAGGCATGAACTCCACGCTTTTCGTCGTTATCACTTGCTTCTGCAGTCGAAGTTCCATTCAGGAAACTATACCGCAGCTCATATATATGCTATTCATTATGTAAAGTTATTATATATGACAGACACTCACCGCAGCCACCATTGGAGAGCTGTACATCGATATGGAAGCCACTAAACCAACACTACCAACAACAACTTTGCGCATATGGTGCGTATGGATCAAAAAGCTTGAGAAACATGCTGTGACGCCAAAGAATGTCAGAACGGGAAGCACCAATTGCAAGGCAAACCTCTGCAAAAAAGATCATAATATAGCACTTTTATCATTGCTGAAAGGTTCGAGTATACTAATAGCTAATACATATCGCCTAAAAAAAAATAGCTAATACATAGTATGGTTGACTTCATATCGTGTCACTTGCCTTTTTCTCGCTTGGTGCAAACCATATGTATATGCTGATGAATGTAATCTCGAGCACTATGCCCAGTCCATTAATGGTGGATACTGGGAAGTTCTCCCATCCAGAGCTCACTACAGGAAGCCCATACCACGTGTAGAGGAGGCAATTGAACAAAGCGAGTATGTAAGGCACGCATGAAAACTCTTCTACATTTCCCTTCCTTACCACCCTTCTGAATGTCAATCTGTGAAGCATGAGTTGCGGAACATAGGAGATAAGTAAGATGGCATAGGTTGCAATAATTGCTAATCATCATGCATGTGTATTGTACTTCTGGGTATGATGCATACAATGGTGCTGCATAGAGGAGCATGGACGCAGCATTTCCTGCAAGAGAGACAGAGAGATGTTGTTAAGTTAGAACCATGACTTAAAGAAGACATGTAGATGCATGAGAAGTACCTAGAATTCCTACTGCTACACGAACTGTATTAGGAACCATTCTAGCAACTAGATTTGAGGTCAAGCAATAAAGGCTTCAGTCTTCAAATGCACTCTGCTTGGCCAGATTGTTTGCTTCATGTGAGGCGAGATATTTATAATGCCCAAAGCATTGAATTGCACAGTGAGTGGGTTAGCACAAGAAGCAAAAGGTTGGGCTGCAGAAAATTAAATTGGGTGGCTGCAGAAATTCAATTGGATGACAGTGACATTGTATTATTGCAAAAACAGAAGTTATTCTTGTAGTTTCGCAATGTTTATTCATACAATAAATATGTCTCATATCCATGGAGGAAGCCAGGAGCATAATTGTTATTAATTTTCACGTGTTTTCCCCCATAATTGATTGTTCATAGTCATATCATTCCATTTACTCTACTTAGGTTTAGTGCCTATGTTGTGTTGTGGAAACATTGTGAAATGAAGGAAGTAGTACGATAAAACAAAGTGATTAGGCATTTCTTTGCATTGGTTATTACCAGTACTAGTTACAAGACATCGAAAATTACAAATGTAATAAGCTTCTTCTTTTTATCCTTTTGGGAGGACGGAGAATGATAGAGTATGAAGATCGTTATTAGCATAATTCTCTGTAAATAACTTTTTTCACAAGTCAACACGGTACCCAGCTTCCTTTCCTTGTGACAAGAAGCACCTTTATAAGGACAGTTTTAGATTGTATATAGCCTTTTGCAAGTATAATTATTGAGTACCCCGCTGTTCACATGATCGTTAAGTTTGATATAATTTTCGTACACAAAACAAACATATAATTATGCTAATTGTTTATCAAAACTTACCAAAAAAAAATCGACTCAGAATAGGGTTTATTAATGTGGAAGAAGGTACTGTTATTTTTGGTCACCGGTGAAGCTAGAACAAAAGTTGTAGAGGTGCTAGAATGCCTCATTTAAGTTACCTAAGAGGTGCTTAACATTGAATTTAGAGGGTGCTTACGTGGTGAAAACAAGCCAATTAAAAATATTCAAAATTTTGTGTTTGCATCCAACACCTAGTACCTAGCTTCGCCCCTGCTTTTGGTAGTCAAACTAACATATTAAAGAGGACAAACACAGTTTTTAATACAAAATTTGCATCGCGGTTTATAATTAGGAAGCATATATTCTGTGAAAACCTCATACCTGGTGGAATTATGCAGAACTTCCCCAAATATATATCTAGAAGTTGAAAAAGTCTTAATAAAGGTTAACGCACAACCCATTTGTACCGCTTTGTTATGACAAGGCGTTGCGGCATCTTTGATTAATATATGAAATTACTCGCGCCACCTAAGAGATGTCGAGCAATGGTTCGTTTGTTCACAATGGAGTCATACAAATGGGTTGTGTACGTGAATAACACTAATGGAGTCATACAAATGGGTTGTGTACGTGAATAACACTAGAGGTCACGTGTCTGCAATTGCAAAGCTTGGTGGCAAATCCAAGAGGGAGGTTTCTGATAGTAATCAAGAGAACAATAAAACAAACTCTCCCTATATAAGCACTGTTTGCCTACATAAATCTCCATAACTGTGTGTGTGCGTGTTTTTTTTTGGGGGTGGGGGGGGGGGGGGGGGGATCTGTGCCCCGATGTCTGCAGCGAGTAAGTCAACTTTTTACCCCAAAAAATTAGATAGTCTCCTCTCTATCTCTCTGATCGTGTCTTGTTTAATCTTTCCTACAACGACTACAGTTGTGCAGAAGCATAGGCTGCAGTATAAACGTGGCAATTGCGCAACTCCCACTGAAAAATATGGTGAGTGTTGGTTGGATGACTTAAATCACAGGGTGTATCCGTAGTTAATAATTATGCTCAATGTCATCATATATCATTCTTGGTGCAATTCTTACCTGATTTTCCTAGTAATGTGGTTTGCAACTGCTGCTATTTGGCCCATTACATAATTGATAGAATGCCTGAAGCCAACCACATATTTTGTGGAATCCTAAGAACTCACAAAAATTATGACAAATTTCGTGGCAAAAATTATAACACACACACACACACACAGAGAGAGAGAGAGAGAGAGAGAGAGAGAGAGAGAGAGAGAGAGAGAGAGAGAGATTAGCATCCCTCCTTGACCACAAAGAAGCTAGAGCCAAAGGGCAAGTCCCCCCCCCCCCCCCGAATTTCTCAAAATTAAATACGCGAAGTTCAAATTCAAACTTTATTTATCAAATAATAGGGAGCCTAAAAACAGAGCCCTGCTATTTCATAGCTTATGAATCATTTTGATTATAGAAAGCACAATACTAGTAGTCGGAAGGCACGGATATTAAGCATCCAACGGCCTAGATTTGTCAGTGCTAGTGTATCCCTCCATGGCTCCATCAATGTTACTTGGCCTTAAAAAAGATGACACTTCCTTCCAAATCAAACTTCCCTATTAGGACCAAAATCTTTTTTAGTTTCCTTACATGGCCCTTTCGTCAATTTTGGCACTTAACGGTATTAAGTGAAGGGTAAAAATATTTTACTACTCATATGAAATATATTTTTATTTTTACAAAAACATTATTGGAATGTGACTGTTATTTTACCAGTGGTTTTATTTGAAAATTAGGTATCTCGGTTTGTTTTAAGTTTAAAATAATCAAATTTGAGTGTTATATTTCCATTCAAATATCATCATTGGACGAAGAGGTGAATTAATTTTATTTCATATCAGGGGTAAAATAGTCTTTTTACCCTTCAGTTAACACCGTTAAGTGCCAAAGTTGACGAAAGGGCCATGGAAAGAAACGGAAATCGATTTTGGTCCTAATAGGGAAGTTTGATTTGGAAAGAACCAAAGAAGGAAACTTCATTTTCTTTGAGGCCAAGAAAATATTTTTCTCAAGGCAATATGCGAAAGAAAAAAAATGGCCAAGGGCGCGCATCAACATGGATAGTCAAGGGAGGCGACTCAATAATGACGTTGTTGTACGAGGGGCGCTGGTTGGCGGCAGCGAAGGGAGCATGATCTGTTGAGTACTACTAGCTAGTATTGGGGCTTACTCCTCTAATTTTTTTCATGTTGTTTGAGATTAGCTAATCTACGCGTGAGGTTTTTGAGAAATTTTCCAGGGTTTGTACAATGACTATTTGACTTGTTTGTCTATCTAGTGGGGTAAGTGCTTATAACGCCACCTAAAGCATCAAGAGAAACGACACCATCTAAGGTATATATATCCTGTTCGTTTAAAAAATGCCTAAAGCATAGTACTGAATTGGTTACTATGAGGGGGGAAACACTTCATATGGTCGCTATCATCAGCCCAGCACTTCAGCTCATTGGCGAAGGTAAAAACTGTCTTGCGGACAAGAAATGACGCTAGACACAATTTTAAGGCTGCCTTTTTGTAAAATTTTGAATTAACTCTTAGCGATGAGCATTGGCTATGAAAAAGCTGATGAGCTAAGCCGACACACATAGGCTTACTCTGAATCCACATAAGGCCACTAGTCATCAAATATTGCCAAAAATTCCCCGGTGGTGGCACACAGGATTGGTTTGAGGATTCAGGATGATAATGTTTAGTCATGTGGATAAAGCTGTTCAGCAGCATTGGAAGGCGCATTCTGCTGTGGCGTGCATTATGCACATTATTTAGTCATTGCAGGTGCCAAGTGTTGGCTTGGCGTCAGGCTCGGGGAAAGCTAATGCGCGCACCATGATTCCTCAAAAATGTTAGTACGATATCTTCAACGTTCGACAAACTAAAAACTATGCTAGCTCTGCTTTGTATAATGACGTTGTTTTGACGATGATCGATGGGCTCGCATCAACTTTTGTTGACCGCTGTGTGCTGCAAACGGCTTGCTTTGCTTTGATGATCTCGTGCTGATTTTTTGGATACACTCTTGCTGAGATTGAGATATGGCCTGAAAAAGAGAACACCGTAAAGGTTCTCCTGAAAAAACCAGTGCAGCTCGCAGCAATAATACATGGGCGATGCAACTTTCTGAACCATAATACGGTTGCCCCGAGAGCAGGCAATTCGGCTACCTCCCATTGGTCGTCAAGCTGCAATCATGTGCTGGAAAGGATGTCCTGCTGACAAAAATCCCCTCCTCTTTTTAAGAAAAAAACGGAGTGTAGTGCATGCTGACAAAATTCGGAAACAACAAAGGTTTTAGTGGTCGTTTTAATCCTTCAGCTGGAACAATGCCATCTCGATCAGAGAGTCAGTACCATGGCAACGAGATCTCAGTTGATATACTTACCTCGCCCCCAGACCCAAGTCTGGTTGTATATACAGCTACGATGGCGCGATGATGATCATGTCGTCGGACGCCCGTGCCGGGAGAAGAATGGGCCCTGTCACGGCGGAACACGGCGACGCCAACGCCTGCTGCACAAACGCAGTTTTGCCTCGCCGGCGTCAGGAACTTGACCCTGCCGACGAGGTGAGGGTGACATTGAGCCCAGGTAGACCGGGCCGGCCCACTAAATAGGTCGTTGGTTGCAGCCCACGACCTCGGTCCAAAGTATAACACAGCCCATTTGGTTCCGGCCCAGCCCATCACAGCCCGCCGGAACCAAAGTATCGTGTGTCCCTCCCGATTTTCGTGCCCGGACCCGAGCACAACAAGGTGCCGTTTCTCGTATCAAACACTACAAGAAAATCAACTTAACTTCGATGCATGATATATACGCACGCCTACCAACAACGTGAGAGCCGTCCAAATCGTCATCAACCTTCCTTTACCGCGTCGCCGGATTCCATCGGCACGAACGTGAGAGGGCAATGTCGTCGACATCCTGCTGGGCGTCGGTGAGGACGGTCTTGTCGTCGTCGACGGCGAGCACCGTGGCCGAGGCGCCGCAGCAGGAGGGGCTGCTGCTCAAGGGCGAGGCGCCGCGCCGCGAGACCATCCGGCAGCTGAGGGAGCGCGCCGACGCGCTGCAGCGGGAGCTCCAGGCGGCGACGGACCAGGCCGAGGCGGCGGAGGTGGCGACGCGGCACGCCGAGCGGCGCGCCGGGGAGGCGGCGGCGGAGCTCGACGCCGTGGAGAGGACGAGCCGGATGCACGACGAGAAGCTGCGGGAGCTGGAGGCGGAGCTCGGGGACAGGGACGGACGCATCAAGCTCCTCGAGGCCATCCTCGCCACGCTCACCGCTAAAAAGTGAAGGCCACGACGCTTATTTCCAAGTCAGGAGTCATATCTGCCCTTGCCAAAATTGTGGCATGTAAAATACTTCCTCTGTTTTTAAATAACTAGCACACGGTTGACTATACTATTCACACTTTAATCGTTTAATAACTTCTAAAATGCTTAGTTATATAAATTAAACATATAATTATTAGATGTGATGTAGATAGCATTTTAGTAACATAATATAATTATAAGAGTTTAATTATGCATTAATAAAAAAATAATGGTCAAAGTTGGAACAGTAAAAATCAAAGTGTTAAGTATTAAAAAACGAAGGAATTACTTCCTGTTAACGCTTTCATCATATTATTAGCCGAGAAAGTGAATACATACCTGACGTGATCAAATGGACGTGATGTGTTGCTGATCGAAGGTCCAGGTCGGACCAACGTGTAACATACCGAAGCTGACAAACGCGGTGGTCAGGTTCACGATCTGGATCTCTGCAAGCAAACTACATTGGGAATATCTTAATTAGCATGGATCATGAGGCTAACCTAACCTCATCTTTTGATCGAGTGGATCTATTTGCGATTTGGAACTGCTGCAGCAAGCTTAGCTATGCATGTGCACAGCTGTAGTGCTGTGGTACCAAATTTCTTTTTTATATTGACCTTCAAACGATTGGCCATGTTGGTCTTTAGTTTCTGCACATGCGTAATAGTAGATGTCGTTTCAGAAATGCGCTTGCTTACAAAACTAATGTCGTTTCGTAACTTTTACCACTTGCTGCTATAAAGCGAAGGCAGAGCTCCAACATTTTTGTTCCAATTAAAGAGAAGTAGCCTCGACATTAATTACCACAGAACCACGTGCAAGATGGCAGAGGAGGAGAATGGCAAGAAGTTGAGCGGGGAGGAGACGATCGCGGAGTTCGAGCAGCTGACAAGGGACGCCGCCGCCGTCCAACGGGCGCTGCTGAGGCGGATCCTCTCGGACAACGCCGCAGCGGAGTATCTCCTGGAGCTGGGCCTCGACGGGCGCACCGACCCGGACAGCTTCAGGGCTGTCGTGCCGCTCGCCACGCACGAAAACCTCGAGCCTTACATTGCGCGCATCGCCGGCGGCGACGCCTCCCCCGTCCTCACGGGCAAGCCCGTCGCCTCCATCTCCCTCAGGTTACTCCTCATCAGTACAGTATGTCACAGCTGCTGCTGTTCAGCTCAGCTCAGGCTGTCAGGCCTCGATGACTCACCATGAATCCATCATGTGTGCATACATGCAGCTCCGGCACGACGCAGGGGAAGCGCAAGTACCTGCCATTCAACCATGATCTCTTCATGATGGCCATGCGCGTGTACCAGACTTCATTCGCGTTCAGGAACAGGTACTATTACAGTCATCATTCATCATAGCTCATAGCCAGCTCTGATTCATGCAGGGCTCAGTGATCTGTACATTACATACAATACATGCATGCAGGGCGTTCCCCGTGGAGGACGGCAACAAATCGCTGCAGTTCATCTACGCCAGCAGCCAGTTCACGACAAACGGCGGGCTGACGGCCACCACGGTCACCACCAACCTGTACCGCACCGAGGAATTCAAGCCCATGATGCGCGCCATCCAGTCGCAGTGCTTCAGCCCCGACGCGGTGGTCTTCGGCCCGGACTACAACGAGTCGCCGACGAGGTGGCGCGCAAGTGCGCCGGCCTCAGAGACAGTAGCTGGTACGGGTTGATCGCGGCATTGTGGCCGAATGCCAAGTACGTGCACAGCATCGTGACGGGGTCCATGGAGCATTACGTCAAGAAGCTCCGGCACTACGCCGGCGGCCTGCCGCTGGTCGCCATGGACTACGGCGCGTCGGAGGGGATGGTCGCTGCTAACACCGACCCTGGGTTGCCACCGGAGTCTGCCACGTTTACCGTGCACCCTGGCGTCGCCTACTTTGAGTTCATCCCTCTGAATAAGGTCAGCAGCGACTACGGAACCGGTGCTGAGGCGGAACCCATCGGCCTGACGGATGTCACCGTGGGACAGGACTACGAGGTCATCATGACCACCGTCGCAGGTTCTCATATATTCCCTATCTTTTTTTCTTTTGGTTTGGGAATGGTGAATGAACTTTGTGTTGAAATTCTTATCCTGAAACAATATGGCGAGCAGGATTGTACAGGTATCGGCTAGGGGATGTGGTGAAGGTGACCGGGTTCTACAACTCCACGCCGAAGCTCAAGTTCGTGTGCCGTCGGAACCTCATGCTGTCCATCAACATCGACAAGAACAGCGAGCAGGACCTCCAGCTCGCTGTCGGCCGCGCAGCCAAGATCCTTGCCGCTGAAAAAAACCTAGAGGTCATCGACTACACCAGCCACGCGGACGTGTCGTCCAACCCGGGCCATTACATCGTCTTCTGGGAGCTCAACGGCGACGATGCCTGCGACGACGACGTGCTGCAGCGCTGCTGCGACGAGCTTGACCGGGGCTTCGTCGACCCCGGGTACGTGGGCTCGAGGAAGGCGCGCGCCATCGGGCCGCTTGAGCTCCAGGTGCTGGAGAAGGGAACCTTCCGAAAGGTGCTGCGCTACTACCACTCCCGGGGCGCCCCGGTGAACCAATTCAAGTTGCCGCGGTGCGTTGCCAGTTCCAACTCCAGCGTCCTCCAGATCCTCTCCAGCAACGCTGTGAAGGTCTTTTTCAGCACTGCGTACGACGACTGAAGCCACCGCGGCGGCGCAGAGAGCACTGCGCGCTGACAGCTCAGGGTGTCTCAATGTTTGTATGTGGGTGATAGAATTAGTGCTCGTCCAGTGCAACGCCTAATGTGATTTTGAGGCCCAAGAAATCCATAGATTTCCTGAATCTCCGCTTACCTAGATCCAGAAATCTGTAGATCTTTCGGATCGTACATAGCTTCAGAAATCTAAAACACCTTATTTTTGTCTTACAAACTAAAAAAAAATCTGAAGTTGTGCAAACAAGTTATCAATTGCCAAGTGTCCATGACAAGGGTGTCTTTTTATTTTTCAAACTATAATAAAGGTACCAGCCCTGTCCGATTTTATAGATTGGAAGTTAATCATTTACATACTTTCTAGTTTAGTTAAATAGACGCATAGGCAAATGTACCGTTGTCTTTCACATGCTTAGTTTTTTTTTAAAAAAAAAAAATCTCTAACTAATCAAATCACACAAACATGTCAATACATTGATCCGAACATGCATGTAAGAAATCTGCTTGCTCCCCTGTATTCTTTCTCCCACACAGGATTTTAAAGGAAGTTGCGTTGTGAGTGAGATCGATCTCGCCATCTCAACATAGTTCAACAGAGGTCTTGCTAAGCAATTGATTTTTTTTTTTGAGTTGATTATGTTTTAGGACTCAATTGGAATGTGGGGGTATTCGTATCGATTTGTACAAATATATCTATGAATACTAGATGAATTATCTGCTCGTTGGCATGAGAAGTTTAAGGGTAAGAGTCTTTTTTAATAAATGGCGAGTCAAAATTGCTAATAGAATAAATGATAAACTAAGTAGAGAATTGCTAAATCATAGCCTAGAATTATTTCAAAAATCTTGTTACTGAAACAAGGAAGATATTAGGGCCACTTGTATTAGACATGCGTCAATAAATAGAAACAAGGAAGATGTTGTCTCACATATCTAAAAAAACATCTTTTCACTTCCTCTTGTTTCATTTAAATCAGGAAAATGTTGGAAGAGTTGTTGGCACGACTGAAACTCAGACAACATTTTTTTGATTATATCCTAATATGACATATAAATTAGTGTCTTGCTTGTTCTTCACTCCAGATTTTATAATTCAGTTTATAGGTGTTTGATTATATAAGTTGGATATATAATCTCATCAACGCTACAAAAATCGGGAAGATTATAATATTGTCAATGCTACTAAATCTGAAAGGAAATAGTCGTTGGGAGTGTTTGTAATACGGATCATTAGAGGTTTAGATTATTTTAGTTGTCGATGGCTAGTGGAGGGGTTTGGGACAAATGAGAGGTAATAGTGGAGAAATTACTTTGAGTGTGATGGGCATTTTAGTAAAATAAATCGGATTATAATCTGAAATAGAAGTGACACGGAATAGTATCAAACAACGACCTAGAATAGCAAGTGCCACGGAAACGTTTTTCAGCACAACCGTACCACTTCATGTACCGCTCATCACTCTTCTAGATTCTTGGAGATTTTTAAGCACTCGTTACATTGAGACCAAAAACACGCACTGTTCAACGCAAATTGCAAAGCGGAACCATGCAGTCAAATCCGTCGCCTTTCCTTTCTTTTCTTGACCTTACAAAGGATGGAGCACAAGACTTCAACCACCAGCATGAGCATGTTCATGACTTCCACTAGGTCTAGTCCTTATCTCCATATGCAGGGTGCAAGCGCACAGGTTATATCCAACATACCATCTTGAACTATTGCCCATTCCTGGTTCGGAAGGTTAAAAAAGGTTGTAAAGTACCAGCATACTGCTACGAATCAGGAGTTCAGGATTCTTGACACAGAAGTTCTGGTTAAGTGGCAGGATGCCGGAGAAGGCAGGCAAGTTCAACGGGGAAGAGGTGATTGCAGAGTTCGAGCGGCTGACGCGCGACGCCGCCGCCGTCCAGCGGGAGACGCTGCGGCGGATCCTCGTCGAGAACGCCGATGTGGAGTATCTCCAGGGGCTGGGCCTCAACGGCCGCACTGACCCGGACAGCTTCCGGGCCTGCGTGCCGCTCGCCACGCACGCCGACCTCGAGCCATACATAGCGCGCATCGCCGACGGCGACACTTCCGCCGTCCTCACTTCCAAGCCCGTCACCTCCATTTCCCTCAGGTACGTCAGTATGTCGCTACTGCTGCTTCTGCTAGCTGTTCAACTCAGCTGAAGCCTCAGTGACTCATCTCGCCATAATGTGCATGCAGCTCCGGCACGACGCAGGGGAAGCGCAAGTACCTGCTGTTCAACGACGAGCTCTTCAAGTTGACAATCCATGCATACCGCACTTCCTTCGCTTACAGGAACAGGTACGCACGATTACATCGGATCGAACTACCGTGTTTTTTTTTTTTATCATCATGATTCATGAGTGTTTCTACTTTTGATGCTTGTTCTGGGCCTCCTTCATGAGGCGCGGTACTCTGTTTCTAGGAAGATCCTCATTGGCAAAGTACGAACTGCCGTTAAGGGGAAAAAGATCTTGCCACTGTTGGCCACATTATCTAGTTGTACAGCTGACACGATAAAAAAAAAAAAGGTGTACAGTTGACGCACCAGCTTCAAAGGCGACAATTTCGGTGATCAATGACTACTTTATGTGACCTCTACAGGGCATTCCCCGTCGACGACGGCATGGCGCTGGAGTTCATCTACGGCAGCATGCCGTTCACGACCAAGGGCGGCCTCACGGCGACCACGGGCACCACCAACCTGTACCGCCACCAGGACTACGAACCCAGGACGCGCGACATCAAGCCGCGGTGCTGCAGCCCCGACGAGGTGATCTTCGCCGGCGACTTCGGGGAGGCGCTCTACTGCCACCTCCTCTGCGGCCTCCTCTCCGCCGGCGAGGTCCGCACCGTGTTCGCCATGTTCGCGCACAACCTCGTGCTCGCCTTCCAGACGCTCGAGCGCGTGTGGGAGGAGCTCTGCGACGACATCCGCCGCGGCGCCCCGTCGCCGGCGCGGGTCACGGCGCTCGCCGCCCGGAACGCCGTGTCGGCGCTCATGCCGGCGCCGAACGCGGCGCTCGCCGACGAGGTGGCGCGCAAGTGCGCCGGCCTCGTCGGCCGCAGCTGGCGCGGCGTGATCCCGGCGCTGTGGCCCAACGCCAGGTACGTGCACAGCATCATGACCGGGTCCATGGAGCACTACGTCAGGAGGATCCGGCACTACGCCGGCGGCCTGCCGCTCGTCGCCATGGATTACGGCGCGTCGGAGGGGATGGTCGCGCCAAACGTGGAGCCCACCGTGCCGCCGGAGCACGCCACGTTCACCGTGCTGCCTGACGTCGCCTACTTCGAATTCGTCCCTCTGAAAATGGCCAGCGACGGCGGCGGAGGAGACGGGTGCTACGACGAGGCGGAGCCCGTCGGCCTGACGGATGTCACCGTCGGTGAGCACTACGAGGTTGTCATGACCACCTTCGCAGGTAGTACGAGTTTCTTTCTCCTTCGCCCCGAGATGCTACGCAGATACGTATCAGCAATTAACTTGGACTTGTACGTGCATCATCTGTGTACGACATTGGCAATATCTGCAGGGCTGTACCGTTACCGGCTGGGCGACGTTGTCAAAGTGGCCGGGTTCTACAACGCCACGCCCAAGCTCAAGTTCGTGAGCCGGGGTAAGAACCTCACGCTGTCCATCAACGTGGACATGAACACCGAGCGCGACGTCCAGCTCGCCGTCGACGGCGCGGCGGCCAAGGTCCTCGCCGCCGAGAAGCTGGAGGTGGTCGACTACACCAGCCACGCCGACGTGTCGTCCAACCCGGGCCACTACGTCGTGTTCTGGGAGCTGAGTGCCGAGGCTTACGACGACGACGACGACGTGCTGCAGCGCTGCTGCGACGAGCTGGACCGCGGATTCATGGAGGCCGGGTACGTGAGCTCCAGGAGGACGCGTGGCATCGGCCCGCTGGAGCTGCGGGTGCTGCGGAGGGGCGCCTTTCAGGAGGTGATGCGCCACTACATTTCCCTCGGCGCTCCCGTGAACCAGTTCAAATTGCCGCGGTGCGTCGCGCGTAACAACTCCGGCGTCCTGCAGATACTCTCCGGCAACACCGTGAAGGTCTTCTTCAGTGCTGCCTACGACTGACGCCAAAGGTGGCACTGTGAACTGTAAACAGGTTCCGCAAGCATGCGGGGGCTCTGTTTTATTGCAAAACTAAATGGAATAAAATTAACATTTTAGCGGTTACAAACTTTAATAAACTTGTCGATGTGAATCTCAACGTGCGCCTCTCTCTTTCACTGATCACTACTTCTTTTTGGTTTGGTTTGATTTTCTTTTTCTTTATAGGGAAGTAAGGAGGTGAGGGTCTTCTTGCAAGCTCCGAGAGAGAGTCATTGCAATTGAAAAAATGTTGTAGTTTTTTTTTTTTTTGCGCAAAAAAATAGCAGTAATCATGAAAGAAAATGAAAAGAAGAGAAATAGCTCCTCGGCCCTTTATTAGTAGTGCTCCGGCCCGTGCGAGTGCATTGTTGGGCCCTCTCTTCGCATGTGTAATCTAACAAACATTGGCCCATGATCTACTAATATGTAAATAGGCCCCAAAGTCCAGCCCAAACCAGTTTCCAGTGGCTTCTTCTACTTTGCCCGCCGCTTTTCGTTGGCCTCGAGAAGACTCGCCGAGCGCCGCTCCACCGCATCGACTACGAAACAGAGCAACGAACGAGCCATGGCAGGCTGAAACGCGCACACGCGACGATCATGGCCGAGGAGCCACCACCAAGCCACCGGCCGCCGGAAAGCGCAGCTGAGCCGCACGCCAAGACCGGTGGCGCTGCCACTGCGACCGGAGTCTCGACGACGACGACGCGGCCGCGTGGGCCGGAGTACCCGAACCCGCCGGAGCCAGGGTGGCGGGAGGGCCCGCGGTACCCGAACCCGCCGGACCCGGCGAACCCCGACCCCGCGACGCTGCGTGAGCAGTGTCTCTTCGCCATCCGCCGATACAGCCGCTGGTACTCGCTGCCATCCTCGCCGGCGGCGCGCTGTTCGCGCTCGGGTGGGCCGTCAAGGGCGACAACCCGCTGCCTTCCCACCGCGAGCCGCAGTGCGACGCTCGTGCTGTAGCATCCGGCGCTAGCTGTCTGTACAGTTCGTCACGCAACCGGTGCATGTATGTATTTGTTGTTCTTGGGGTTGTTACTTGTTAACATGTAAATTCCCGCAAAAAAACATGTAAATTTCCGACCAAACATGCTGTCCGTCAGGTTCTGTGATACGAACATGCTTCTGCTACAAGCTGGATGACCTACCCATCAGAGAGATTCAGAGGACGAATCACTCCTGTCCGAATCGCTTGAATATCAAATTCCATCCGGGGTCCATGGAGATCGATCGATGAGGTTGTTTATCCACAATCATTCATATGCACTGTAACGTCTTCAAATCAAAGGCCTGCCTCATCTGCACGTGCCGCTGCCTGCCTGGCCCAAACAAAGGCAACAACATATCGATCTTGACAGGAGCAGCAACGGGACGTAAGCTAGCTAGTTGCCATCGCTGCCGGTCGATCGATCATCGAAGAAACATGCCAAAAACTGTTGGATTTGGGCCCTCCAGTTATCACGCTGCAGAGATGCATGTTTGTTACTAGCGTGCAGCCGGTCATGTGCACGGGGAGGCAGAGTGCTCTCCCAACTGCAGGCAGAAAGGATGTTCCGTTTTGTCTCTTACAGTTTGCACTCTTGCTTCCTGTCCGAGAATTGCAGCCCTCTTTACCAAATGATATGCAAATGCACAAACAATATCAACCCCAAAACAGTGTCCCCCCCCCCCCCCCCCCCCCCACACACACACACACAAAAACTGTTGCCATGCAAAGAGAGGTACTACTATATCCACCTGTTAACTGATTATTTGGTCTAAAAAAACCACGTTTGGTTTCTAAGGCTAAAAATTGCTTATCACATTAATTGTAGAGAGAAAGGAAAAATATTACGCACCACAATCGTTATGAAAAAATATTCAAAAAGGCTTAATCACCATTGGCATTATAAAAAATAACCCGACACACATATGTATATATAAATTTATAAATTGTGCATCGCTTACGTACGGATTTAAGTATATTGGTTAAATTAGTTAATGCTAGATATGAGCCATTGTGCCACATTTGGTGACAGGGGGGGGGGGGGGCATATGCTCCAACACATTCAAAGGTATGCTCCAACACATTGAAAGTATTTTTCCTTAAAGGCGTTCAATCAGTGATAGGTGACACGCTTTAAGATTTAGGATGTGTTTGGTTCTGGAGGGTCACAACAAGGGCCCCAGCCGCGAATCCCATCGCGAAACTTTGGCACTAAAAGGGTGGCAGCGATGGCAGGGGGGACGTCATGGTGGCCGGGATCAGCTGGTCGTTGATCGCTCGCTCGCTAGTCTTCTCTGGCTGGCTCTTCTGATCTCTCTCGATCGTACTAGCTGGTGGCTCTTGCCTCTTGTGCTAGCTTCTCTCTGGCTCTGGTCGGTGATGGGTGGTGTGGAGGAGCAACGGTTGCCTTGCTCGGCTTATAAAGAGGAGACCCAGCCGGTTTGTTGAGATTGGATTCTGACACGTGTCCCGCCACCAGTAGGAGAGGGGAATTGCCATGCCAAAGGCACCGGTCCTGGGCCAGAGGATGGCCATCAAGATGCGTGGAAGTGGGGCCCAAGTTTTGATGAAGGAGGGAGGAACCGTTGATTTACGAGATGAGAGGTGGAGAGCGTGCCTTTCCCCGAGGAAGGTGTTCAATCAGTGATAGGTGAATTGCTTCGTCCCACATATTGGGGTATATTTCCTCCTGGATCGATCTGTCCCGCTCCGGTCTCACAATAAAAAATTAGGGACCAATCCATCCTCATCCTGTCCCGATCCCTAAACCCTCTTACTGTACGTTGGCAAAACCGCAAAAAGGACCCAAGTTGGTGACATCGGACACATTAACATTTTCGTTTGATTCGATTTAACTCCGCAAACAAACAGGCCAAACGGTTGGAACAGAACTGGTAGCTACAGAACACATAATGACCTAGTTCAACCCACTGAAACAACACACCAGTTCTGTCACGACCACAGTCAGCTACATCATCCATCTGCCCCCGAGAATCAGAGAGCGTTTTGTTTTTCCCTGATGATGGAATGAACTGCAACCACCTGAGCTGTCGCTTGCATGTGCGCCTGGAGGAGAGTGCGTTCATTATCCGTCAGTCGTAGGCGGCGCTGAAGAAGGCCTTGACGACGTTGCCGGAGAGGATCTGTAGGACGCCGGAGTTGGACGGCGGGACGCATCGCGGCGACTTGAACTGGCTAACGGCGGCGCCCTGGGCAAGGTAGTGGCGCAGAACCTTCTGGAACGTTCCCCGCTGCAGCACACGCAGCTCGAGCGGGCCGATGGCGCGGGCCTTCCTGGACCCGACGTAGCCCGGGTCGGTGAAGGCCCGGTCCAGCTCGTCGCAGCAGCTCTGCAGCACGTCGTCCTTGGCGTCGGCGTTGAGCTCCCAGAAGACGACGTAGTGGCCCGGGTCGCGCGACACGTCGGCGTGGCTGCTGTAGTCCACCACCTCCAGCTTCTCGGCGGCGAGGATCTTCGCCGCGCTGTCCACGGCCATCTGCAGGTCCTGCTCGCTGTTCTTGTCGATGTTGATCGTCAGCATCAGGTTGCGACGGCACACGAACTTGAGCTTCGGTGTCGAGTTGTAGAACCCGGCCACCTTCACCACGTCGCCCAGCCGGTACCGGTACAAACCTGAATGTTAAGACGAGAAGACAGGTATTTTTCACTTAATCAAAGTCATCGTTCAACCAACACATGCATGAAAGTAATAACGAAATTCCACTACCATTCCTCCACATGACATAGCATCTCAATCACGAGAACAATCGTCCAAAAAAACAAAACAAGGATCTCTCTACTTCTTTTGTACCGGCTAAATTAATTTATGTACGTTGTCGGATGTGGCCAACTCTCTTATCCGATTAGTAGTACTTAACAGAGCCACTGGACACATCATCTCATGTGGGCCCTTGCGGTCGTGCTCTCGTGCCCACCTCAGGAGATGGAGACAACACAGTAAAAGTCAAGAGGCTGCTTACTATAAAACAAAAGTGAAGAAAGAGAGAGGTCCCAGCAACTAGTTGGACTGAACCTGAAAATTCAGCTCCTGCTACAACGAGGCAATGAAGTTGAGAGTTTGACAGTTGCAGCTGTTGCATTCTTCATGTGAATGCAAACGGCGTGTCGGTCAAATGTAGGTTTAACTATGGTTAAGGTTCGGCAACTGTACTTCCAAGATACAAAGGGCCAACAACAATGAACAGTGAGCAAGCCGACAAACCGCCATTGATAGAAGCCCGTCTGTCTCAACGAATTATTGGTCGTTCTACTAGTTCTATACCTAACCCATAATTTACATACCATTTGTGTATTAACTATGGATGCTAGTGGCTCTAGAAGTCTTTCGTATCCAGTCAGTATTTTTTGTTTCTCCTGAGAACAAATTGAACAATACTGTATTTCACATCAACTAATAAATTTCAGGCTATAAGTACGGCCGAATAAGTCTTTGCAGTTGCATCGTCAGCTTATCAAGCAATCAAGTTAAATATTCAGGCTGCGCAGCCTGCAGTGTAAGCTCCAAACTGAGTGAAAACAATATCTCATTCTACACCAATTGGTAAATTTCAGACTATAAATACTGCTGAATAAGTCATTGTAGTTGCATCATCAGCTTATCGAGCAATCAAGTTTAATATTTAGGCTGAGCAATCTGCAGTGTAAGCTCTAAACTAAGCACAACATACCAGAAGCAAGTTACCTTGTGACAGTAACACTGCAACTAATAATGAATGTACGTATATATCAGAGTCATTTTCGTGATCTAATTAGCTATTTTTCTGTTCTTATTATTGCACGTGACTAAATATGTCGATTGCAGAAGATTGTGCCAGCTACCACGTATGCCTGTACACCAAATACGTTGTAGGAAATTGCAGAAGCCTTGTACTATTTTTCTCATTTCCCTGATACCCAAGATTGCCCAAGATAAACTACTCCGACACACCGTCCTGGTTTCGATAACCTTCTGCTGCTACTTCACGCACTAAACTGCAGATATTCCAGACAAAAAGACTAAAGTCCAGTCCAAATGTTTTTTCAACTGGAATCCCGTCTGATGCACCGAAACGCAATCTACTTCTTTTGAAAAGAACCAAAAGGGGGGTAAAAGAAAAGAGAACCTCCGCTGTTCTAGACCCGAGTGATCGCAGAGCCCAATGGTTTGGACATCGGACGGCGACCGCGCGCCGGAGTCAATTTCCTCGTCGGCGGTCAAAGCTCAGAGGTGAAGTCAACAAAGACGAAAGCGTGCGAAAGTTCTGTGTAGTGTGTCACTGTGAACCACAGATTCGTAACTACTGCTATTGTGGACAAAGCAAAGGTCTCGCAACAACTCTCCTCCCTACCTTGTTGCTGTTGATAAGAAAGTAACGGCCTACGTGTCCTTTCCCGTTGCACAAGCAACGGTTTATCCTATGCTAACCTAAGAATGATGATGAACATCTATCTAGACATGAATGATGTTATTTGTCTAGTAGAATCGGCGTTGTATTTTTAGTCTGGTGATCAGCAAACGTGCAAAATGCATGGCACGTATAGCAAGGACTAGTAGCAGTAAGAAGCATGATACGTGGTGCATGAAAACGAACGTGGAAGAAAGGAGGAGTATGTAACGTAACAACGTACCTGCGAATGTGGTCATGACAACCTCGTAGTGCTCGCCGACGGTGACCTCCGTGAGGCCGACGGGTTCCGCCTCCGCGTAGCAGGAGTCGGCGGCGGCTCCGGCGGCGTCGCAGGTTTTGAGAGGGATGAACTCGAAGTAGCCGATGTTGGGGAGCACGGTGAACGTGACGGACTCCGGCGGCGCCTCCGGCTCGACGTTGGCGCCGATCCACCCCTCGGAGGAGCCGTACTCGGCGGCGACGAGGGGCAGGCCGCCGGCGTAGTGGCGGAGCTTCTTGACGTAGTGCTCCATGGACCCCGTCATGATGCCGTGCACGTACTTGGCGTTGGGGAACAGCGCCGGAATCACGCCGTACCAGTTGCTGAGTCCGGCGCACTTGGCGGCCACCTCGTCGGCGAGCTTGGGGTTCGGCGACGGCATGAGCGCCGCCACGGCCTTCCGGAGCGCCGGCGCGGCGACCCGGACGGGAGACAGGGCGCCGCGGCGGATGTCGTCGCAGAGCTCCTCCCAGACGCGCTCGAAGGTCTGGAAGGCGAGGACGACGCTGTGGGCGAAGGTGGCGGAGACGATGCGGACGTCGCCGGAGAAGAGGAGGCCGCAGAGGAGGTGGCAGTAGAGCGACTGCGCGAAGTCCGGGCCGAACACCACCGCGCTGGGGCTGCACACCTGCGACTGGATGGCGCGCATCGTCGGCATGAACTCCTCGCTGCGGTACACGTTCGTCGTCGCCGTCGTCGCCGTCAGGCCGCCCTTGGTCGTGAACTGACCGCTGCCGTAGATGAACTGCAGCGCCTTGCCATCCTCCACGGGGAAAGCCCTGGTTGGGGGGAGTGTCAGAGAAGGTTGCTGTCAGTATTAGCCAACCAGCTAGCTAGCTAGCGGGCGGGAGCACATCATGGTCATCAATTAGGATTTTGTTGTTGCGTTAAAACTTGCGCCTTGTAACTACCAGCTGCAAACAGTGAGTGATCCTATCCGAGGACCACCCAGGAATTGACCTCCCTCATTGATGAAAGTGAACAAAAGGATTCTTATGGAAATGGCGTGGCGAGATGATTGCAGGCAGGGAAGCTTGCTGCTTATCGCCTAGAGCGAGCGGTGACAAGTAGGTACCTGTTCCTGAAAGCGTAGGAGGTCTTGTATATCTGCATCGTGGACTTGACGAGCTCCTGGTTGAAGGGCAGGTACTTGCGCTTCCCCTGCGTCGTGCCGGAGCTGCATGCACACACATCATGGATTCATGGTGAGTCGTCGAAGCTCTGAACTGAATAGCAGCAGCTGTGACATATAGTACTGAAGAGTAACCTGAGGGAGATGGAAGTGATGGGCTTGGCGGTGAGGACGGCGGAGGTGTCGCCGTCAGCGATGCGCGCAATGTAGGGCTCGATGTCGGCGTGCGTGGCGAGCGGCACGCAGGCCCTGAAGCTGTCCGGGTCGGTGCGGCCGGCGAGGCCGAGGCTCTGGAGGTACTCGGCGTCGGCGTTCTCGGCGAGGATTTGGCGCAGCGTCTCACGCTGGACGGCGGCGGCGTCGCGCGTGAGCTCCTGGAACTCGGCGATCACCCGCTCGCCGTCGAACTCGGCTTTCTTCTTCTCCAACATCTCGTCGCTCGCCGCCTTCCCTTCCGGAATAATCAGGCCCCGGATCTGGTGGCGCGCAGGCCACGGACGGGCTCTGCTCCGAATCTCTGACTGGTGGATTCGGCGACGTGTCCGCGCACTGCAACGAGATAAAAACAAGGACGAGACCAAGAACTCAGGTCAGGAACATGCAGGAGGTGGTTGAAGCACAGCTGTGCTCCATCTCATATCTCGACTACTACAGTGGGTGAAGAGATGAGATGAGGAGGTGACGATAGCAACGGGGAGGGGATCTCAGTGCACGTCGCACTTGGCGTGCAATTTGCACAGGGCTCGGTGCGTGGCGAGTGCTGTGTTGGGATAAAAAGGCAGGAGGGGGAGGACAAAACGAGAGAAGCAGAGCACGTCCGGACGCGGCAAGGCAAAAGCGGCCATGGAAAAACAGAGGAGCAGGGAACGCCAGCCCCAGGTGTACTTTTCGGATCCCTCCCGTGAAGTGAAGTGGTGGTGCTGCTCTGCTACTGCGACGACGAAAGAAAGAAAGAAAGAAAGAAAGGAAGGTCCGCCCGCCGGATGAGATGAAACAGCAGCAACACAACCAACAAAAGGAGGGACAGAAAAACACCTCGATTTTTGCTAAATTAGTTCAATCCGGACGCAGAGATCACGATCCTCTCTGCCCCTCTTGCGTCAAAAAGGAATCCCTTTGCCCAGTGAGTGCCCGGTGATCGAGAGAGACAGCTCACGGAAGGGAGGGAGGACGGGAGAGCCCAAGAGCCAATTCACCAATTCGCCAAGAAACACAACAGAGCAAGGGACACAAGACCAGCGGCGAGTGAGCGAGGCAAGGAGAAAACAAACAAACAAACCTGAGGAGCTCTCGCGAGGAGGACAAGCACGGGTGGCGTGTTGCCTCCTGCTGGAACTAGCTGGTGGCGCCCGTCTGGTGCGGCGTGACGAGACGGACGGGTACAGCGCGGAGACGATGCATATATACACGCGCGGCTCGGACAGCCGGAGCCCATCTGCCTGTGCGCGGTGAACACCCAGCGGTGAACACCCCTTTCCATTCTACAGCCGCTAGCCAGGGACATGACAGCTGCTGGTAATTCACTGGCTAGTTAATTCCTGAGGCGTTCCAGAAAACCACCGTGCTACTGCTGTCGCCCGATTGACTTGGAAACGAGTTGATTGCAGTCATTGAGCAGGAGTAGCTCACACCCCTTGGGAAAAAGGAAAACATTTAGCTAGTGACAGCCATCTCCGTCTGACATTGACACCATGACCGTGGAGTGCTGATCCTGGGCGCGGATAAGGCCAGCAGGATGTTAACCGCTGACAATTATTGTCGCGTTATCAGCATTCAACAATCGCCTCGAATCGAGTACTGCTACGGAAAAAAAGATACTACCGAGTAACAGCTAGTACATGCATATTCCAATCAAGCCAGACCAAAATTTTATTCTCATTACTTTTACATGATTTTTACTATATTTCACCAGACTCGTTTCTCAAGTCAGATCTCGTGTCTCGCCAAGTGCCGACTTGAAGCAGATGTAATTGGTCGAGAGTACTATTTCTAAGAGTCCGACAGCCCAAATATCACATGATCGATTCCAGGGCATCAATCATATCTAGATTCTGATCCACCTAATGTATATCTCTATTTTGAGTTCGAGAAGGACCTGATGCTTAAGTTTTAATAGGAAGTCCGATTCTGCAGTACCCATTGCCCAATGCCTTGTTCAGCTGTTGTAGCCAGACTAGTGGTACTTCGTTTTAACTTGTTGAAGTTGTTGGTCATGGGCTAAATCCAAACCTTGGTTTTAGTACACTTTGACAGTGACTCAAATGACACGGCTGGCCCAATTGCATGTACTATCAAACAAAATTTATTTATGTATCAGTACGATGTTGATGTGTTTCAATTTTTTATGCGTGTCAAGTACAAGAATTTTTTGTATACATGTACTAGCAGGTCATATTTAATTCTTCCAACAGGGTGTCAGTCCTAGAGAAACAGAAGGAAAAAAAAAAGACAGGAAGATCAGCATGCCTTATTTCGTGCGATTTTGTATAGTGACAGCCTTGACATCTAACCAATTCGTTGCACAACCCCTTTCCAACATTTGTGCGTCTGTTCAAGCCGTGCACAAATGCAGAAGCTGTCAGAATTCGGATGTATGGGGAGGACCACGGTGGGGATGGGTTCAACAGCGGTAAACTTGCACGTCCAGCCGAGAAAAGATTAGCTCAGGCTGGCCTCACGAAACAAGGTGACGCTACGAGCTGAGCGATATATGCTGATACAGCCAACTGACGACCAACCCTGGATTTTGTCCTGTTTGGTGTACACGCCACAACTTCTGTCACGCGAACAAGGGTTGGGGTTCAGTCGGTTTGGCCTGTCCTGCTGACTGCCAAAAAAGACCACGTCCCTTGTTTTGTTCATGAGAAGATAAAAGAGCAGGTTTGCTGAGATTTTCTTGAAATGGAAACGGACACAACGTACTTGCTCACGCGAGCCAAGGTCTTAGATAAGATATAATCAACTCGAGTCCAAACAGAGTGACCCATCACCAGCTGCGATAAGCTTAAGGCCAATGCTGAGATATGCCCAACCACCGGATAGCCAGTGCATTTGGGCATGTTTCGGCAACTGGTACAGATGGTAATGTTGTCCAAATTCATAATTTGATGCTACGTGCAGGTTTGCGTCAAAACTCTGTGGAGCTTGATGAGACCCGGCCCCATGGCAGTGTCATCCACGATGAGGACGAGAGGAGGAACAAACAGCCGCAGGTCCACACAAAGCATGGCCAGGAATCTGATGGACTGTGCATTGGTCTGCGCAGGACCATCCTAGGGCGGCCGCAGGCCAGCCTGAGACCACAGATCGATCACAGACGCGCGCATGCTCTCTTCATAGTGGCCGGCCGGCCCACTGCCTCGCCGGAAAGACTCGTACCGTGTGTCCTTGCTCCGGCCAGCGCCACCAATGGCGGCCTGCAGGAGGTGGAGCCGACAGCGGCGGAGTTGGCGTTTGGAAGGACGCGTCGCAACGCACAACCACCAGTGGTGCGGACCAATGGTGCGATGACCTGACCCGGCGCGCTGGGGTCTGGACTCTCCAGCGTGCGTCCTCACGGAGACCGAGCCGAATCTCGCTGCGCCAACCTCGCTCGACCCGTGCTGCCTGCGGTGACCGTCGTGTACAACGGTCCCGGCCGATGACTAGCTGACGAGTTACAGGCTCATTGCCTTGGTTGGGTCATGCTTGTCCGTGGATTCCTGAGTCCTGACGATCATATGCTCTATAATTTCTGGGTCCAAGTGTCCAACAATCAGTACCGTTTCAAGGACTAACAAGTCAAATAAGCCATGAATGCCCCTCTACACGTCATTCTATTCAACCACAGAAACAGCACACGGCTGTGGCCTGTGGACAGGGGACACAAATTGACGTGCTTGATGCATCCTAATGTCTCCTTTTCTCCTCTGCAACAGTTGGGTGATAGTAAGGGCTCGCGTTCCATCGAGGAACAACATTGGATTCAAGCTTTTTCTGGGGCAAACTATCACTTGCTGTTGATGTCTTGACGATGCCCCCTTGCAACTTGCAAGCTGTCAAGCTGAGAAAAGCAACTTGTAACCAACCCGATACTGGGTCATTGATTGAGACACTCCCCAGATTGTTCAGCAATTCAACTACTGCAAAAAGATCAAATAGTTTCAACTATTAGTCACATGCGTATTATGAATCAGCATTCTGCTAACATTGGGGGCAGTAACAAGAATAATGTTATAAAAGTGTTTTAAATTCTGAGACAAATGAGCCCCCAATGAGCACCCACGACACCGATGGAACTGCTGAATTATGATCCAATACCTAGCCAAGAAACGAGTGATTCAGATTATAGTGGTCCAGTGGTAGATGCTTCGACAGGGAACACACAATATGTTCTTGGTGAAATGATACCTTTCCTTACAACCAATTCGATAAGGAAATTTACGTATACCGGCCACATGTCGCAGGCACATTCTATTAATCAAAGAAACAGCACACTGATCCAGTGGGCTGTGGCCTGTGAACGGGCCACAAATTGACACGCATCCTCTAATATATCCCTGTCTTTCTCCATCCCAGCAACGTCCAAGTCATTTCTGCAACAGTTTGGATACCCAAGGCTCGCGCTCCACAGAGGGAGGAACAACATAGTATGGATACCCAAGGCTCGCTGCTGTTGATATCTTGACGATGCACCCACCCTTCAAACTTGCAAGTTGTCAAAACACAGAAAAGTAACATGGTACCAAACCCATACAGGGGCCTTAATTCAGACAACTGCCCACAGTGTTCAACAATTCAGCTATTGCGAGAAGACCCATGTGCACTATGAATCGCCATCAAGATAACACCGTGAGCATAACAAGAAATATATTGTTCGAAAGAGTGATTTACATTTTGAGACAAATGAATCTCCAATGGGAAGTATCCTGACAACATGTGTCTCAACAAATACAGTATCTACAAACCGGACAGAGTGCTGAATTATTGACATGTTGGTTCAGAATTATGCCCATACAAGTTTTTGGCTAGCCAGGAACCGAGTGGTTCAGAATAAGGTGGTCGTAGCATTACACATACTACGACAGGGAACACACAATCTGTTTTTGGTGCAATGGTGTCTTTCCCTTCCAATCAATTCGATAAGGAAATCTACATAAACCGGACATATGTCATGCCAAAACACACTCGCAGGCACATAACTTCTGAAGAAACAAAGCATGTTGTCGTCGTGCGCAGTATTCAGGTGCTGACAAGTGCTCAACAGCCACAAATCTCTAACTGCAGAGCATTTGTTAGATTTATCAACAAACAGAGAAACATAATTTAACTCAGCTGACACTTACATTAACCGGCTGGATAGGTCGGTCTGTATTGAGCATTGCACTGAAGGACCTGTGCCACAAACTAAGTACCTATATGGGCATAAGCTAACCGCTCCGAGCTTTATGTATCTCAATGGAACATTATGATTCATATCTGCAATGCTTAAATACTGGTCCTGCATTGCAGGACCCAATGACTGAGACATGCAGCCAATTTGCAATTGATGTTGTTGCTTTCCCGATAGGAAGGACATGAGAGAAATAATCTCTCTGTTATGGAAGAGGGATAGTTCATGGGTCTTGTCGGACAAGGTTACTATAAACATGACCTCAAGCTCACTAAGGCTTCTCTGGCAGTATTTGTCATGTTTCTCCATAAGCCTGAAACTAGTATCAACCTGGCAAGTTTCTATTCAAGTAATAATAAGTGGCCATCTTCCATTTATTGTTGGTTCAAAGGCAACTGCGCAGCTCTGCTGAAATTCTAGTAGTATCATAAACGGCACTCCAATCCATATCCGATCTCTTGTAAAATGGTTTAATTAGGTTCACCTCATAAAATAAACTCGAGTCCGAAATCTTTCATCAATCACATGTACTGGAGGCAACAATGATTTGGTCGTGCTTCCATTTGCAGGAGAGAAGACTTATTTCCCAACTCAATAAAAACAGGCAATAAAAAAACCATTCTAATATATTAAGGGAGCATATTAAACAGGAATTGAGAACTATACACTTGAGCTAAACCACAAGGCCCAACACAATCCCCATAGGACTGCTTTAGTTAACAAGGTGCATCCTACTATTCACTAGCACTGCTGCATTCACCAAATCTAAGTAACATGTTCTAACTTCCCCAGTTAACACAGCTACTAAACATGTACAAAAGAGCAAGGTATTCAGTGGGCAAAATATTACAGGGGACACATAAAAGTTCAACTTAAGGTGTAAGCGTTACAAGAACTATGGATGAAAGTGAGGATCCTCTTGGCTCTGATAAATTGCAAACAGTTGTTTTGAGTAACGTGAGGCCACCTTGCGACAGAAGTTAAGAGCATAACGATCGTAACTTTCCAAATCTTGGACAGTCTTCTTAAGTGGACCATATGGATCACCATCCAGAAGAAACTCCGCTATCCAAGATGCCCTACAATGAGCAACAGAGTGTGATCAAATATTAACAGAACGGAAGCAGCAAGTGCTTGACTGCTCGTCGCTTCTTCTTGATATGCAAGTTAACTCGCACTCAACAAGACATTTGACATAAACATTGAGCATAATGATAACCACATCTTTGAGATAAAAGTGAGCAAATCAATTTACTATTTTTTTTTTTTTTGTCAATTGACAACATCTATGTGCATCCTGCTCATTAATACAGCAGTAGCAGTTTGTTGTAAGAATACAGAGTTGTTAAACTGACAAATTTAAGTCTAATTCCTAACAAGAAGATTTGGCATATTTAGCGATTCAACCTGCACCCTGTATCTTGCTAAGCACCTACAGAAACATGGAAAAGAAACAAGGTACTAGTATTTTACAAATGAAACCAAAGAAACTTCAAATCGATAAACAGAGCACAAAATTGACTTCAAATCTTTTCTCATTAAAGAAAAAGGAGAATGAACTAAATGTCCATAAGACACTTCTTTATATTCTTAGATTCAGTCTGCTACAACTAGAACACCACCCTTCATTAACAAGTAATGAATCAAGTAAACCAACTAAATAGTGCAGCATGCCAATGAAGATGCATGTCCGCATACCTTCGGGCATCTATTTGGCTGAACCCTTCTTTATTATGAACAAAAGTGGCTTTCTGCCGTTGTTCGTCTTCAGTTTGCCTCCGATAGAGGGCACAAACAGCTTTCAGGCAAAGCTCAGGGTGTTTCTCAAATGCTGCGAGCATTTCTCCCTCAAGTTTCCAATCCTTAGTCTTCTTTTTACGGCCTATGGAAGCAATAACATCTGCATAGTTTATCTCACTGTCAGACTTTTGTGGTTTTGGAGACAATTCTTCATTCGGACCAGATGCACCAGAAACATTTGTTTCAGAACAGGATTCCTCAGCAGAACCACTAGCACGTTCTGGAGAATTTTCATCATTTATGAAATCACCCATATCATCGTTGTCGTCGTCGTCGTCATCACTCCCTTCAGACTCGTCAGATTCTCCAAAATGGAGCATCCGGCGCACAGCTCGCCCCTTTTTTGACTGATTCTTAACGGACCGAGCTGAGCGTCTTGTTGCTGAAGTAGAACAACCTTTTGCCTCACCCAATTCATCATAATCAGCATCCTCATTCAACCTATCTTTCCTGATCTTCTTCAGCACTTGGCAAATGGGAATCCTATCATCCTCGTCATCACTCTCCGTATCTGTCACCACCAAATGTGATGGACACTTTGAACCAGCCACATGAACACCATCATTGCCATCCTCCTCCTCGCTGTCACTAACTCCACGCAATGCACGCTTCCTACTAGGCATATCATCCTCCTTGGCATTGCCATCATCCTTGGCCCTCCCAGGGTCACCGGCATTCACATCCTCATCCTCACTATCGCTGGAGACCACAAGTGCTGCTGCGCGCTTCTTGCCCCTCGGCGTGACCGAAACATCATCATCCTCTAAATCTACACCGTTGTCGCAACGAGCATTCCCCTTGTCGCTTTCCCCGCCTCCCTCGGCATCCCCGACAGCTTCATCCTCGCTCTCTGCAGCAACCACCCTCACAGCACGCTTCCGGGGAGTCGGAATGACAACGCCCTCCTCCGTGCTCATCCTCTTGTTGGCATCCGCAGCAATCCCCTCCTCGCCGTCACTGAGAACTACAACATCGCAGTCCGCACCCCCGCCTAGCTTCTCGGCTGCCATTTGCTTATGTCCGCCCGAATCCTCATCTAATCGACCAAATATCGGATCTTCCTCACCTGGGAGCCCCGCAGCTTCTTCCTTGGCCATGGCCTTCCTCAAACGCGAGTTCTCGGCTTCCAGGGTCGAGACCCTAGCTTCCAGTTCAGCAATACGGGAGGACTTCGCGGCGAGCTCGGCCTCGAGGGCAGCGACATTCTCGGCGGGTTCCGGCGATTCCATCACCGGCGGCCGCGGCGTTGCCCGCCGGCGGCGTGTCGGCTAAACTCTTGGGGGCGAAGGGGAAGCTGTCAGTGTGGGTTCGAGGGTGACCTGAAAAGTGGAAATTTCGGGGCTTCGGGAAATTTTGTGATGTCTTACTTGGGCTCTAAAGATTGAAAATATTTAGGCCTTTGGGTCTCAATGACTGTAGCTTGCCCTCACAATTCACAAACAACTAGTTAGCCTACAAGGAAACCTTAAAAAAAAACATAGCATATGAATACGTTGCCTAACAAAATTGTCAAGCAACAAGGAGATAGCTATTGTACTTTGGTGAAAAGCTTTAGGGCTAGTTTGGTTCATGCCCTGGCAGGCAGCTCGCCTGTCAGTCATGCATCGTGGCCTCAGGCGTCTAAAATCGAACATCTGAGAACAACGTCTGAGCCAGGCAGATTCGGCAAGGCTCAAACCAAACTAGTCCTTAATCTTCCAAGTACTTTTCGTGCATGTACTCGTGCTCTCCACGAGACAAAACTTATACAAAAGAAATTGATTTGCTTATTCATTCTTACAGAGAGCTTGTATATAAATATTACTGTAATATAAAACAATTGCCGCATCACAGTTCGTAATACAAAAATTGACTGAATTTATTCACAAGTTGTGTACATTATTACTGGTGGTATAAAAAAAAAACCAAATCGAAGTCCAATGGCGCACAGTCGGCGACAGCGGTTTTTCAGAGGGATAAACTCGTAGGCGATGTTGGGAAGCACAGTGAACGTGACCAACTCCAATGGCGCCTCCGGTTCAACGTTGGCAGTGGCGCGTTTTAGCGTCAACAGTTCCCATCTTGGACGAGCCCGGACCAGTTGCTGAGGCTGGCGCACTTGCGCGCCACCTCGCCTGTGAGCAAGGTTAACACTATCGACCAACTCGACAAAACCGACCGCCAATGAAAACCTCGATTTTACCGATTTTCGCGATAACCGGTCGATTTTCGACGGAAAATTCAAATTTCAAATTTCGAATTCGATATCGACCAAACCGGTCGATTTTCACCTGTTATCGACCGATTTCGACCGGTAACCGGTCGGTTTGATCGGTTTTGGACGCAGGACCGAAAAATGGCGAAAAGATAACCGATCGATTTTCACCGATTATCGACCGATTTCGACCGGTAACCGGTCGGTTTGATCGATATTTTTTGTTTCAAATTTTCAAATTTCAAATTCGAAAACCGGTAAACCGGACTTATCGGACCGGACCGATTTCACCGGTTTTCACGAAAACCGACCGGTTTTCGTCGATTTTGAAAACCTTGCCTGTGAGTGACACGGCCTTTCGGACGGACGGCGCGTTGACGCGCGTGGCCGAGAGGAGAAAAGCTTTTGTCAGCGATATGAACTTGGAGGGAGCAGTGAATTGGTCATGGACAGGATCACAGGAGAGAAGATCTTGCCCCCAATTCAATCAATTTATAAAGGTGCGTACGAAACAGGAATTGAGCATACATTCGGGCTAGACCACAAACAAGGCCACAACACAAACCTCATGGGACACTGGGTTTAGGTAACAGGGGTGCATCTTACTGATACATTAGGACGGCTGCATTCACCAAAGCTAGAGTAGCAGTCAGTCAGTCACTAAACATGTACAAAAGAGCAAGGCATCCAGTGGGCAAACTATTACAGGGGACACATAAAAAATCAACCTAAGGTGTAAGCGTTTCCGAAGCTATGGATGAAAGTAAGAGTCCTCCTTATTCTGATAAATTGCAAACAGTTGTTTTGAGTAATTTGAAGCTAGCATCTGACAGTATCCAAAAGCATCAGGATCCTTTGCTTTCAAATCATCGACAGTCTTCGTAAGTGGACCATTCGGATCACCATCCAGAAGAAACTCCGCTATGAAAGATGCCCTGAAATTTGACAGCAGAGTACAGCCAACTATCAGCAACCGAGAAAGTTAAATACATTATGTTCTTCATTCTATTTCTTTACTATTTGGAGAGGTGGACTACAGATTCACATACTTACAGTAGACCAGAAGCTAATTACATTATTATTTTTATCAAGTTAAATAACAGTTAACAAGACTCTCGACCTAAGCTATCTTAAATGCTAATGAACTCCTAAATAAAACCATCGCTAACTTTGAACATCATGATGACCGCATTTTGTTTCCAAGGAAACTAATTTATTCACAGTTTATTATTTATAGACTTATTTGCATTTGATGCTCACATATATTCGATAACACCAATTATAAGAGTTTTCACAGTTCAACCCACAACACTGTCGCCTGTGAAGCAGCTACAGTAGCACAGAAACAGAAAGAAAGTACTGGTACTTTAAAATTAGATTAAGTATTAAAATAAAAGGTTGACATAGTTGAAACTTGAAAATGCAACCATCCGCTGTTTCCAAATAAATCCACAGCGAAAAAAAAAATCCTATGCTGAGGATCAAGTTGCTGCAAACATTATTCTGTTCCTTTTTTTTTAGGGGGTGAACAACTACAAGCTCAGATTGGTAAAAAGAAAAAAAAACTAAGTACCTAATCAACAAGCAAACCAGTTGCATATCTACATTCTACAGACACAATGTAAATAATCAGACGTACCTTGTCGCATGTACATGGCTAAATCCCTGTTTGTTATGAAAAAGGGCCGATTTTTCCAGCTGTTCATCCTTGGTTTGCTTCCGATAGAGGGCACAAACAGCTTTCAAGCAAAGCTCAGGGTGTTCACGAAATGCTGCTAGCATTTCGCCCTCCAAATTCCAATCCTTAGCTTTCTTTCTACGGCCTATGCAATCCATAACTTCTTTATAATTTCTTACAAAATCGGATTCATCTGGTTTTGGAGAGGACTCTTCATCCCTAGCAGATGGACTGGTCGGCTCTGGTTGACCATCGGATTCTTCAGCAGAATTATTGGCATCTTCTGAGGAGTCCGCATCATTTATGAAATCATCCATATCATCGTCTTCTTCCATATCATCTTCACTTCCTTCATATTCCTTGGGTTCAACAAAGTTGAGAGCCTTGTGTGCAGCTTGTCTCTTTTTAACCAGCCGAGCTGAGCGTCTAGTTGCGGAAGTAGAACGCCCTTTTGCATCACTCAATTCATCATCATCACTCACTCTCTCTTTCCTGATCTTTTTAAGCACTTGAGAGATAGGAATCCTATCATCCTCATCCTCGCCCTCTGTTTCCTTCACCCCTAAATGTGGCTCACCCTTCGAACCAGCCACAGCAACATCCTCATCTGCATCCTCATTCTCACTATCACTGATTCCACGCAAGGCGCGTTTCCTACCGGGCGTAACAGGATCCTCATCCTTATCATCTTCCTCCTCGCCACTTCCATTCTCAGAACCATTCACATCCTCATCCTCACTGTCACTGGTGACTACCCGTGCCGCTGCACGCTTCTTACCCTGCGCCGTGACTGAAACATCATCATCCTCCAAACAAGGATCACTGTCGCAGCGAGCTTCCCCCTTGTTGCCTTCACCGCCTCCCTCGATGTTCTCGTTCTCTCCAGTCACAGCACTCACCCCACGCTTCCGGGTTGTCGGGACGGCAACAACGCCCTCCTCCTGGCTTCTCCCCTCGTTGGCATCAACAGCAATCCACTCCTCGTCGTCACTGAGAACTAAAACATCCCATCCCGCACCCTTGCTCAGCTTCTCCGCTGCAGTTTGCTTATGTCCGCCCAAATCCTCCTCCAATCGACCAAAAATAGGATCTTCCTCACCTGTGCGACCTGCAGCTTCTCCCTTGGCCATGGCCGTCCTCAAACGCGAGTTCTCAGCTTCGAGGAGCGAGACCCTAGCCTCCAGTTCGGCGATGCGGGAGGACTTGGCTGCGAGCTCGGCCTCCAGGGCCGCGACCTTACCAGCAGGCTCCGCCGATTCCATCGCCGGCGGCCGCAGCGGTGGAGTCCGGCGGCGCGGCAAAACCTTTGGACGAAGTGGAGGCGGTCGGCGGCAGCGTGTGCACGGACGGAGGCGGTGGTCGGGACGGGACTCGGGAGACGAGGACGGTGGAGATTTTGGGACGGACGGGAAACGAGCTGGGCTAACGTTTCGCAAGTCGCAACTCGGCTTGTTGGGCTGCAAGGCAAAGTGTCGGAAGATTAGGCCTTTGGACCTAAGTGAATGTAGCTTGTTTCCCTCCAAAAAAAAAAGAAAAAAAAAAGAGTAGCTTGTTTAGTCTGACATCAAAACCTTCTCCTTCTAAAAGAGGGAACATATATATATCTCTACATTATTTCAGCCACTTTTTCTAATCTTGGACAGGTTGTTTACGATCGAAATCTTGGACTCGATGAGTATATCATATCAGTGAGACTGAGACTCGTGTCACATCAAGAGGTTTAAGTTCTGTGTAGACGCATGGGAACCGTTGCCCTTATTTTATTATCATTTGAAGAATATACATACAATCTTTACAAAATAAATGGATACACAACCTGTACACAAGTATTATTACTGGTGGTAAAATGTAGAATTGCCAAATCATAGTTCGTGAGAAAACGACGTGTACTGACTATTACTGCACCTTTTTGCTTGCCACGACACGACTGCAGGCCCCTAGGTTGATCGTCCGCATCCCATGATAGACTTGGGCAGTCGGCCGACCTTGTCGACGCCTTCCTCAAACACGACCCCCATTCCCATGTACACGTGCGCCTCGATGTGGCAGTGGAACAGCCACACCCCGGGGTTGTCCGCCCGAAACCTGATCGCCGTCCACCCCATCGGGTGCAGCGCCACCGTGTTCTTCATCACGGGGTCCCTCACGTTGAACCTCGCCGCGTCCTCCTCCGGGTCGAACTTGCCGTCGCCGTAGCCCAGCACCCAGAAGTCGTGCCCGTGGAGGTGCCACGGGTGCGTCTCGCTCTTCTTGTTCAGCGCCGCCGTGTTCTGCAGCACCACGTCCACCACGGACCCCAGCGCGAGGCGGTACGCCGCGCTCGCCACCGTCCCGTTCGCCGCCGGTGGCGAGGTTATGTTGTAGTTCTTGTAGTCGTACGTGTCGGCCGGCGGCCGCTCGTCGTAGGCGCCCCGCAGCCCGCGCTTCATGGAGACGAGGTACGGCGTTGCTGGGAACTTGAGGGAGACGCCGTTGATGGCCCACTTCACGCGGTCGCCGATCCGGTTCTGGGTGTTGAGGAGGAGCAGCGTGCGGTCGGACTTCGCCGGCGGTGGCTCGACGTGGCCGCCGGGGAGCGCGACGAACGACCTGCTCTGCTCCACCCTGGCCGCCGTGTCGTTCCACGCGGGCCCGGCCGGCGGCGCGGTGGGCGGCGGCGTCCGAGGGTCGTTGCCGGCGTGATAGCGCAGGACGGCCACGGCGCTCGGCGTCTTGCGCTCGCGGCCGACGACGTGGGACGCGGCCCAGTAGCTCCGTGACGGGTCCTGGTCCGCCTTCACCAGGACGGAGTACGTCTCGCCGGAGTAGACGAAGAGGCTCTTCACCACCACGGGGCTCACGTAGTACCCGTCGGCTTCCACCACGGTCATGGTGTGGCCCTCGATCTCGAAGTTGAGCGCCGACAGCGACGTCAGGCTGCCGATGCGGAGGCGGTACGTCTTCCCCGGCACGGCGGTGAACAGCGTCGGCAGCGCTGCTGATGCTCCGCAGTTGAAGCTTCCTCGACCGTTGATGAGCAGAGACTGCGGCTCGCCGACGAAGACGAGCGGGTCCTGTGCCAGCCCCACGGCCTGCTCGTACACGCTCTTGTGCCACCAGTCCATGAGCAGCACGGTGTGCTCCTCGTCGTACGCGAAGGGCTCCGCCACACTGTCCGGCACCGACACCACGATCATGCCATCCAGCCCGGCCACGCGCTGCATCCCGTAGTGCGCATGGTAAAAGTACGTCCCCGGCTGCACAAATCAGATCGAGTATCGCACACATTGTTAGCCCAGGTAGATCCCTTTTGTTTTTAAAATTGAAGCCCAGGTACGTAGAGCTAGCTCAATTTACATGTCACTTAAGCTCATGCGTGGTAAGAAAGAGATGCGTGCTCTGCTCACCCTGTCGACGACGAATCTGTAGGTGAATGTCTCGCCGGGCAGGATGGGGCACTGCGTGACGCCGACGGTGCCGTCAGCCCACGGCGAGCCTCGCTGCCGGATGCCGTGCCAGTGGATGCCCGTGTTCTCCGTCTCCAGGTGGTTGTTCACGGTCACCACCACGGTGTCACCCTGCGTCGCGCGGATCGTCGGACCGGGGAACTCGCCGTTGATGGTCACGGCCAGCTTCTCGAAGCAGTCGGGAGACTTGTACCGGTACTCGATGTCCCACGTGTGGTGATGCACCTTGCCTTCCGCCAACAACAGGAACGCCAGCGAGCACAGGACGGCGACCAGCAGCACCGGCCGCCGCGATGGCGGCACCACAGTCATTGTGTGTTCTTGCTCGTGAGACGGACAAACGAACGAAGCGGCTAATTTGTCAGACGAAGGATTTGAAGCTATGTCGAACTCGATCGATCGATTGATCGGGCAGAGGATATATTGGTGTGTGTTTCAGCCAGGTGATGCCTCCGAGGCTTTTATACTTGCTGGACGTAGTTGGTATTGATCAACGTGCTTAATTCCTCCAAAGAAAATACTGGTCAACGCACACAAGCGAGTGCATGTGCTTAATTACGTGCTCGACTAAGTCGTTCTATGCATATGCATGCGGAAATCTGGTTGGCCCAGTCTCCTTTTCCAATGCAGGTAATCCAGCGTCACATCACTGAGGAAAGGGACACACGAACTGGATTAGGGGTAACGATTATGACAGAAAGGGTCAAAGATTAGAGCGTACATAGAGTTGATCTGTAATCAAATGCAAGTGCCATTGCGGCACCAATTGCCGTGTCGGTTGACCTGCCTTACTTCGGGCGTGTCTTCTCATGTGTCAAAGACCGGATCCGGTCATCAACACCTGCTAGTAGCAATCATTAGCTGCAACGGTATGTATAAGATTTTCCCCGTTGAAATTGCCAATGATCGCAAGTTCGCAACGATGTGTTCAAGGTCAAAGAGATCAAGTGCACGAAGATGAAGGTATGTAGCTGGTTATATCTTACACGTGGTCATTCCGTAGACATCCTGCCCACTGTCAAATGATTTTTAGCAAATTAACTTCTCATTTTAAAAGGGTTAATTGCAAATACCCTCCATAAATTGCCTTTAGTTTGATATCCCCCCCTCATAAGTTTGCTTGTTGCAAAAACCACCCACCCCATCCCAGTTTTGGTTGAAATAGCCTCCGATTTACACGCGCTCTTCTAAATAGGTCAAAAAATGTCAAGAAAATGCGTGTTTACTCCTAGCTTGAGCCTCGCATCTGTGTACGGTAACGGTGGGACCGTCGAGCGATTGAATTTGCCACATTCAGCGGTCTTGGAGAACAGCTTAGAAGGATCTCATTGATGAATAATGGCGGTGGTGTGATGTTCCGTGTCGAGGTGAGGTTGAAAATGACAACCTGGCGCATTACATAGTTTAATAAAAATACTTTGTGATGTGCATATATGGAAGAAGGTAGTAGCATGATGGTTTGTTTGCATGCTTGCAAAGATGTAGTAGCATGATGGTTTGTTTGCATGCTTGCAAAGATGAGGTGTCTGGTTCGATTTTCTTCTGCACATATACTTTTTTTTTTTTTTTTGCATTAGATGATCCATCCATGCATTTTACAAGGCACGGCTTATCAGCTTGACAACTTGCATGAAGACGAAGACAAATATTGCATTCTAATCTCATTGCAGACAATGATCTAAGATTGCATATCGTAGCAATATTTTAGTACATATACCGGTATTCAATTGAGAGATGCTTGATTTTACTCTTCTAATTTAAGGACTTGTAGTGCTGTTACATCCCAAGTAAAATGGACGTATTTTTAGATGTCCAGATAGTTTTTTTTTTCCTTTTAACCTTTTGTGTATCTGGATTCAATCTTTTAAATTTATAGCCACGAGGTTCTTCGCAAAGAAAATATATGCACGGGTAAGTTGCTACTAGTTCATTTGAAAAGTTGAACACGCTGTTGCGAATCTGCGGTCACTGGAAATTTGAAGGGACCGACCATCACCGAAAGGTTTTCCGAGTCGTTCTCGATCGGTGTCAATAGATTCCATAAATTCGGAGCTTTGCCAGCGCAAATCATCGACGCACAGACGCGGGTGCACCGCGATCCCTTGCGTAACTGCTGCCCTCTCGATCGTCTCCGGAGTCCGGACCACCGCGAGAGATGCCGCGGCAACAGCGCACGCGACGCCGGCCGTCCCGATCTGCTACCATGCCGCCGTACAGAAAGCGGCGGCAGATCAGTGACCTCATCAACGGTACCCTCCCGGACGACGCGCTCGGATCGGGATCGTCTACAGTCACCCGATTTGAAGGCAGGGAAATAGTGTTTTGTGAGGGGCTGTACAGTGGCGCACAGTACCCTGTCATCGGAACACTGTAGCGAAATACTGTTTGCGGGTACCGTAGCGAATATGCTGTGCGTTTTTCACTGTTTACTTGTACTGTAGCATCAAATCTCACACGTTCATTTTTGATCCGACGGTCGAAAGCCGGTTTGATGTCACCTGCCATCAAAATCGTTTGATGGCAGACGATCCCAATTAGCCACTCTCTCGCATTCGCTGCCGCCGCCGGGCCGCTTCCTTCCCCAGCTGGCCGTGGGCCTCTTCCACCTCGAGAAGCACGGGCCCACCGCGCGAACACGGACCGCGCCGGGAGCGCCGCAGCCGCGCTTCCTCGCCATGGCCTCCGGCCGCCGCCTCCTGGGCTGCCAACGAACCTCCATGGGCTCGCTCTTCCGCGGCGTGGACGGCGCCGCCGTCTTCGACTTCTCCCGCCCCGTCGCCTCCCGCAACGGCCGCCTCGTCCTGGAGCTCCATCCCGAGAGGCGCGCCGACGGCGGCGTCACGCTCTGCGTCTGCAACCCCATGACAGGGGACCTCGTCGTTCTCCCGGTCCTCGAAGGCGTGGACAAGCCAGCAGACTACGGCTGCGCGTTGCTCGCCGGCGACGACCTCCGCCCACAGCGCTGCACCACCACCAAGTTCTTCCACCTGCTGCTCGTCGTCTACAACAACCACCGCCACGGCTTCACCGTGCTCCGGTGCTTCTCGTCGGACACCGGCCGCTGGGGAGCTGAGGCCAGGTCGCCCTTCCCCGCCTCCGCCACCGAGCTGCGCCACATCGGGCCGGCCGCCGTGCTCCACGGCGCCGCGTTCTGGCCGCTGGACCACGGCGCGCTCGGGGTGCGCCCCGCCGGCGATGACCCAACCGATCTGCAGGCGGCGGTCGTGCACTTGCTGCCGTACGGCGCCGCCCACTACTGGCCGGAGAAGCGCCTGCTGGGCGTCTCGCCGGACAACCGCCTCTTCTTCATCTACTTCGGCATCCTTAGCGGTCCATTCACTCATGGCCAAGATCACCTACTTCGACATCCGCGGAGGTGACATCAGGACCGGACGAAAGCTCTCCTACTACGACGTCCACGGAGCGGATGGCAACAGAATCGACGGACAGGAAGGAAGCTCGTTTGAAGAGATGATCCGGATCGTGCCCCAGATGAAGATGACAAGTCGAGACATGACGCTTAAGCTGCGCTGGGTCGGCGAGAAGAGCGGCATGGTCTTGTTTACAATGGGAGAAAGCAGTGGGCACAGCGGCACGTTCGCGCTGAGCCTCCGGGAAGGCACGGTGGAGAAGTTGGCCCACGGCGAGGGCCACGAGTGGGGGAGCTTCATCGGCTTCGAGATGGACTGGGCGACCTACCTTGCGACAATCGCTGCTAATGGAAGAAACTGAGTTTTTCTTCTTTTTTCCCCACGAGGACACGACGCATGCGAATTGAAACGTGGTACGGCCCTGGCTGATGTTACCTGAATGAGGATTAACTGCACAAATGAAACTCAAAGATCAGTTTATTGCTCGCGGACGAAACTGATTTTTTTTTTTTTTTTTTTGTCAAACAGAGCAATGACCAAAATGGAAGCAAGTAATAAATATTGCTTTGTTAACGATAAATAGTGTTGAGGTTAACACTGAACATTTTTTAAAGCTTTTAACCAAGTCATTTGCCGAATTCTTTTCTTTTAACCAAGTCCAACTATGTTGACTTCTTCTATTTTGTGAAAGAATCTTACTGCAACGCATAAGAAGAACTTGTGGGCTTCACATAGAAAAATAAAGACAGTAAGTATGTGGGATACAATCAAGATTACTATGAACCCATAATAGATTTAGGAGCATTATAGTGCTTTCTTCTAAGTAAGAGATGAAATATATCAGATAAATGATTTCCTACAACTGACGATATGTCAATAACGTGGACATGAGTTAAAGAAGCATTTCCAGCAAATATATTGTTCCTCATTACTTTCTTTTGAAAGGAAACAAAAACAACTTACTGCACACAAATCTGACTTCCATTTCATTTCGAGATAGCATGACAGATTAGACATCCCATCAGTTAAGCATCAGGTTTCCTTATGCTGAAAAAGATGCAGGAGAAATCATGCGCTCTGTAGATTAGTTAGATGATAAAAACGCTTCTTGTTAGTGAGTACTCCATGTGGGCTTATGGCTCCTGCAGATCATCAAGAAGGTATATCAGTGTGCTTGAAATGTGAGAATTGAGAGGGACCAAAAAGAAGACAATAGCATTTCGAAATGATTCTCCCAACCTTCTTTCTCACTATTATAACCATGAAAAACTGAGAATATAAAGCAAGAACTCTGGGCAGATTATTGAAAAAAAAAAGAGAAGCAAATTGCAAGGAGCATTTGCCTCCAGACCTGTAGAAAATTACACCCAGCAATATATGGATTATAATAAATATATGTTTGCTCAACATGAAAATGATCTTGATTCGAAAATAAATTAGTGAGCGTTGATCCAATCCTACAAAACTTGACAGGAGAAGCATTCGATTGGATGTAGAAGCTGCCAGCAGAGAGAGAGAGAGAGAGAGATCTGCCGAGACTCATGGGGTGTCATGGTCGATATGATGGGTGGAAGGGAAATAACAACATGATATAGAAGACCATATATAATTGCGAATGAGGAAAAACATTGCTGGTGAAGAAATAACAGTGGCGTGTTGATTGCGCCATATTACGGGTTTGTCTCTTTGGTTTCCCTGGAGCTACGGGGTAGGGAGTTGTAAATGAATCTAATAGACCATGCAGCAGTTTCAGGTCAAGAAAATGGGCAATTTAGTGTGCAGCATCAGTTACACTGCTACGGAGAGAATTGAAGAGATTTGTGGTAGGGATGGCTGAATGAATTGCAATCGTTTTCATTGCTAGACATAAAGAATGCACGGCTGGCCAAGGAATGATCTAACGCTAATCAGCAAATGAATCTTAGTGATCAGACGGCTAAAAACAATTGTGATGACGTGGCTTACTGTGGTTGCAGCTTTATAGCAATTAGTGATGGTTAGTGGGTTGCATCTATATAAGATATATAGATTAGTAAGGTACATACCTACCTAATGGAAAATAAATGGATGAACATGGTCATGTACAAAAGTGTTTCAACTTTGAGTGCATCAACAAAAACTGAAGGGGGACAATACTGAAGGGGGTTACAAAGTACCAGTGTGGTTGGAACGACACATCACTCACGAGAATGTACTAACTTTGGGTATATGTTGTAGTATGTGGTGTCTGTTGGTCGTATAATTCTAAGAATGGTAAAAAAAAGTTTATTATTTATTTAAAGGATAACCGCAAATTCAACCCTATAAGTAGATTGCTTTTTGCTTTAAGCGGCTGATTTGTGGCTTGTCATACCCCAATTTCTGAGGTACTCGAATACACCGTATCAGTCCCTGGATCAGACGCTGATACGGACATTATCACAGAATGGCATTTCAGAGTCATACCTTTATTTATTACCGAAGCTCATTACAAGCCTTTTAATTACATAAAAGGTCTTTAATATGGCCAGAGGCCTTACAACTCAACACATCACACCACAATGGCCGTTGCTGGGAAGCAGCAATGCCACACTTATTCTACGCAATGGCCGTCTGCTTCTTTCATTCTTCCTTCGCTGGTGGCTGTTGACCTTCGCGTGGGTCAGAGTGGCTTCGGTGTAGTTCCCAACAGGAAAATCCCCACAGTGTTTGTCGATTTTTCATTATATAAAAAGGAAAACGAACAGGAGGTCTTATGTTACAAGAAGCTACTGCTAGAACTAATGCTAGGGACTAAAAAACAACTATACAGATTGAAAAGAAAACTAAGGAAAAAGAGGATACAACAGCTAATATACAGTAGACATACAACAACAGAATTACAGGGTAGCTAGCCATTGCTTAATTGGTTGATGGTGCCTTTCATTGATTCTGTACAAGTGCAGAATCACCTCTTCCTTGAATGATCGCTTCCAATTGCTAATGCTTGGGAGCTTATTCTCAAATATTTTGCCATTTCTTTGTTTCCAAATCATCCAAACAGCTACAGAAAACATTTCTGTGAAGAATTGATAAGGGAAACTTTGCTTTACTTGTAGCACTCTGTCATAAATATTTAACTCCTCATCCCATACAATCCCAATTATGTACCAGCAGGTTGTGCTGAAAGGGCATTGGAAGAAAAGGTGCTCCAAAGTTTCCTCTTCATTATAGTTGCAAAGAACACAATTATACCCCGAGTCCAAATGGCAGTTCCTTCTCCTCATCATGTTTTCAGCATGGAGACTTGAGAGAGGATAATTTGTTTCAATAAATACTTCTGTGACTACAATTGCAAGTGCATAATGGAATGTTACAGTTACCATATAATTGACCTGGTAGGACATATAATCATCAATAGTACTAGGTGACCAATCAGATAGAGTTCAGAGAAGCAATATTTTGTGGCATGAATAATATTCAGATAATAAAAGACAAATTATTTACCTTAATTGACCTACTGCTTGTACAGCCAATCCTTCGTACATACGAGAGCCTCCAGCATCTCTGGATCTAAAGAGCTTCTCGACTCTCCAAGTAACCTTCCTCCACAGCTGAAAGCCGACTCCGAAGCCACCGTGCTGAGGGGGATGGAAAGGAAATCCCGAGCCATAGATGCAAGGATTGGAAATTTCTCGGCATGATTCTTCCACCACGCTAATATGTTGAACTCGGTGCTGTCATCTTCAGTGGGTTCCTCCAAATATACATCGAGTTCGGACCTTTGTATCTGTGAGCGCCTCCGAAGTTTCTTGTGACGAGCAAACTCTTTGTCAAGCTTCCTCTTTCCAGCTATAGACGAGTTCACACTAATGTTGACTTCAGAAGACGGGTGTGTTGGATCTGAACTACGAGCATCCCATGCTTACTTGTACTCCTCATAATATATTCTCATGCACTGTATTGCAGTTGATACAAGTGTGGGTACGCGGTCCATATTATTTGCAACTTTGAGATAGAAGAAATCCAAATATTCCTCTTTGTTTGTTGGATCCAGTACAGTTGCAATAACAAGTGCAAGGTTGAACTCAATCTCTTGGCTCTTTCTCCAAGTACTAACAGTTTGTGTCTCACTCTCAAATGGGTCCCAGTATTTGTCAAGCTTTGAATGCATAGCTGCGGCCAGATCTCTCAACACAGGAGTGGGCTGCCAGCATGGATCCTTCAATGCATTCCGAATACAGAGGACCACATGCATGAACTTGTGTGCAGTTGGCTCCCTATGGGCTGACATGACATTAGTCAACTCTTCGAATGCTTTCAGAAATTCACAGATGGATTCAGCCTTAGTCCATTCACCATCATTAGGATTGACTTCTGCATTTTGCTTGGCATAACTGTTTAGAACAGCTTTATATTCCAAAGCCTCTCGAAGCATTTTGAATGTTGAATTCCACCGATTGGGAATGTCAAGATAGAGACCGGACTTTGGTCGCATCCCATTGGCAACAGTTAGTGCATTGAAGGACTGCATTCGAGATGGGGAAGAGTCAATATACTTGAGTAGCTCCCGAGTCTTGCTTACTGCTGCATGAATAACCATCATTCCGTCTTGAACTAATATGTTCAGAATGTGCGCACAGCACCTGACGTGCAAATGCTCACCCTCACACACCAAATCAGACTTGTAGTTACTAACCAGCTCCTGACATGCTGTTGTATTATTGCTTGCATTATCAACTGTCACCGTGAACAGTTTGCTTCTTATCCTCCACTCTGTCAAACAGCTCACAATTGCTTCCTCAATCGCATACCCAGTGTGAGGGTACTTCACTTCTTTGAATGCGATTGTCTTCTTCTTATAGTTGAAACCTGCATCAATATAATAAGCTGTGACTGCCATATATCCCAATTTCTGCACTGATGTCCATATGTCCGTGGTGATACAAACCCGAGAATCCAGATTCTCCAATTCAACTTGAAGCTCTAGTTTTGCATATAGATCAGAAAAATTGCAGAGACACCAATTCCCGTTAAGCTTTCAGAGTTGGAGTTGTACAAAATGTACTGAACACATGAAAAAAAAAACTCAACACATTACCAGCAACCTTCAGTTTCCTTGTAATGCTTAGTACATTAGCACTTGGACACGAGATTCCAGCCCAAATTAGTAGACATACAACGTGGTTACATTCAGGACATGTTCAAGTTTCATCCACAGAAAATTACAAGGTGCTGTGATCATTCTACATGATATGATCGTTTAGCCTTCACGTGGAGCTCTTCGGCAGCCGCTGTCTAAGCACACATCGTCTACTTCACAATGCACCAGCGAGAATGCATTCAGCTGGCAAGTACCGACAAGCAAGAGTGAGACGCTCACAGCACATACACCAACCAAAATTATACAACATCTACGCAGAATTCCCCCAATTCTCCCATCGCCCCCAGATCCCAGACCAAATTCCTTGACATCGCCGGAATCAAAAAGGAAAAATGAATCTCAAAGAATAGGGGGAAGGCAGAGTCAGCTGCTCACCGCGGGGGTGTCGGAGCACAGCAGCCGGGTGGTGCGGGGGAAGATGACCGCGAGCTGGCGGCGCCGAAGTGTTTGTGGTTAGCGCCCACCGCCGAGTGGCTGCCGCCGGCTGCCGCCGCCGTCCCCGACCTCTCGAGTCGATCCACACGGCGAACCCGGGTTGAAACTGCAGCTTGAGGCTGTTTGGACCCGATCCTTTCTCACCCAAACCAGACTGGACCCTAACTGATACCGGGTGACACCAAAGCCAGACCGACCCATTTAGCACTATCAGCCCATTTCTACCCGACCCGAGGCGGCCCAAAGCAGAAACCGGCCTGTATGAACCAGTTTATTCCAGCCCATTCTCAGGGCTAGCTGTGATGACGAGGAATGCCCGGCGATAGCAGTCCACGCCGTGGCACACCCCTCCGGTGGCCTTCTGCCTCTTGGCCTCGGCGTTGTAGAAGCAGAACCCGATGATGACCGACGATGAAGAGGTTGGCGAATCCTCATTCCCCGGCTCCTGCTCTGCTTTCTTCAGCTGCTGCTCTGTTTTGATGGTCGGCGGCAGCGATTCGAGGGCCTGCTGTGACGGCGGCGATGGCTGGGCGCGGTCGCCGAGTTCGCCGACAGACTCGACCACTCGGCCCGGCTCGACCTCGCGTTTCAAGTCGATGCGGTCCTCTGACGGGAGGGGGAAGGACGGCGGACGGCGGGGACAGCGACCTCGGCGGCGGCCGGCGGCGACGTGGCACGGGGCTGGCCGCAAAACATGACCACGTGGGCGGTGGGGGTGGAACATCAGACTGAACAGTGCTGGGTGGGTGGGTTTTTGCAACAATTGAGTTTATGGGGTGGAATCTCAGAAAAAAAAAACTATTTATGGGGTGGGATTTGCAATTTACCCTTCCAGAAACACAGACACCTAGCTCCACAGTGGTGAGGTCTTGATACGCCGAGAGCAGTGCACGCATGGAGTCCCAATGTTCCCCATGAATGTCACCTTCCATGGAGGGAATGTCTGCATGTTCCTGTGCCCAGGTCACCCAGGAGGAGTCAGTGGCAGTGTGTAGCCGATGCAGCAATTTCAGGAGAATGCACTTGTTCTGTATGTCTAGGTCGCTAACACCCGGGCCGCCACATTCTCGTGAAGTTGTTACTTTGTCCCGCGCCACAAGACAGTCAGCACCGGTTGCCTTGTCCTCGCCAGCCCGCAAGAACGCCCGGCGACGAGCAGAGTAGTGTTTGAACACTCCTGGTGGTAGTAGAATGGCCAGCAAGTAAATTGCCACTAATGATAAAAAAAAAATCACCGGCAATTATGCAAGTTAGGCTGATCTACTGAACCACCAAAGAGGAGTAGTTCTGCAGGTTCAGAGAACTGCAGGCTATGTGATCTGTTGACTGACTCCAACAAGGATATCCAATCAGAGGATGCAAAAGGCCTTTTGCAAAGCATTAATAGTTGTTTTCCTTTCGTTCTCATCCCTTCATCTCCAACAGCAGATAGCCAATTTGTTCTCATCCCCGCGCTCCACCCCCGCGCTCGCGCCCTCCTCCATGCGCACCCCACCTCCGCCCTGAGTCCGCGCGCGCCGGCGCTGCCCAAGCGCGCCCGCCGCCCCTGCAACATGCTCGCGCCCGCCGTGACACATGAGCGCACCAGCCGCCGCGAGCCCCGCACGCCCGCGCCCGCAACCGCGAGCCTCGCACGCCCGCGCCCGCGCCGGCGGGAGCCCTGCACACACGCGTGCCCCGCGAGCCCACGCCCGCAGCCGCGAACCCCACGGCGAACATCCAGCGTGTGCCATGGCGCGGCGGATGTAGCGTGCTCGCCCTGCGCCCACCGCCGCCCCGCTCGCCTGCGCGCTCGTCGCCGCGCCCTACTCGGCCCACCGCCATCGCGCACGCGGCACGGCATGGTCTGCACGGCGCCGTCAGGTCTGCGCCCCACGCTCGCGCCGCCGTGAGCATGGAGGGTCGTTGCGAACATCGTTCCTGTCGCTGCCGCCGCCAATTCGAGGTTGCCGCCATCGATTCGAGTCACCGCAGCCACCAATTCGAGATTGCCGCTGTCAATTCCACCAATTCGAGATTGCTCACCACGCGCAGCCAGGTGGGCGGGGCGGCGCGTCGAACGGCCAGGCAGGCTTGCGGCGGCGTCGCGCGTGCAGGCGAGCGGTGCGGCGCGTCGCGTGGCCAGGCGGTCTCGCGGCGGTGAGCGCATGGGGCCATGGAGGTGTTGGTGGGCGAGGCGGTGGACTCGCGGCGGTGAGCGCGTGGGGCGGTGCACGGGCCGGCGGAGCGCGGGCGGAGGCGAAGCTTGGCAGCGGTGGTGGAGCTCAAATGCATATGAGGAGAGAGGCGAGCTAGAAATTCATATCCTCTCTCCTCTGGTGCAAAATGAATCATGTGTATGCCTTCTCTGTTGGAGAACAATTTGATGATGCACAATAGGTTGAGAGACCCATAAATAGGTTTGCATATCATTGTTGGAGTCAGTTTTAGAAACAAGCGCTTGCATCTTTTATGCGTGTACAATAACTCTTTTTGTATGGTATGCTCTGCTGCAGATAGGGCTAAGTGACCTATCAATACTGCCACTTTTCTTTTTTATGGCTGCCTTCAACCAGGAGGAAAGAAAGCCTACAAGGCTACAAGATTTCTGCTTTGGAGCGGTGTGCTGGTACTCATGGCGAAACAGTAATGATTGGGTTTTATTGGATAAGTTGATTGATGCTGGGGCTGGAGGACTATATCAGACGATGTGTGCTGCAACAAATGAAGGATACACTGAACCATACTACGCAAGTACGCTGATGGATTAACTTGGCAAGAAACTGCATTATCTAGCACGCAGGCTTTTAGTTTTTTGACTAGTTTCAGTGGTGTCCAGAAGAGTTTAGATGTTGTTTTGCTTGTCAATTTGCTTCTGTTGATCTGTTGTAAGATATCACCCCCAGCATAGGAACCTCCCTGCATAACTGCCTGACGCCATTCAAAAAATCTGTGTTACGTGACTAGTACCAAATTACATGCAGTGTATCAGTGATTCTTGCGAGAACCTGCGACAGAGCTTGATCTATGGTGATGTGGATTATGTAAGGAGAAATTTGATACGGGAATTTAATTATGTTGATTACATGCAAATACATGTGTACCAAGTTTTTTTAAAGGAAAATACATGTGTACCAATACTTTGCTCGTTACTTTCTGTCAACTTCTGCTGTACACCAGATTTTTGTGGCTGCAAATAGACTGGTCCAGTCGTCTCTACTCTCTGTTCTTGTTCTTTTAGCTCACTATATTGACATTGTTATCTTTCCCAATGTCTAATCCAGGTCACAAAACGCTCCAGCTAAAACTGTACATACCATGTAGCTCTGGATTTTTTTTTAACTAACTTTCATCTCCGTAGAACAAATAGTTCGCAAGAAGAGGAGCTATCAAACTAGGGAGGGGATTCAAAAAAAAAAAAAAAAAAAACTAGTGAGGGAGTCAGGGAGAATCTGATCGTGCAACCGTAAGTTTTTTTCCAACGGAAAAGGGCTTTTTTTTCTTTTTGAGAGGAACGGAAAAGGGATAGTAGAGCTTGGGGGCACAGCTTGCAATTTGGCCCGGATCTTTTGTTTTTTCAGGAACATTTGGCCCGGACCTGGCCTGTCACTTGACTGGCCCATAACTTTGCAACCGAAAAAGATTCGAGTCTCCTTTGTTGCCGCCGCGGATCGACTCGGCAAGTCCCTGCTCTTCTCCTTCTCGCTCCCCTTCCTCTCTCCTCGGCACGAGCACGAACATTCCAGCAGCCCCGGTTGGCTCTTGCCTCTCCGATCCCCTTCCCCCTCCTCGCCTCTAGGGAGATATAAATACATACGAACCAAGATTCACGAGCAAGAGCCAACGACTCCTCCCCTTTCCTTCGTTTTCCACCCGACCACCTCCTTCCCCACCCTCGGAGAGGAGCAAACCAAGAAACGAAGCACCGGCAGCAAGAACGATCAGGCGAGCGTCCTTGATCGTTCTTGTCCACGCCTTCTTCTTCCTGCTCATCGGGAAAGAACACCAAGCAACCACCTTGGGAATCAAGAAGAGGTGGTGAAAATCAGGGGCGACGAATCAAGAAGCAGCAGAAGCGCGGTGGTACCTTGTCGGCGGCGGCGGTCGAGATGTCGTCAGGGAGAGCAAAGGGGATGGTGAAGTGGTTCAACGCCGCCAAGGGCTACCGCGGCCTCCAACGGCGGCGAGCTCGCGGGCGGCTTCCATGACGGAGGCGACCATGTCGACCCCAACTGCGGCGTCGGCGGCGGCTGCAGCATCACCGGTGATCGTGGCTACCACAGCCTCAAATAGGGTGCTGCTCTTCCGATGGTGTCTGAAGGTACTGCTCTCCAGGTGTTTGATGAAATTCTCTTGGGAATGTGATCTGTGATGAAGAACTTCTGCACGGCCTTGATTCATATTATTGTTTGTTGCGACAACTGGCCAAAGGCAGAGAGTTCATTAGAAGCCAGGAGATTGTGGGCGAGTGCTCTCGTGCTCCAGCATCATGTGAGTTGATTTGGAGATGCCAAGTCTGAATGTGGTGTGGGATGTTGACATGTCACAGGACTGCATTTTATTGAAGCAGTTTGTTCAGGCTGGAGAGGACATGAAACCAACTGTTGAGTTGTTCACTTCATAAGTGGTCTGGGACAAAGAAGCACAGCAATTTCAGTTTGTTCAGAAGTTCTCAGGAGCGTGCAAACTGCATATTACTTATCCTGCTGGTCTTGAGGTCGTTCGCAATTATTCAGCATCAGACATGCATGCAATTTCAATCTCAGCTCAACTGTATGCTCAGAGATCAGGAGAGGTTGCAGACAAAGTGGTTGAATTGACATTCAGCAAGTGGTAGCCAGAGAAGATATTGAGCGCGAGTGAAGCTTGCAACATTGGTTCGGAAACTCCATCAGTGTGCTAGGTGGTGTCAGTTCAGGAGAACGAGTGCAACAGTTTGAAATGTTCAGGATGGCTAGTAAACTATGGGACTCAGCTATTCTCAGGTCTAATATGCACGTAAATTCAGATATGGCCGCGATCTTATTCGTGAGGAATTCAAGATGCTCATTCTTGCAACTGTGCTTGTGTATGCTGCACAGGGAGTGCAGAGGGCTATGCCATCTCAGAAGTGATTGCAATACAGTCTGGTCTGCATACATGGAGAGATGTTGCCAAACGGCCCTACACAATGTTGACTGCCTAGTTGATGCTCTTCAGTATTCTTCAGTTGCTGAATACAAGAGTAGAAAATACACATTTGCTTGGGGACAAGCAAAGTTTTCAGGGGGAGGCAGTGTAACACCTGGGATATGTAACCAGGATTGCAATATGGGCTGTCATGCCATCCAAGCCAGGCCCACGGCCCAAGCCGGAGAGCAGCACACGTACAAAGCTTCGGCGACCAGCAACGGGAGAGGGATCGAAATATTCAGAAATCAGGATTGGGTTCCTCCGTCGTCTTCCTCACGGAGGAGCGGCTCAGGCCAGCCGATCGTCCGTCTTGCTCGGTGGCTATGCCCTATACATATGCTCACGTCTCCGTGGTACTGGGTCTTCTAGTACCACAGCAATGCTGTTTTAAGAAAACGTAATTGCTATATGTTTATCAGCTGGAAATCAATCTCGGTTCACTCAATTTTCTCGTCCAATCGCGCCGTTCCACGTCGCCTTGACTTTTCCCCACCCGTCGCGCGGTGGAATTATTCAGTCGTCGGTGCGCGTCATGTATTGGGCCCAATAAAAGTAGCAGGCCCATGTTTTTGTTTCGAGCGCATTGGCTCCGAGAGGCGTTAACGGGTTCAAGTGGTGATGCGGCTCTGAACCCGGACCAGCTAAATAGGAGACACGTGTAAAATGCGGGCCTCACCTGTAGTCTTTCTTCATTTCTTCCGTCTTATCTGTTCTGCTTCAGTCTTGCCCGCCGTCGTTTTGAATTTTTTGGGGTGGGTTGGGGAGAGGGGAGGAGCGGCGGAGGGGGCGGGGCGGGGACAGGGGGCGGGCGGGGGTTGTCCGCTGTGGTGAGTGATTCGTGGCCGTTGTGACGAATTTCTACTTCCGGTTGATTTGGTTGTTTACGTTTCATTGTCGCAACGATTTGATTCAATTCTTCGATTTCATTTCTCGTCAGTTTTGCTGATGGTAGTTGGTGCAGGATCATTGCTGGGAGAACCCCTGCTTCGTGGATTTGATTTCGCATTGGCTACCTCCGATTTCAAAAGTGAGTTACTCACCACTCCGATCTCTGTTTCCCCTTGTCAAATTTCATCAGGAGGGAGGGTTTGATAGGTGCGCCGATTGTTTGAGCCATCATTTTTTGTTTCTGATGTGATGCCTGTGAGTATAGGTGAGATGGGAGTGTGTAGTATGTGGTTTCGATTCATTTTTCCACCTCTGTTTGTTGTTGCATGATCAGATTACAGACTGCTTAATCCCTTGCTCATGCGAAATTCAAGCAAATCAGAAATTGAATTGTCCTATGCAGTTTCATTAATGGGATAGTCAATAAATGTATTTCAGTGATGTTAGTACTAGTTCAATCAGGCCATCAAAGATTTATTTGCCGAAAGAAGTTACATTAAATCATGTATGACCCTGTTTATGATGTGCTAATTTTATTGGTTTTGACAATGGTATAAGTGTTTTGACAATGGATCATGTGTAATTTTATTTGTTAGATGGCAAGGAAGAGAGTTCGTTGTCCACTGAGCCCTGCAAATATTCAGTGTTCAGATTACTATGCTTCGACTGGAGATAGCGATAGTGATGCTGATTCTGATGATCCTAAGGTTATTTGAAATCATTTATATTGTTCACAGTAGCATTAGGCATTTTATATTTGTTTTTTTATAATATCTTTTTTGTGCTGCAGGGTTTAATTTCATCTGCCCAGCTCAGTTTGTTAGAGAACTTTGTTGATTTCCTGAAGATCAAAGTACGATCATATTTATTTGTCTGTTATTACTTTCAAAGTTTTTATTTTGGTTTTCATTGTGTGTATCTATTATTATTAAATATGCGTTGTCATTTCTTTCTGCAGAAATCAAAGTATGGACACACAAAGCATTCAGTTGGTCATGGTACTCAGGTAGTTACAGAAAGAGGATTTAATCTAATGCATGTTATTTGTTTTGTGTTTGCTTTTCTGCATCTTTTCAATGAGGTTCATTAGCTTGCTCCAGTATTAAAGATCTCATGTCACTGAGTTCTGGTTATTTAAGCCCTGTTGGTTCAGAACCCCATCAGTGTCAACACCAGTAGTTTTAATTTTGCTGCCCGAGTGCTACGTTATTTATTTCAAGTCAGTTGTAGTTGAGTGAATTTACACATTTTTCTTTTTCATTGTTGTCAGGTTTGCAATATTTCACATCAGTCCTGCTGGGTCTGGGAAATCTGGGTTTAACGTGTCATATTTCTCTCAAGTAATTGAAGCTCTCAGCCCCTACCAAAAGGATGTTATTGTTAAAAAAAGGGTTTGGAGTTGTATTCTTCTGGAACATTCCACAAATGCAGTTGTATTCTTGCAGTGGTAAGTTCACTAACACTATGTATTTCCTCACTCTGTAAGGCTGAATTATTTGGCTTTCATCAGTGAACACTTTATAGCACTTGTGTAGCTCAACAATTTCTGAATTTAGCGATGTTGATTCTTTGAGGCTCTGAAACTTAGCAAATATTGCTCTGTTGTACAAATCATGAGCTTGCTTCTCAATGCTATATTTAGACCACAATACTTTTCTGTTCTTGTTCCCTGTTTCAAAGTCAAATCTGTCTTCCCTGCTGTGCACGGTACCTGTTATCCTTTGATACTCATTCAAGAAGCTAGTAACACTATTGAGGGCCTACACCTTTCTTCAAGACACTGCTTGTTCCTTCACTTCTTGCAGTACTTCGAATGAATGGGAAAAAATCATTCTTGAAAAACACTGGAACAAACCTTTTTCTCATTGTCCACATTCCCCGCAAGTACTTGATGTGGTCCACCTTGTATGTTTTCATCATTCTTTTCCACAGATATTCAAACTCTTTTTCAGTAACTGAGTTGTCTAGAATGTCCTCAATCTCCTTGTACAGTCCAGGGTGTTGAGGGAAGACTGACTAATTTGTCTCCCATTTTTTTCTTTATATGAAAAAAGCAATTTCTGTGCTTTGTATTTGGAAAGACTTCTCTTATTACTTTTCTCATAGCACCGTCCTGATCTGTAATGATAGTGATTGGGTGTTTCCATTCATTGCCAACAGGAACTGCTTGAAAACCCAGCTGAAGGTTGACGCAGTTTCATCCCCCAAAAAAGCACATGCAAAAAGATAGGTGTTGCCATGCGATGACACCCCCACAAAAGGTGCAAATGGTAAGTTGTATTTATTTGTCAGAAAAGTGGTGTCAAAGCTAATGCAATCACCATATGTTGCATAGTAATCACGAGCTTTGGCATCTGCCCAGAATATATTGATTACTTTGCCTTTGCTAGACATATCCACTGCATAGTAGAAGCCTGGATTTTCTGCTTGTTTCTGACAAAAGAATTCTAGCATTTGTGTCATATCATTCATGGTTCGATCTCTTCCAACCTTGAAGCTATAATTTGCAACATCCTTTGTGTCATAAGTCAGTTGTGATCTTCCACCTCTCATGTAGGACAGAATAGCTATCATGTTTCTGATTGGTATGTTCACTTTCTTCATTGTTCTTATCATTGCTTTCTCCTCTGGGGACATGTACTTATGTGACCTGAAGAACCTTGTTTCTTGAATTGGTCCCAATTCAGGGCTGTGTTCTAGAACAAGACTTGTTACAGTCCATAGTTTATTGTTTTCACTCACAACCATCATAACTTTGCAGCTGGTCTTAGCCAGAACATTCATCTCTCTCTCAGGCACTATGGTCTCAACTTGCCCATCTTTCTATGGCTTTTCACTTGTTACTCCATGCTTGTTGCATCTCAGTGTCAGTCTGGTTAATTCGTTATTCCCTTTTTTGCTCTGTTATCCCATGGATTGCAGTCTGCTTTAAGACCAGCAGCAACACCACTCAAATCCGTTTCTCCAGCTGAGTTGTCTTCAATGTTACATGGTAAGGATCCTTCAGTTGTCTCATTGATATTTCTCTGTGTGCATTTTATAGACAAAGTTAGAAACAGTATCATAATTAGGCATCATGTGTTATCGTTATTGATTTTATTGGAATATCACCTCAAACGACAAGCCCCTGTAGGATTCTGCTGATGTCCTACTTGTAGTTGTGCACATTTCATACTGCAAGTAGTTTCATTGAAATAAACTGTTTCAGATAAAAAAATTTATGTAATGGTGTTATTTACACTGTCAAAGGAAAAGGTCAATTTTGATATTACCTCATTTGTGTTAGCTCCTTGGAGTAGCAGTTCAGTGAAACTTTGTGGCATTTCCTGATAGATTGTAAAATATATCAAGGCATAATTTTTTTTTCCAGAATACTCATATAGTAGGATAATGGCATCGTACATCGTCTAAGTAATCATTCCAGTCTTCAGAAGCAGCATCACCCATTGTTGTATCATTGGCGCCATTGTGATATTCATTTTCCTCATTTATGTTCAAATGCATGCTCTACATATAGAAAAAAGAACAACAGTATATTTTTTAATTAAGTGCAGTGCTTGGTATGGAAATGCGCTGAATGTACTATATGAATCATGATAGCTTTTTTACCTCCGAGTAGAATCCCTCATATATTTGATTCATGGCAAGCAATGTTCCTTTTTCCATGCATGGTTGCACTGGCTGATGGGTCTGTCCCTGTTTCAAAATATGTTCATGTCTTTTTCTACAGAGGCAAAAATACACAACATGATCATTTTGATGCTTACATCTGTATTGTAGTTGGTTCTGTCTGCTAGCACATTTTCATTTGCTATAAGCTTTCTCAATCTTGATATAGGCTCCTGGCATTGCAGATGCTACCTATTTCAGTTTCTCACAGATAAAACAATCAAGATGGACTCTAATTTTTTTTCCTCAGTTGCAATTTGTAGCCTGAGGTCTTCTCCAGCTCCTCCATAAAGCTATGTGTATCAGGTGCAATGTAGCTCTATATATATTCAGACAGGTAAATAGCAATATTTACAAAGGGTAGCAGATAGCAGATTGATTCAGACTTTATACTTTGTCATAATGTTCAATGTAGCAGATAGCAGTTTCCTTCAGTATTTACAAAGGGTATCAGTTGTATACTCACCAAAGTGGCAGCAGATTCCTGCCCTGTCCCATTGTCATTTTGAACCATCACGTCTTTAACTGAATTTTGCATCTTCTGCTCCATGTGGGACTTGACAATAGATTCTACTCTAGTACAAACTACCTGTGTGTTAATCAAATTCGTCAAAAAATCATCTCGTAGCGATTAATCAGACTTAACTATCAAAGTAATTCAGTTCTATTGAGGAATCGCATGCATCTGACACTGGGAATCATATTTTGCAGATCGAATTTAAGGAAATAAGCAGAGGGGGAATGTACTGGATTCACCTTTGTAGCTCTGGAATCATCATTTTCTTTAGGTATCGAACTTGCCAACTCTCTACGCTTCCCTTGATCTTTGGTCCGCATGTTTCTTTTGCCAGCGCTCTTTCTTTCTTCCCACCCAAGTTTAACCGCCACCTCTGCATTGAGTCTTATACGAGATCTGTTTTCAGTTACCGGGTCAGATCCGGTAAGACTATCAGGTCGGATCTGTTTTCCCGCCTTAGTTATCGGGTTTCTGGTGGGAAATAAGTCTGGCATCCGGTAAATCCCGCCAGAACGAAAATCTTAGTGATTTGGCATTGGATTTCAGTCAAGTTTTTGAACAAAATGTAATCTGACTGTTTTTTATAACGTTTCACTCAATTTTTAGCTGCAACTGAAAAATCGACTGAAACCAGAATTATTTTCACTCAGATCTGTGAACAATGAAAACCAACTGAAAAAATTGAGTGAACGCAAAAGTATTTTTAGCTAAGAGTTGTATAGTCATTCCCGAAACCAAATTTGCAGGAAACTATCCTTATCACAGTAATTCAGTTATTGGTTGATATTGGATATCTGTTATGCCTCTTACTAGGATGAAAATGAGGTATACTGAAATCTAGGAACTAGCCCTAGCTCACTTGGTTGAGTGTTACAATGTACGCCTAGGCCATCCAAGTTAGAGTTCTCCACGTTAACTTGGTAGCCTATTTCTTTGTATTTGCAGCGCAACACATGATTATATATATGTTTTTGTGGGTATTTAAGTAGTCTCTACACTAGTGTCATTATTTGTCACTAGGAATAGGCGATTAGTTCTTGGTCACGCTCTGTAACTTTTGTCAGATTTTGTTTTTTCCATGATTGGAAGGGAAAAGGTGGAGTCCTGGTCGTTTAGAATGGCATTATAATCATTATACTCTGTTCATGCTTTAAATATGTGCTTTTTCTTCAAGTCATCAGATTTTTAACTTTTGATATGCATCAGAATAAAAACTTGGCTAATTACTTAATTTAATTGTGAACGCATTGCCTAGGCTAGTGACTCAGTTTCTTGCTACTCAAAATGATGTTGTGTTCAGCTACGGGCCCCTTCAATTACTAACTAATAACTGATCATCCTAGAGCGTCAAGTAGATCTGTTATTAATCTCTTTTACATATTTTTGATTTTGTAGTTCTACAATGCTTCAGTCATTCAAGTTTTGGCGAAGATGCAAGAGCGTGGATTAAATTATAATGCACTGAAGCTAATCCCGATCAACCTTTTGTTTGGAAAAATTTTGAACTGATAGCCTCTACTCTGTATTGTTCCATATGCAGTGATTATATGGCGGCCTCATATTGCTAAATTTTTACTCATGTGTGGATTTGTTTTTAAAACTGTTTATTTGTCACTGCAGTCACCGTTAGTTTGTCCCACATGTTTCCTCTTATTGCATTGTTCAGATTTCAGAGATAAGACTTGCATGAGAGAAAACTAACTTTTTACTTTATAATGTATGTTTATCCTTCTAGTGGTGCTCTGCAGCCCACGCGTGGTGCCTACTTGCCCCCCTTTTTCTTTCCCTCTTTTATGCCTCGTTCCCATTTATTTTTGTTTGGCTTGCTGCTGTTTGTTGTAGATCCTTGCATTAGGGATGTATGTATAGGCAAATGTGAGCCAGATCTGCCGTCCCATGACATGGATTTGTTCATTTGCCGAATAAATGTGATTAACCTAACCTAAACTGAGATCAATAATGTGGCCAGTGATGCCTTCTGTTGGATGCTACTTCACTTGTGCTTGTGCATGATTAAGTCTTGATCTACTGAACATGTGTAGCACAACATGGCCAATGATGTTTGTTCTTTGTCATGAATCTGAGCAGTAGTTGATCACAGTTTGTTGCTCAGAAATGGTCAATGATGCTTGATGTTTGGCTGGTTTCCTTACTCTAATCTGAGCAGTAGTAATGGTCAATGATGCTTTCTTTGTGGCTGATTTCCTTACTCTAATCTGAGCAGTAGTAATGGTCGATGATGCTTGTTATTTGGATGATTTCCTTTAATCTGAGCAGTAGGTAATGGTCTTTCATATATATTTGTCACTGGGAGGCACACTTTCTTTGTGTTGCAGCCGTGGCTGATTTTTTTTTTTGTTTGCTAATTACTGTGACACTCTTTTGCATTTAGAGATGTATGGGGCAAATAGGCTTCGTCAACTCATGCACAGGGGTGCTGCTCTTGTTGTTGTTGCTGCCTCTGCTTGGTTGTGTGTTATGTTTAGGCGTCGTTCTTTACCTCATCCTGCTGTCACCTATGCTCCTATGGCTGAGAGAGACCGTCCAAGGCAGGATAACATATCTACCACTCGAATTATAGACAATGTGTCGAGCTACTTAGGATGAAAAGGGCCTCCATTTTCCAATTGTGTGACCTTTTTCGGGCTAGGGGGCTGTCAAGGGATAGCATCCATACATGCATAGAGGAGCAGGTGGCAATTTTTCTCCATTTAGTTGGACACAACCAAAAAGGTTCACTTGCATCAAGATGACATTTAGGAGGTCCTTGGAAACCATTAGTAGGTATTTCCAGGAACTTGCAAAGGCCCCTGGCAGCGTTGCAGTGCAAAGGCACCTTGCTGTGTTGCATACAAACATTAATTTTGTATGCAAGTTGGTTGACTGTTGTGTGTTGCATATTGAGACCTCTAAATGCAATGCTAAGACATGTTATTCGGGACCTTTTGATTATTTTTTGTGTGCTGCCCCTCAATTCTTGTATGATGTCAAGTGATTGTTTATGTTCTGGTATTGAAATATGATGTTAGCTGCTCTTATTCCTCTCATGTGCTTGTTGTTAACTTGAATTGGACAATGTCGAGATGGTATGTGGCGTTCAAAGGCCGGCGGCCTGGTGTGTATGCTGACTGGCCCTCTTGCCAAGCACAAGTGGTCGGTTTCAGCAATGCATGTTACAGAGGCTACAAAACCAGGGATGAAACAATGCTCGCATTAACTATTTTTTTTTTTTTCAGATTCATGGTAACCAGCATGAACAAGTGTTGAAGGCGAAGAAACTGCCTCCAGTCAAGATTTTCACTTGCACGAATGGAGTTATTCTAATATTAGCATGCAACTTGTTGAGTCTGTAACATTGTATGGAGTTGTAACGAATTGTTGTTAAGTTGTAATGTCGGACTGCTCTAATGTGTGGAACTACCTTCTGATTATTTAATTGTTGTTAGGTTAATATGCCGTATTGATAATCAAAATTGATGCTGCTGTTCCATGTTACAAGAGTGAATTTGCTATTGGTGAACGAACTTGGAATCCTCTACTCTCACCCCCATGCGTGCACCTGCTGTGCCTTCCCGGAGGCTAGCGCGAACATGCCGCTGTGTCCACTGCTGTCTCCCATGGTGAAACGTGTCAACCTCAACACTGTTTGCTCTAAATCTATCATCAAGCTATAACGAAACGTGTTAACCTCAACACTGTTTATATTGTTTACATTCAGTTTGTAGTCATCGTGAAAAATTAAAATTCAGTTTCGCCTTTCATTTGTTCAGCTAATCCTCGTTCAGACCGGTAACATCTGTCAGGGTCGTATAAGCGCTGGGAAAAAAAAGAAAAACTCAGTTTGTTCCATTAGCAGCGATTGTCGCAAGGTAGGTCGCCCAGTTCATCTCGAACCCGACGAAGCTCCCCCACTCGTGGCCCTCGCCGTGGGCCAACTTCTCCACCGTGCGTTCCCGGAGGCTCAGCGCGAACGTGCCGCTGTGCCCGCTGCTTTCTCCCAATGTGAACAAGACCATGCCGCTCTTCTCGCCGGCCCAGCGCAGCTTAAGCGTCATGTCTCGACTTGTCATCTTCATCTGAGGCATCCTGATCGTCTCTTTAAACGGGCTTCCTTGAATTCGGCCGGTTCTGATGTCATCTCCGTTGATTTCGTAGTAGGTTGGCTGTCGCCCGGTCTGGATGTCATCCCCGCGGATGTCGAAGTAGGTGATGTTGGCGATGAGGGTGAAATTGCCGGCGAGGAGGCCGAAGTTGATGAAGAAGAGGCGGTTGTCCGGCGACACGCCCAGCAAGCGCTTCTCCGGCCAGTAGTGGGGCCACTCGTACGGTAGCAAGTGCACGACCGCCGCCTGCAGGTCGTCGCCGGCGGCGGGGCGCACGCCGAGCACGCCGTGGTCGAGCGGCCAGAACGCCGCGCCGTGGAGCACGGCGGCCGGCCCGATGTGGCGCAGCTCGGTGGCGGAGGCGCGAACGGGCGACCTGGCCTCGCTTCCCCAACTGCCGGTGGCCGAGGAGAAGCACCGGAGCGCGGTGAAGCCGTGACGGTGGTTGTTGTAGACGAGGAGCAGGAGGAAGAAGTTGGTGCAGCACCGCGGGCGGAGGTCGTCGCCGGCGAGCAGCGCGCAGCCGTAGTCTGCTGGCTTGTCCACGCCTTCGAGGACCGGGAGAACGACGAGGTCCCCTGTCATGGGGTTGCAGACGCAGAGCGTGACGCCGCCGTCGGCGCGCCTCTCGGGATGGAGCTCCAGGACGAGGCGGCCGTTGCGGGAGGCGACGGGGCGGGAGAAGTCGAAGACGGCGGCGCCGCGGAAGAGCGAGCCCATGGAGGTTCGTTGGCAGCCCAGGAGGCGGCGGCCGGAGGCCATGGCGAGGAAGCGCGGCTGCGGCGCTCCCGGCGCGGTCCGTGTACGCGCGGTGGGCCCGTGCTTCTCCAGGTGGAAGAGGCCCACGGCCAGCTGGGGAAGGAAGCGGCCCAGCGGCGGCAGCGATCGGGAGAGGGACGCGGCCCTCGTGGCGACGGCGCGCCTCCACCGCGTGCACGTGGCCGCGCAGCGAACGACGTCGGCCGTGTCCGGCAGCCGGGCAAATATGGCGGCGAGCGCGTCGTCCGGGAGGGTACCGTTGATGAGGTCACTGATCTGCCGCCGCTTTCTGTACGGCGGCATGGTACCAGATCGGGACGGCCGGCGTCGCCCACGCTGCTGCCGCGGCATCCCTTGCTGTGGTACGGACTCCGGAGACGATCTAGAGAGATCGCGGTGCAGACGCGTTGATGCCTCGCGGCAGCGAAAGGGAATGACTTGAATAAATGGAAAAAAGAACTCCGACGCCGTGTATGCCTCGCTTGCCGCCACCATGAGGCCGACTCCGATTCCGTTCCAAGAAGACTGAGGGAGGTCTGCTGCTGCGTAACGTTCAATCGAGGAACGGACACGCCTCCGGTCCGGTTCTGATAAGTTCTGTCTTCGTCGCCGCGCCGCTTTGCTGTTGCAAGTACTTGTAGGCGAAAACGATCCCCAAATCCACAGTAGCAGGACCGGCGAAAATTTGAACGCAAAAAGAACCATGTCTACATCTGGATCAAGAACCGTGGAGGATGAGAAGGTGATTTTCTCCTGCTACCACGGGGAGGAGTGGAAACGCCCTCCCGTCGACGAAGACACCCTCAGAAACTGCCCCGTGCTCTGCAAGCGCGTCGAAGAAGAGTACTACAAAGAGGCGGAACGCCGGCTGCCCCTCGACGAGATGCCGGAGCTCGCCGGCTGCATCCGCGCCGGCGGCCTCTGCTTGGGCCTCGCCGACCCCGTCTCCAACGTCATCCTCAACGCCGTCAGCCTGCTGCACCTCGACGACAAGGCCCGCGAACCGGCTGGGAGGATGATGACCAGGACCCCCAGCTGGTTCGACATCGCCTTGAGATCCGTCTGCGGCCTACGCGTCTTCATGAGAACCTACTTCCGCCGCCTCAGCGTCGTCCAGTCGTGGCGCTACCTCCACCTGGCCTCCCACGACCTCCGCCTCGCCATCAGCCTCGTCAACTGCGACCTCACGGCGGGTTCTTGGTCGCAGCAATTGCCCGATTTGCTTCCTGACGGCGGCAAGATCAAGGGTGCCCTCAGGCTCGCCGCGGTCGAAGGGAAGCACCCGGAGCCCGACGTCCTGGCGCGGCTCATGACAGCGCAGTACCCATCGGACCTGCTCTCTCCTGTCATGGCCAAGCTGCAGCGAAGTGATCAGCTGCTGCTCACCGTCAGCGACGTACAACAAATCAGGGACCTGTTGGCCCGCCAATGGCCGCCGCCGACCACGTCCCCTCCAATGGCCAACATCGAGTTCTGGTGCCGTCCAAACGGCGACACTTGCACTCGACGCGACGACGGCACGTTGCAGCTTTCGACCTTCATCGGAGGAGGCGACTACGTTGTCCAAATCTCAGTAACGCCCACCACGAAGCAGCTGGACCATCAAGTTGATCGCAAATACATCTACGACCGGACTAGCCATGTTCACCCGGAATCCCTATAAATAGCGCGCGCTATTTTTAGCTGTGTGTAGCGCGCTTTGAGATCTATGCAAAAATTAAACCGACGGACATCAGGAAGCCCACGCGAGTTCACCCGAAGCGCTGCTGCCGCCTTTGCGCGCGGCCTCAGAGACACGTGTCGGCGCGCTGTTGGGCGAGGCGAGAAAAGAATCTTTTCGAATACAAAGTTTCAAAATGATTTTTCTCTTCAACCGTAACTCCGTTTTCAAATCCGTTTGAACCATTGTGTTCTAGAGAATTAATGCAACAAAACAAGATCTCGCATGGATATATTTTTTGAATTTTTGAAAATCAATATTTTAAATATATTGTTTTAACATTTTTCTAATTATTTTAACATTGTTCTATCCTTCTAAACCAAATGTTTTTAAAAAGAAAAACCAATTATTTCAGCAATTAGAATCAATTGTTCTAGCCTTCGCAACCAAATGTTTCAAGAAGAAAAACCAATTGTTCCAGCAATTAGAACCAATTGTTCTAGCCTTTTGAACTAAATGTTCCAAAAAGATAAACCAATTGTTCCAAGAAAAAAAATTAATTGTTCTAGCAATTAGAACCAATTGTTCTAGCGTTTTGAATTAAATGTTCCAAAAAGATAAACCAATTGTTCCAAGAAGAAAAACCAATTGTTCTACCCTTTTGACTAAATGTTCAAAAAAAAATAAACCAATGGTTTCAATAGTTATAACCAATTGTTCCAGCCTTCTGAACCATATGTTCCAAGAAAAAAGCAAATGTGCCATCTTCCAAACCTTCCCAACAGTGTAAAAAATCTTTTGAAGAAATACACCGTGCTATAATCAGCGCCGCACTCACGTGATCGACAGCGATTTCACCGCTGCGTTGCAGCTGTGCTGCACCTGCAACAGCTGCGTTCCAACATGCAGCCAACAGTTCCTGGAGCATGTGTATTTTTCCTGAAGGCTGCGGCACTTGCCATTGCTGCGGGGGCCGTATTCGATCAGCTGTGCCGCTGCAGCAGTGAAAATCCGTACCGATCGCTTCCAGCGCGGCAGCGCCACCCCGCGCGCATCCACGCTCCGCGTTGCGAAAAATTCGTCCCGTTAAACCGGCGCGCACAGAAGCTATGGGCCTAGTGGGCCGCGCTATATGGCAGCTAAAGTTAGCTCGCGCTGCGCATAGGCGGTCCCATGTTCACCCCTCTGCATTGAGGAGCAAGGTGCTATGGCGCAGGCCAGTAGTGGATGAAAACTTCGACTACGACGCCTCCCCTTGCGAGTACATGGTGTCACTCAAAATGTGCCTGCTCGACACCATCCACAACCTGTACCTCAAGGCCCTCGCCACGCTACCCAGCATCAGCCCCCGCCTCCTCCGATCTCTCCTCGTGGCTGGACACTGCTACGGCCCCATGGATCCTTTCCGCAACATCATTGTCAACACCATCTGGTACGACATCGCCTTCCCATTTTCACAGGGTGCTGAGGTCGAATTACCACGAGGCATCCTTGACACAAGACTCATGTCCCGTTTGGGGTTCCGTTCCCTCAGCGGCCTCGTTGCCATGTTCCGACATATGGGTTGCAAGTCGGAGCACGAGGCCTTGAAGCGCATCCAGGAGCGTGACATCCAAAAATCAGACGCCTTTCCTGTCGCGGCACAAGGAACGGATGAACCTGATGAAGCTCTCCTGGGCACTGTTCCCTTTAACGATGTGGCCAGGGCCGCCAAGCACCCCCAGCACGCCGCGTTTGGATCGTTCCTCGTGTCTCTGTCCTCGGCGAAGATCAAGCAGCTGCGCGAAATTTTCAGCGGAGATTGTGTGCGTTGGGGCGAGTTAGTCGCATTCATCCGTGAGTTTGTGCCAGAGCAAGAGGAGGTGGCACCTTCCTGCTGTCTGTCCCCGATTACCTCTGCACATATTTCCACAAAGAAATCAAACTTGATGGACAAACAGGCCTTTGTTAACATCAAGCTGAGGGAAGTCCTACAGAAATACTGCTATCAACATCCTTGGGTAAGTCCCTCCTCCCTCATATACATATCTGTTGTAGCTTATCCCCTGCTTATCCCCTGTCTCGGGAAAGCATTTCGTGTTCCTGGCTAGATATTGTCTCAATTATTATTGTTTCCCTGTTTAGCGCTTGATATCTGCTAGTCTATTCTTTGTTATTAGTGGCTTCGTAGGATATTTGGTTTGAGATGGGCTGCTGACAGGCTCGACTTTATGAATTCACAAACCTGAAGCTGCTGGCATATTTCTAACTCTTGTGTTTATTGCAGGAACAGAGCTATCAACTTGATTTTGTCTGCGGAGTGAGGGAATCTACATCCCTGCGACAACCTAATTTGTACCATGCAAATTTTTTCGTGAGCATAGATGCTGAGAATGATCCCGGACTTATCGCATCTGACAGACGCAAACTTTTCTTCGCTGAATTTTGGGCGCCAAGTATTTATGGAGACGATGTTAATTCGAAGCCTTCCAGCTGCTGTCCCGTATTTCACATACATGCTGGTGAGCTCTCATTCCTGCAACTAGAAGCTTTAATGCAATATAACCATGATCAATAACAGTGTAATTCCTTGTTTGATTGAATTTGGTCAAGGGTGGACAAACATGCCACTGATTTTTGTAGTAGCTGTATTTTTTAATCGAAATTTTGACACCTTTTCCCTTAATATGCTCTCATCCAATTTTTTTTTCTTTTTTGGCTGGCCTTAACGAACAGGTCGTTGCTCATTCTGCGAGGAGGTGGGAAGCATTATAGTGCATCCACCATCTGAAGATCATTGTGGGGGTAGCAATGGCTCGATCGGTTTACGGAGCTATGTAGGGGACAAGGTTCAAATCGCTGATTTCGAAGGCTTGTTGGATGAAGACTTCATTTATGTCGATCCTGTTAGAGATGTGGAGCTTGTGAAGACTATTAACGACTTCCATGGTTCTACTCGGGATTCGTGGTCGTTCCCGACAAGAAATTTTTCCTGGTCGTAGTCAACGAGTTTGTCGGAACGACATCAGTAATCAAACGGAGGGAGTACCACTCAATGGAGGGTGAAATTTCGATCCTCCTCTACAGCATGGGCATGGGAAGAAAAAATTCCATTCCAGGAATAATTGTGTGTTATACCAGGAGAGGTGGCTCATGCAGCCGACCCAAGTACTAGATGCTTTTGCTAATTATTAGGCGCTACTCCATGTGGGGCGTTAAATTGTTGTAGTAATTCTTATCGGTGAGGGATAAACTTTTTTATGTTAATATATATGATGCATTCTATACATTAACAATGCTTATGTTTTATTGCTCCAACATATTCTTCGTCTTCATCGTCAATCTCATTGTTGTGAGCACTTGTCCTGTGGTATCTAGCTAAGATATAGGAAGCTTTCTCTCAATTTTTCCATATCATTAATTTTCTAAACCATGTTTTTGCTCAAATTTGAAGTGACTTTTGGGAGAAATAATTGCAGGGAGGAGGGTGAAACAGAATTTTTTGTAGATGGGCATATGAAAAACCCTCCTAACATGTAGATAGGTTTCTGCAATTTTCCTAATAATCAGAGTAAGCTTAATGACACGTCAATTTCTTTCTCTTTTGTTTTTTGGAAAATGACACGTCGATTTCTGAGTGGCCCAAAAAGTCGACCAAAACGAAAAATAATGCCGCAGCTAGAACGGCAAAACGGGCTGCAAGTTTACTCCTTGGTCCGAGCCTGAATGCAAATATACACTCCTGGACCATGGACCACGAAGTAGCGCGGGATTTGGCCCGTTGCAACTGGAGATGGAAGGGTACCAAGCAACGTCGGCACCGGAATCTGCATGCGTGGCTTGGGCGCAGCCCTCCGTGTTGTGAAAAGCGCGCGTTAGCGTCACGGGACGCCGCTTCACCCGCACGCACCGTGTCGTCGTCCTCCGATCACCTCACCTGCTGCTGGTTGGCTGCCGCGCGCTTTTCGCCGTAACCGATTGGTTGGCCGGCCGGCCGGCGAGGCCGTAGATTTTATTCGGCGTCGGCGTCTGGGTGCAGCGTCGAGAACCGACGCTAGCTAACTGACGCGCCCCTTTCGGCTGCTGCCTTTTTTCGGCGCCTTTGCATTCGGAGCTGAGGTTCTCTGTTTCGGGCAACTTGTTTCTCTGCTGACGATCGAATGAATTCTTCTGTGTTTCCTTGTTCGACGATCCATGTGTAAAAGTACGCGTAACAAACTGTTAAACTGCCACACACACACTCCGCAGTGCCATGCTACCTGCTCCACGTATCTAGTGGCATCTTAGATAGGATTATTAATTTCGGTTCACTTGTTAGCTAGCATCACCCGCCACTGATGACCGCTAGCAAAGCCATTTCTCTGTTTTCTTTTTACAGATGCTCCAGCATCCATCCAGATGAGATGAGCCAGACAGAGGTGAACTGCCCCAGACGCCGCCTGCACGCGGTTAGTTGGGCCACGCACGAAACACTTGCCGGGGGCAGCATGCACGCATAAGCTATGCTGGCCGCTCCTCGATCCATCATGACGTGAGAGGAACGATCAACGGACGGACGAGGAGAGCGCTGCCTACCTCAATCGTCGCGTGAACGACGTGACCCCTGGCGACGCCGGAGCCGGCCGTCCTCCACCCGGCCTCCATCACCTTCCAAAAAGCGCAACGCTTTCCACCGAGCGGCGCGCGCAGGCAGGGTCAACCCGGCCGGCCGGAGCCGTGCAGCGTTGACATGCATGCATGCACGCGGGCGCCAGCTGCGAGATTGCCAGCCGCGACGACTTTGCCATGGGCGGCAGGGCACGGACGTGTCCACCTGTCCGCGCGCTGCGTAAACGCAACCACCTGCCATCGCCACCACGCACCAACTGTCCGATCGAGCGGTCGCAGAAGCAACGGGCCGTGTTGGTCGCCCGTGCACGTACACGCGCACGCGTCGCTGTCAGCCTCTCGACCATCGCCTCCTCGGACCACCGCTAGCTCTGGCCGCCAACACACACACGGGCCTGCAACGCAATGCAAGTCGGTCGCTGCTTGCTAGCCGCTGCAGCCTACATTTCTCGTGATCGCCCCAGCGCGCTGGCTGATATTTGCAGCCCTGTGGAGCTATAAAAGGCTCCCACCTGCTAGCCATTTCCGTAGCAACCTCGAGTTGGCCATAGATCTCTTCTTCCATCGAAGAAGACACCTACACCAACTTCTAGTTCTAGCTCTAGAGACCACTTGGCATATACATACATCTCCTATAGAGAGGCAGATCAGAGAGAGAGAGAGGTCAACAAGCTAGCTAGTGATATGGAGACGATTGCGGCGGCGAACGGCGGGGCGGCGAGGTACGGGAAGAGCAGCAGCAGCAGGTCCGAGCAGCAGGGTGGGTGCGGCGGGCACATGTCGACGATGTTCCAGATGCCGCTGCACTACCCGAGGTACAGCAAGGAGGACTACGAGGCCATGCCCGAGTGGCAGCTCGACCGCCTCCTCTCCGAGTACGGCCTCCCCGTCACCGGCACCCTCGACCAGAAGCGCAGCTTCGCCATTGGCGCCTTCCTCTGGGGCGGTGCCAGCGGCGGACACTGAGCCGCTCTATCATCCAGCTACATACTCTGCCTTAGCGAGTAATTAAAAGCTTCCCATCACCTAGGGGACGTTCATGCGAGCAATTAAAACTGTCGGCGTTTTCAGAAAGTGGAAATTGTACGTAGAGGCAGCAAAAAGAACTGAGTAATTTTGTACTCCGTAAAATAAAAATTAGAAGTGTGTCTGTATGTCTATGAAATCAACTGAGCATTTTTTGCTGGAACTCGGAACAACTAGAATCGAGCAATCTATCAACCTTACCGATGGAAACAGGGCGAAGCTAGGTTGGCAGGACTGGGGGCATATGAACCCCAGAAAAAAGGGTAAATCTATTGTTGACCTATGGATTTCTTCCCGCAATTGTCGACCCTGACTACGTAAACGCGGACACAATCACATGGACACTAACACCTCATGGCAAATACACTGCAAAATCGGCTTATAAGGTACAGTTAAAGGGATGTGTACTCTATCGTACGTGTCTTGTAAAATAACGCAATATACTTTGTGATCTGTCTATTTATAAATAACAAGCTTATATGGGTGATGTGTGACCCCTATGTTTCCATGCTCAGCCATGCTCATATGGGTGAAAAACACATTTTTACCTGATGAAAAGCTTCAATCACCTAGGTTGTTCATGCGAGCAAACTGTTGACGTTTTCAGAAAATGGTAATTGACGTAGAGGCAACAGGTAGAAACGAGTATTTACACTTGGTAAAATCAAAACTAGAAGTGTGTATGTCTGTCTATAAATTGACTGAGCGTTTTTTGCTGGAACTCGGAACAACTAGCATCGAGCAATCTACCAACCTTACTGATCGAAGCAGGGTGAAGCTAGGTTGGCAGGACTAGGGGCATATGCACCCACGACAAAAGGGAAAATCTATTGTTGACCTATGGATTTTTTTCCTGCAATTATTCATATTATTGTGCTAGATTATGGTGTTAGATACAGTTTTCAACCCTGACTGCGTAGACGCGGACAACATCAAATGGACACTAACACCTCACGACGAATACACTGCAAAATCGGCTTACGAGGTACAGTTCATGCGAGCATACTCTCGGCGTTTTCAGAAAGCATTGAACTGTACATGCAATATTTACTTCGCAAATCTAAAACTAAAAGTGTGTCTCGTTGTCTATAAATCAGTCGAGCGGTTTTCTTCGAACCTGAAACAATTAGCATCCAGCAATCCACAACCCTTGCTGATGGGAGCAGTGGCCAAGCTTGGTTGATAGGAGTGGGTGCATATGCCCCCTCGTCCAAATGGAAATCCATTGTTGGCATCTGTATTTTCACCGGTATCCACCTTATTACCATAGCCAGGCTCAGGTTTCCTAGATCCCCACCCGTCGGGCTTTGTGTAGACATTGATTTTGAGCGTTGCATCGATAACATCACAGAATTGGTTAGTACATGATTGATTGTTAATCACACCTATATGGATATTGTTCATCCATTGTGAGAAAAATAAATTATTAGTTCTTTGCCATCTCTCCTCCATCATCCTATCTTTCTAAGGCTCGTAAATATGGGCTGAGCATTGTGAAATTTATCATAATTAATGACACTTGTTGCGGGTCCTATCTATAAGCACTACATGAGCAATTGTTGCCTTTAACAGAGGTATGTATGTCTGTTTGAAGGTTCAGATCACACCTGTGGATGCAGAACGAGGGGATCATGTACCATTTCAGCTGTTCACTAGGAACACGATGACTTCCTTTGTCTAGTACTCCCATTTGCACGTGCATGACGAGGTGGATCCGCGTGTCAGAGATGGAACAAACAAGAGAACAAAGAATTGTACGTCTCTGTTCTCTTCTCTGACGAGACGATATGCCTGTGTTCTCATGAAAATCCTGCTGCGATTGTGGTGGAAAATCTGAGTAACTTCGAGTCCTCCATTGCTAATAATCAATCCATCACATCTGTCAGCCCGCAGTGGATCTCTCTCTCTCTCTCTTCTTTCTCCGCTGTGGGGACTTGGACCCTGCCGGTGCCGGGCTGGCGGCCGAGGCGGCACAGAAGCACGGCCACGGACAGCCGGGCCGCTCTAGGCAAACGAAGGTGACATGAGGTAGCTGTGAGGCCTCAAGAACCTCCTGCGTCCAGGCGGTAGGTAGCTCGTGGTGGAGGACAGAACGGTGTGGTTGTCGTCGACGACGCCGGCCAATCGAGCGGGAGCGTCGAGCGCGGCCCTGGGGTGGTCGCTATTTCAAATAGCGACCACCCCTGGGTCCCTCTCACCCGTTGGATCCGTCTTCTGCGATCGAGATGTGGATGATGGATGATGGATATTCACACAGCAACGACGGCCCGCCCCTGCTCACGCGGCCGCTTGTGGTTCCCTGCTCTGCTATGCGCTGCGCAATGTGCGCATGTCGTTCCGACTCTTGTGAGCCGCAGCACCGGAATCGCCCAGCGGCCGGCGGTCGCAAGAGTCTTCTTCGACGGGGGGAGGCTTTATTCCGTCCCGGTGGTCGCGCCGCAGAACGCCATGAGCACGAACCCATTTGTTGTGGCCTGGCTTTCGAATGCAAAAGGAGTATCGATCGCTGGTCGCCGTTGTGTCGTCCCAGCTTGTCGGGGACGCTGGAACGGATGAACGCCACCGAGTTGTTGTGATCGATGAGGTCTTTTCCAGAACTTGGCCACGGTCATTGCAAGGTAGCGAAGCTCTTCCCCCACATGTCCTCAGTTCCTCCCTCGATTGCGTTCCCCTGTCTCGGGCATGAATCGCAAGAGCAAGTTTGCAATTTGAAGCCAAACGACCAAAGGCACATCTACAACGCTCGACGAAGGAAACAGATGCACGCGCGCATGCGGCTCAAGAGCGTGTTTACGTTCGACAGCCTGACAGACAGACAGAGCCTCCACGCCAATGTCGGCTTCCGTTGTTCTCATCACGCGCGCCGAGGGTCAAAGACTCAAAGGTGCTGCTCAAGGACGTGCCGGGGTCGCAGCCGGGTGATTTGTCGTTGCTGACAACGATTGCAGCCAAGTGCAATGTGGAATCTGCAACCAGAGTGAAAAAAGAAGAAGTTATTTTTCGTTTCGTGGAAAACAAAAATGCATCGTAGTTAAATTAAACTGGGCAGTTTCGGAAAAGCAGGGTCAAATCGTTTTCTGCAGTTTGCTTTAGAAAAGGATCCTATGCTATCCTAGTGCAATGCATAAGCATGATTCCGTCATTGATGAACAAACTTAACATTGACCCGAAAGCTAAACCGACCACCGACCTTGCTGGCCGGAGGTACCACCACTGGTATGAACAGTCAGCAGTCTTCAGTCCGGTGGCGGCGCCGCCTCCAGGACTTCGATCTACGGGACGTTTACATCTAATCATCATCTTGCAACACAGGCGCCGATCGAAAAAGCTTGATACGTATCAAGTTTGAATAGTGAACCTTAATAGCGTTTCTTTGACGACGAAATTTATATGTTTAGCCAGGGGCCCACACAACTGAGCACCAAGATAGTGTGGCCAATCAAGTTGGGTGAAAGCAACGGCACAATTTGAATATATCGATTTATGATCAGTTAACCTATTCTTCAGTCGCTTTCCGATAGTAGCCTGTTAGCTAGCCATACCGGCCTTCGTGGCCATATATCGATCGATCGGTCTTTTGCGGTCGGAAGCGTGATGACGATGGCCATTGCTTGACGATTGACGTGGGCCTTACTAGCTCGCGCTTTTTGCGTTGCGTCCAAATCGAAAGGACTAGGCAGAACAGTAATCTGATTACGTAGAGCTTGGTAAGATCGATGTTAGTGAGTGTAAACCTAAACCAGTGTTATCAGCTTTTAGTTTCCTCCCGCGTTCTAGAAAAAGCTTTTAGTTTCCTCCCTTCAGAAACAAACCTTTTATTTTGCGAAACTTCAGAAACAGGCTTGTACATGGCCCTAGTATCACAAAGCTGAGCAGAACCGACACAATTGGACAAGCTGAGTAGAGTACCTTAGGCTATTCCCAATAGAGAGTTTTATTTTATTGTTTTATGTCATATGAAATGTAAATGAAACACCTCTCTCTCCAATGCATAATTTTATTTTGTTGTTTCTTAAACTTGTCATAGCATTTAATTGTTGCTCAAATAAAATGAAACCCCTATCTTCAATGCAAGTTTCATGCCATTTCATATTTTGGAAACTGTATATCCAGTTTCATCTAGATGAAACTGGTTTCCTCTCTCTTCATTATTAACCTGCCACATCACCAAAATTACTGACATGACACATCATTTATTGAAAATGAAACTCCCAATTGAGAGTAGCCTTAAAGTAGTGATAAGTGCAGTGACACATGAGGTCAAATACTAGAAGATCACCGGGCCTGCGATTCCATAACCATCGGAGGGCCCACGTGCAGTGACAGATGGAGGGATACGGCACGCGGCCGGATCAGATATTCATCGTGTCAGCCTCCGGGAGAGCGAGAGAGGCGCCCCGGGACAAGCGTGCCATTTGACGGCACGCCGCGAAGAATATCCATCCAAACAGCCATTTACCACTTTGCTAAAAGCTCCGACGAGCAAATTACCCTTCTCTCCTTGCTCACACGGTTCACACACTCGAATCGCCTCTCTATCCCGAGCTAAGAAAGCTGAGGGAGGCTGCCATGGCTCGGCTCCTGCAGCTCCCGGACCTCGCGGCGGCACGGCCGCCGGCGGCCGGCACCGCAAGGAGTCGGGGAAGTGTCGTGTTGGCCGCGGCGGGGGGCCGCGTCGAGCAGAAAGCGACGGGGAAGACGCGGGTCATCAGGGTAGCGGACCCCGTGCGGGAGGGGAGGCTGCCAGTGCCGCCGCCGCCGCCGCTCTTCTCCGTCCCCGTAACGCCGTCGGAGTCGCCGGCCGCGACGAGGAGGCGGGAGGAGGACGAGGAGGAGAGGCGGAGGTACTACCTCAACATGGGCTACGCGATCCGGACGCTCAGGGAGGAGCTCCCCGATGTGCTGTACAAGGAGCCCAGCTTCGACATCTTCAGGTTCGTCCGACTCCGTTAACCCCTCTCGAATTGATGACAAGTTTGATCCTTTTGATCTGTCTTGGGTAGAATCGATGTACAAAATGGTAAAAGTCCTGATATTTCAATTTCCTAAAAAAAGCCTGATCTTGCCCATTGTGGGTGCTTCAGTTGATTCTTACTGCAAGGATTTTTTTTTTCTATATCAAATTTAGGAAGAAAAACCGTGTGTAGCTCAGGTTGTTGATTGAGAACGCAATTAGTTGGTTGTATATATTTCATGTCGGACATTGAAATGACAGTGAATTTTTTGCTTGCTATCCACTGATAGAGAAGTTGACCCTGTCTCACGCTGGAAGCGATAGTTTAGCTTAGCCTTAAGAGTACTGTTTTAGTCGGTGCAGTGGCCAGGCGTGGAGTTGGAATGGAGGACTTGGGTAGTGTAGATTGTATTGGTTACTGTTTCGTGTGTTAAATGTGATATATCTCACCTGAAGAACGATACCCAGAAATGAAGCTCAGATTTGAATCCCTATATAAGGTTGGTTGGTTGGGATCCAGCCTCCAGGTTATCGGTGGTTATGAAAAGAGCTCTTGTTTATAAAGCTGTCAGAGAATGGGATTATAGGAATATTTTGACACTGTGATGACAGTATACTCTTATATTGTCCATTTTGTGTTGAGTATCCTACAGCGATCTGAGGGATGGACTGTAGAGGTTATATGCCTAAGATTTGCCCTTGAAGCACCAGTCCATGTATTAGATTTACTATGACAAGTTTCAACCTTTTCTTTTGTGTGTTTCATTTTGACCTTATTTTCCCAATAACTAATTATTAACCTTACATTGTGTTTGATGCGTTTTATAGTTGTGTCGAGACATGGCACTCTTTCTCGTTTTATTTTTCATAGCAACATGCCCTTTGCTCCACCTATTATAGTTATACTATCCATTGTTTGGAGTGTTTAATCCGCAGTGCAGATGGAAACTTACAATTTCAAATCTCCTTGTTCATTTTCGACTTTTATTTGCTGCAGTATTTTCTTGTGGAGATACCTCAGCAAATTGACTCTTATCAGTTCATCGCTGGCTTGCACATTTGTTTTACTGACCTTATCAGTATCCCTGAGTCATTTTTATCGTTTGATTGTCCTATACATTACGCTGTTGAAGTCTGTCTTTATTTTATTTTATTTGGAAAGACATGAAGCCTGCCCTCCCCCCTGTTATAATTCGTAAGCTTTGAACCATTTGGTTTGATTTACATGCAATGGACAGTGTACCATTATGCCTCAGTATTTACTGAACTATATAACGTTATCTACTAGCCAGAAAAAAATATATATAAACATGATAGCATAGTTTCATATTTTGCTTCTGAACCACCATGTCAGCTTCATGTTGAAGCTTTGCATGAATTCTCTGTTGAATTGAGCTTGGGTCTGCAGCTGTACTATTTGCTTGTGTCACACTTACATGATTAGGTTATGTTGTCAGTAGTCTACAGTTTGTGAAGATTATACTTCTTTCAGAGATTGTTATCTGTTGTGTTCTCATTTGTCAATTCCTGATTCCATTTGTTACTGTTTTTTCAGAGACGACATTGTCTTCAAAGATCCTTTGAATACATTCAAGGGCCTTGAGAATTACAAAAGAATATTCTGGGCACTACGTTTTACTGGACGGATCTTCTTCAAAGCGTTGTGGGTAGATATAGTTAGTATATGGCAGCCTGCCGAGAATCTTGTCATGATTCGCTGGATTGCACACGGCATTCCCCGAGTCCCATGGGAGGGTCATGGCCGCTTTGATGGTGCTTCTGAGTATAAACTAGACAAGAATGGGAAGATATTTGAGCATAAGGTGCATAACGTTGCTATGAATCCACCAACAAAATTCAAGGTCCTACCAGTACAGGAGCTTATTAGGTCACTTGGTTGTCCATCTAATGCAAAACCAACTTATTTTGAGGCTTCATCTCAAAATTTGAGCGCTGCGCCATCTTTCTTGAGATTGGCATGGATAAGATGCTACATTTCACTGTGCCGTATGCTTTCTCTAGAGAACCTAGGAGAAGGATAGGTGTGGTTTGGTATGATAGCTCTAGTTTTTGTCTTTCCACCATGTGATAGCGCACGAAGCGTTCTACTCGAGTCATAACAGCTGTATATATGTATAGTGAGAATTTATAAAATAAGAATGTCTCTTGGTTAATACTCTTATGTATATACTGTAATGCTCCACAGCCTCCACTTGTTATTGATTGTTAAATTTACCAGTCAGCAAGTCAGTTTTGACATGTTATATTCCCAGGCGTAGCATCATGGCAGCCCGCGTGTACAATATATGAGCCTAGTTCTTTAATATATGTACAAATAAGTATCAACACAAGCCATCTGTATTCAACGCACAGAAACATTAGAAAAGGAAATTAATAGCAAATATAGAAGTTCATTAACAGTGACGCTGAGTGGGAACAACACATTCCGGATCCACGTTTCAAACTGTACATAATCTAATTAATTGAAGTTTTATTTATATTTATAACCAGACGAATCTAAACATAATTTTTTTCATATTTGTTATGCTCGGGGACATGAAGATTATCAAGTACATATGTTTCAAGCATACAGCAACAAGCCGTGAATAGTACAAATTACTGGCAAATCTGAAAGTGAGCATTTTGCATCATATCGAAACCTACCCAGCTCAAAGAATGATAGGCCACTTGTTGCTGGTCCAAAATGCTGAGACTTAAACAGAAGGAAAAAATGGTCACATCGAACAAATCACCCAAAAGACCTATGTCACTGGAGGAAAGATTACGGTCCTGATAAAGACCTTCACGCTTTTCATTCTCTACTTGTCCCGGTGTTCATGAATTCTGACATCAGTGCGCAAGCTCCTAGTTTCCAAGAGATGCTGGCAGAATAATGCTTCCATTCCTGACAGGAATACGATGTTCCAATAATTTGTATGAAGATGTAGGACAAGCAAATCCTGGTCGGCCACCCTGCATCAATAAGCCACCAAGTTGCCCCTTAGATATGCTCTCTGTAGCCATTATACAACATACATCTGAAAAAAATTGCCCAAAACAATTTGTGCATATGGCAACTTTCCCATCAGGTTTGTGGGCCATGCAGCATTCACACATCACATTACTACTTGCTATCAGGATGGGAATGTTTCCACGTCCCGATGTTTTCAATCAATATGGATAAAAGAAAACTGTGATATCTGAGACTCTGAACGGTACCTTCCCTAGTCGAAGCACCTGAGGAACCGTCTGTCATGTTTCTAACTAGCTAACGTTTCGCTATGATTTCTATTTGGAACAGAAAAAAGGGTAACGTTTCACTTTTGATGTTTATTTTGCATGAATTTGTAATATTGCTCGAATATACAATTTGAGATCGTGACATAGAATCTCTCCATTTACACTTTCTCCAAAAAAAATTTCAATTGTGTCGAACTGTCCATAGTTTTGCAAAATTATTGTTTCAGCTTTAAGAAACAAGGGTAATATTCCTAGCACAACTGATTCTGCTCAACATACAGAAATTATAGCACATGGCTGAAGGCACATCAAAATTCAGTTCAAGTAAATGCATGTGAATTATTGCTGATGAATTCAAGAATTCAAGAAGGAATAAGATGCCACACCTTTGTCTGATGTATCAATGGGCAGTTGGACCAGCGAAAGATTTTGTCATCCACTTATCCTTGCTAGGCCCCCTGACAACAGACCTCCCATGAAAACTCTAATCCAACATCTTTCCACATACGGCCAGGGTATGTAGAATCTGATACCATGCTGTGCGAGATCACTTGCTTTGCAGAATCTTTAGTTCTAACACTGAAATGTAAAAAAGTCTCACAATTTGGCCATAATGTTAAGACACCACCACACACCACCACACAAAAGAAAAGAACAGAGGAAGGGAAAGGATTCTAATATTCGATCATTGGTATATTTTGTTCGGAATTATTGCATGAGACAAAAGGCGAGGGAAAGAGAAGATTCTAACACTCTACTACCAGACTTATTAAGAATAACATTCTTCCTATGCAAATAGCTCGGTCTCAGGTGATTTTCAGAGTCAAATGGTAATAAAGTGTGAGCTATTCGATTAGTTCTTTCTATAATTATAATGAAACATTAAATTGTAGCAAACCATTATATTTTAACCCCATGTTTGGCTACTAGCATTTCTTCAAAATGGAAGTTTTCACATATAAAAACATACCAAATAAGCAAAACAATAAACATTTTTTGAGGCAAAAAAATGTTTAGAAACCTGCTTCCTTGATTTCAAAACTATTACTTTACGATTCTGGCATGCCCTGAAAAAATGTGGATCTTCCTCTCTCTCCCTCACAAAAAAGAAAAAGTGTCGACAGAACTAAATCAAAGATCACAAACTTGACACTCATATTGTCTTCGCATGTTCAAGCATTAAATAAGACTACAGACTTTTGCAGCAAATTCTCTTTCCCAATGACACTGAGGAGGTTTGCCAAATAGCATAAATATTAAAGGACTGAATATAAATAATAGAACAGTTTCAGGGAGAAATAACATGAAAAAACAAAATACCAACCTCCAGATGTTTCCAGTTGGTGTAATCAATGACACAATAAGTGAGAGTTTGGAGCCTTTGGGCAAAGAAAACAGCATGAATGACGAAATAATAGGGTTTTGGGCAGTGATTTTACCTTGAAATTCAAATATTCGACTTTCAACAAGTTTGATTTTCGCTAAAGCTTCTTTATTTCTAGTGGAGTGATACACCATGATGATGGCAACGAAAAACTATCATTATTTTTTGTTCTTTCATATCTGTGAAACAATTCCCATTTTCTAGTCCCCAATTTTTCTCTCATAATAATTAATTTTGTCCAAAACTTTTCTCACATAATAATTAATTTTGTCTACCAGGTCTATGTAAGCCAAGTAGACTACTCCATAAACGCAATAATGAAAGGTTCAAGTTATTCATGTGGTGGGGAGCCTTATTCATTTTTTTTTATATATTTCATGGCTGTATCCATACACAACAAAGTTGCCACCCTCTAGAAACGATCTGCTCCAAACATGTCTATTCTGATGCAAGGTGAACGTGGCAAACCATACGATGTAAACACCAAATCGAAACTGGACAATAATTATTTCAGATGATATATTCCAATTCTCCATCAGAACATACATTATTGAGCGAAAGCATCTTGATATCACATGTATGACATTTCCGATTGAATTCAACTTCTCATGGTAACACTATGCTTCTACACCATCTTTTTATACCTGCAAAACAACCCTTAACATCTAAAAGGAAAATCTATATATACCCTCCCCCCGTCCATAAGACTGCAATTCAACAACCAGACTGAAGTACAAATAGAACAACTGGCATTACTTGAGCTTCTGTGTGCAATACCAAGATACGTGTGTAAAAAGCACCTTTGAATTGGAGAATGAATGGAAAGAAGGGTAGTATAAGGATTGATATGTTCTTACCATCAAACAATGTGGTGACAGAAAGTGCAAAGAAGCCAATCACTGAAGACAGTCCCTCCCCCAGTAAGTGGGTATACGATGTCTGGGAATTTGCAAGGCAGGACAGGAACAGGGTCACCTTTGCACTCAAGGTTGGCCTAGCTTGCGTCCTTGTGTCATTGCTCATACTCTTCCGTGCACCCTATGACATCTTTGGGACTAACATCATCTGGTCCATCCTCACTGTTGCTATCATGTTCGAGTATACTGTAGGTACGTATATCATATTTATGCATGACTAACATTGTGAACAAGATATCTGGATATGTTATTTTTGTATGGATAAGCATTGACAATGAATATGTGAAAGCATTTATGATTGAAAACTCTTATGTATAGGTGCAACTTTCAACCGCGGATTCAATCGGGCTCTTGGAAGTGTACTTGCTGGAGTATTTGCGATAGTTGTTATTGAAGTGGCTATGTTTAGCAGCCCTTCAGCAGAACCATATATCATTGGTTTCAGTATCTTTCTTGTTGGTATGCCTTAATTAAGCCGTTACTTTATTCATTTATGTTGACATGAAATGCAATAGATTTTTACATTACCTAGTATTTCACTTTCCTTCAGCCTTCTTACTGTGCAACACGTCATGCAGGAGCTGTAACATCCTTTATGAAGCTTTGGCCATCACTAGTTCCATATGAGTATTGTTTTCGAGTTATTCTATTCACCCACTGCCTGATCATTGTATCGGGCTACCGCATGGGAAACCCAATAAGGACTGCGATGGATAGACTCTACTCGATTGCAATTGGAGGGCTCGTCACTGTTCTTGTAAATGTATTTATCTGCCCGATATGGGCAGGGGAACAACTTCACAATGAGCTAGTTAACAGCTTCAACTGTCTGGCAGACTCCTTAGAAGGTTCTGCCCATCATCCAATCCTAGAGACACCTTTTTTTTCCCCACATATTACAGTAGAGGTTGCAAGAGATATAACTCTTTTTTATTTCTATTGCTCTAGAGTGTGTAAAAAAGTACCTAAGCAATGATGATTCGGAACATCCAGATTTCTCCAAGACTCTCATGGATAACTTCCCCGATGAACCAGCATTCAGGAAGAGCCAAGCTATCTTAAATTCCTCAGCAATACTTGACTCACTGGTAAGCATTTGATCTCATTCTATATGCTTATTTTGTATCGTAATCATTGATATGGTGGTAATTTCCAGGCAAACTCTGCTAAGTGGGAACCACCACATGGAAGATTCAACCACTTCTTCTATCCATGGGCAGAGTACGTGAAGGTTGGCAATGTTCTTCGGCACTGTGCCTATGAGGTGATGGCTCTGCATGGTTGTCTACACTCAGAGATTCAGGTATTGTAGAGAGCATTTCAAGTACTTGTACAAATTTCCCTTTATCCTTCCTCTGCCTAGCTAACAGTAGCTATTTCCCACACAACATTGAACGCCGGTTTTATACACAAACATAACATATAAAGAGAAACATGAGATTGGGATGCACACGTGAACTATCTGATCTGATCCTAGGAAGCAAAAACATTGTGTTCCTTCGTTTGAGAATAGATTTGACACATTCACAAGGTCCTTTACAGACAAGCTATTAGTTTTTTGTCCAAGTAGTGATAACAAAGTAATCTCTATGTCTGAGAAAAGAAGAAGAAGAAGAGGAAACTCGTTCCATGATGCTACTAAGTTGTAAAGCTATATATTCAAGAACGCGATAGTGATGCCTAACAGAAGGACAAGAGAGGAGCATACCTAATATTTGAGGAATGTCATCAGAAAATGTGTCTTTAGAAGGACATTTCTGTATAAATGTTCAGCACACCTTCGTCATAGTTGATAGCTTGCATGTGTCAAAGTTGCAACCTCAGTTAAACAACATTTTAACATTCATCATAGTTAACATCCTGTAGAAACTTTTTTGTTGGCTCTTCGTTTATGCAAGGTGCTGAGGAATAAGATAAATAGTTTGTCAGAAAAAACATATACTTTAGCAGGTAATCGTAATATCAGAAGAATATGAGACTGTCAACTTAACTGAATGGGAACATAACCTACTTATACAGAGTGTGGGGAAATTGAAAAAGAAAAACTATCTCAGCTAAAATGCTAAATTTGTTAAACAATTATATGCAGTAAGACTACAAAAACACCCAGTAACACAACTAGAAACTTAAATCAACAGCGTGACAACTGAACAAAGTTATCTAGTGTTATCAACGCAAAATAAGAAAAGGTTCAAAATATGCATATTTCCACATGATATCCAAAGTTCATTTTCTCAGTATATGCATACCTTTTTCACAGGTTTCATGCCATCGGAGCAACTTATGTAATGATCAAGATGGCCAACAAGTTATTGACCTTGATTTGTGTTTTACTCTAGTAATTTACACTTATGCAGGCACCATACACCCTAAGGGGTGCCTTCCAATCTGAGATCTTAGATGTCACAAACCAAGCTGCGGAGCTGTTGCACAGTCTAGCAAAAGATGTAAACAACATGAAGTGGAACCTTCAAACAAGCCAGCTGAAGCATGTCCATGTCTCGACAGAGCGTCTGCAGCATTCAATTGACTTGCACTCATACCTCTTTATGGCAATTCATGAAGACAACTCTGCCAAGGCACAACTGAAAACGAACAGAGTTGCCTCTTTTAACATCAAGGATTTCACTAAACAGAGCAACATAACTGGGAAAACAACCACACCATCAGAAGTGCTGACGCAAGCAGAATCCTACCATGAGGTGATGAAAAGGCAGCAGAGGAGGCTGCATTCATGGCCTTCTATGGAGGTCGTTGATTGTGAAGATGGCAGAAATGTGGTTTCTGATATGATACCGATGATGCGTGCACTTGAAAGCACCTCTGCTCTGTCCCTTGCGACATTTACATCTCTACTGATTGAATTTGTTGCCAGGCTAGATCGTTTGGTTGAAGCTGTTGAGAAGCTCTCAAAGATGGCAAGGTTCAAGCAGCAGATTACAAACTAATCATTCAATGAAACTGGCAGATTAAGGATCACTGTACCAATAGCCTACAGAACTAAGCACCTACATGCTAAAAGCATCCGTGGATTTGAAGTTCACTCTTCCATACTTGAAAGGGAGAAATGTTACTAACTGATGTTTGTCAGTTAATGTAGCAAACTTTAAGAGAAAAATATACTAGTTCCTAATCCTATGTGATCTGTTCGGCATTGATGATCATTTTTATTCTGAAGTATTTTATGGCACAATGAACTGGTAAAATTTAAAGCACCCATTTGAATTTTCTGTGCATATTTTCCATTTACCTTAAACTCTGCTTGAATTTGGCTAATTGGGCCCACATGCAAGCAAGTACATTTGGCATTGAACAAACCACTGCTGGAACGAGACTGACAGACCACAAGGCTATTTCGTAGACTAGATTTTCCAGCTATGCATTATGCATGCCATCCAGAATCACCATTCTATCAGAATGCCAACTAAAACACGGACTAGTTAAAAATCCTTCATCATCCAAGAAACCCCGCACAAGAAATGAAGATAAGGAATGAAAAATAAAATCTATGTCAGCATGAAATCCAAAACTAGAACAAGCAGGGCGCGTACAGAAGCATAACGCCGAGCACCTGGTGTGCATTCCCGGATCGGCGGTCGGGAGAGACGCCTCCGTGAAGGTACTAACAAGGATCTCGCGTGCTCTTTGCTTCGATTGAAGGGATAATGCAATGCGGGGCCACGGGGCACCGTGCATGTCTCTTCCACGGTTCCACGATGCTGGCAGTGGCAGTGGTAAGGCGCGGCGCCGCGGCGCCATTGTCGAGCACGAACACCATCGCCGTATTTTAAGCGAAAGAGGGCCGAGCCGGGCACAGCGAAATTAACAATGGCCCGTGTGAATGGTAATAACGGGCCGATTCGAAGTAGTGTGCAGGCCCAATAAAGTTGTCCCATCCAGGCCCGTTTGCGGAGGCGGACCACCCTTTCGAACTCTATCCACGCCCAACGGCCGAGAGGAAACGGAAGGCCAACTCACTCGCGCCCCGCAACCACCGCCGCCGTGGCGCCATGGCCTCCGTCGCCTCCTGCTCCTGCTCCACTCTCTTCGCCTCCTCTTCCTCCTCCTCCACGCCCTTCCGCAAAAGGACGTTTCGCCAGTCTCTCCGCACGCCGCCGCGCCGCCGGAGGCTGCCTTCGCCCGGCCTCTCGGTACAGCTCCCCCTACCTCTTGGTCATTGTTTCTTGCGCCGAAAATGACAGTTCCCGACGACCTGGGGCGAATTTTATTGCAGGCGTTGAGATGCATCGGATCGGGGAAGCCGCCGCCACCGGTTGGAGGAGAAACACGGTTGTCGGTTCGGGAGGAGGCTGACCGAGTTGATGATCGAGGTGCATTCAGAGCCCCGCCGTTCGATGCGTCTTGCGGGCTGGCGTTCGCGACGGTGGCGGGGTTGCTCATGCTCCAGGGGTCGCAGAAGGCGCTTGCCGCTACGCAGATCGCGGGGTTGCAGCCGGCGGACGTGCTGGGGGAACTCGGGGACATCAGTACAGGTTTTGCTTCAGTTAGGAGAACTGCCTCTGCCTTGTTATGCTTTCCCCGTTTCATTCTCTCCTTTGTATTCACATCCCTGAAAACTGGTTACTTGACCTCTAATCACATTTCTTTTTCTCCCCCATTGCTTCATGACTGATCCCTCTGCCCGTATTAATCTGCATTTCAGGCTTTCCTGTTGATATTCTTTTCTGAGCTAGGGGACAGAACGTTTTTCATTGCGGTAAGCGATAGTATTCACTTCATAGGCATAAAATGAGATTATTTTTTGCATTTAGAGGTGCTTACTAACATGTCCCATGGCTTAAACTACACTGTTGTTTCGGGGTTGCAAAAACGAACTGGGCTAAGTGCCCTAACATTCAGAGTGTACTAGTTTAGTTTTTGTTTCACAAGTTTCAGCAGAATGCAGACAAATGGTGTGCACATTCATGATTTCATCTTAAAATACCTTGAACGCTTACTTCTCTCCATATGTTGGGTGAGTTTTAAGAAATGACAGACGCATATCAGTCGCTTTAGAGCAAAAAAAAAAAAAAAAAGGCTTAGACAACCACTGGTAGTTCAATTAACCTTTCTCCTAGCAAATGGTACAATGTTTCATGAAAGAAATGCTTCTGTTCCGCAAAGTTTTTCTCTTGCTATTTACATTTAATTTTTACCATACATAACTTTTTGCATTGACATGTACTAAAATGAGTCATTGATAAATGCTGCAGTTGCATGTGTTTGAATAGGCACTTTTAGCAGCTAGAAGCTCTGCAGGAGTAATTTTTCTTGGCACATTTGGAGCTCTCGCGTAAGTAAAATGAATGCATTTAATGCTCCTAAATGTTATGTTTCTTCTTCAATGCTATCACAGACTTTGTGCGCTTCTTGTTACATATTTGAAGTTCCAGGAATATTCGGTATTACATAAATGAATTGTTTTTCCTGTGTGATTAACAGGGTAATGACGGTTATATCTGTAGTTCTTGGTCGAGCATTTCACTATGTTGATGGCATCATTCCATTTAGGTAATTGTACTCACTGTACAGGAAAATTTGCTATTGGATGCTCATGTTTACGGACCTATATTTATATGCAGTTTTGGTGGTACTGATTTCCCTATCGATGATGTCGCTGCTGCTGGTCTCTTGGTAAAGATATTGCATTTTTGTTCAACAAATTGAAATATGTGCTCGGATTTGTGAAAGGAGTGTGTGGTTGCTAATCTTGCATTCTTGTGCAAAGTTAAAACACGTCCTATTATTGATGACCAATTTTACTGGATTATAGATCTATTACGGGGTTACTACATTACTTGATGCAGCTTCAGGTGATGGTGAAAAGATGAATGAGGAGCAAGAGGAGGTAGAAGACTTAAGCTATGCCAAAAGCATTTAATTACTTATATTTAATCTAATGTATTGAATTCCGAGTACGGTAGCAATCTGGATGTATGGAAAACCTCTTTCATGCCAATATATCATCTAAAAATTTTAACAACCTGAGTATGACTATATCCAAAACTATTCTATTTATCCAATTTTTGTGTGCTAATGTTTTGTGTCACGGGCTTCCAAAAGTCATCTCTGTTTCTGGTTCAATATACTTACTAGAATAACAAATAATCCAATCCATCCTCCATGACCTCTCTATTTTGCTTCAGTGAACCTCTCTTTCGATACCTGGCATGACTACCATATCATTTTCTTAAAAGAAACTTAGCAAAAAAGAAATGCATACAAGCTACACTACAAAAAAATACTAGAAAACTGGTAACTTGCATTTCCTTTTTAACTCTTTGAAGAACATAACTGGAGTGCTGCCTTTCAATTGAGATATTTGTCCTGCACGAGCTGAAATCAGGGTGTAGGACACTTGCACAATTACTACGGCTTTATAGAATGATATTCCTGTTCTTGAACATGATTCTAACTTACATATATTACTCTGTTGAACAATTGTAGGCTGAGCTAGCAGTATCAAAATTTTCTGGAAATGGGGCAGGAGTCATGTCTGCTGCCAGTACTATTGCTAGCACATTTGTTTTGGTTTTTGTTGCCGAATGGGGTGATAAGTCATTTTTCTCTACAATTGGTACGTATCCTAACTCCATTTTATCAATGATTCAATTTCTATGAGCATATTCAACTTTGATGCTACATTTCTATATTTTCACAGCACTTGCTGCTGCTTCATCCCCTCTGGGCGTCATTGCTGGATCGCTTGCTGGTCATGCTCTTGCCACAGTGGTAAGATGAGTAGTGACTATAACAGTTTAGAATTGAAACAAGATAAGATGGTGTCAGTTTGCATGAACACTCATTAACTGTCCCAGATTCACATACTCGAGCAATAAGTATTATAATACTGCGATGGAATTCTGTCAATCGTTTAGTGCTTCGACCATTTGTTGGTCCATTGATCCATTTTGTCTTAGTATTTGTTACTTTCTGGTACATTGATCTATATTAGGAAGCCTTCATTGATTTGATTCCTATGAAGAGTATAAGCGAGATAGGACTCTATTCCCTTCCATTGTTCACCAAAAGATATATGAACCAAACAGTAACAGTGCTGCAGTCTTCAGATTTCTGGAAGTAGTTTTCTTCGAAAAAATTGAGATTAACGAACTCCTTCCTACAGATTGCAGTTATTGGTGGCTCTTTGCTGGGAACATTCCTGTCTGAAAAGGTAAAGTGGTTGATTAACCAAAGCAACTCAAATTTACTTTCTAACTAGGTCTGGCCAAATAGCGTCCCTTCCATGTTATTAAGTTGGTTTTTGATTTATTTGTCAAATAATCAATCACAGGCATTTTAGCAGCTAAGGTTGTAATGCAAAGAGATTCCTAGTTTCATTTAACCAATGATGCGTTTTAATGTAGAAAACAGCTGTTGGTTCATTGATAAAACCTTGATAAAATTCTTGAATCGTATGTTTTCAACAAAGTATCTGTGCATAATGTCACTGAAATGAAGCTTTCTTGCGCAGATTATAGCATACATTGGAGGGAGCCTCTTTTTAGCTTTTGCTGCCATTACTATAGTTGAGATTGTGACATGAGTAGTTCCAAGATTCAAGTACCGAAAGGTGTGTAATGAATGCAGCATACAGTGACAGGCTGCTGCGACCAAGTGTCTTCTTTTCTCAAGTCGTAACAATCAGCTTGGCTAATTGTATCAGAGCATTGATTTGTTACCAAACTTTGATTGTCCACAGGAACTTCGTTGTCTGCATGGAACATCCCACACTTGCATAGAATGATTTTCTGTTGGAGGTGAGAATTTCTGCTTCTTTATCGAAGGCAATGTTTCGTCAGTGTGATCTGTGATCAGCAACCCGACGTCAAAGCAGAAGATGAGATTGGGAGAAATATTTTGAATTCCGGGAAGCCGTTTCTTCTAACATTATTTACATATACATCTACCAAAGATTGTAAAGGAAAAGGACAACTGGTAACCACACTAAGGTTGATGCCGGTAACCCTTGATGCAGCTGATGGAACTGTTTCAGACTTTCTGCCTGCTGCAGCCTTTTCTCTCTTTTTTTCACAGTACCCTTTTTGTATTCGACTCTTTTAGTTCAGTGTATGCCTTGTGCCCTTTTGTAACAGTGGATAATTTTTTTTTCCGAGTTCTGGTGCCCCTGCCTTATTGCATAGCAACAGCAAAAAACTGTTAACAGCAAACTCTGTTTAACATCAACCTGCATCACCAAAACAACTACATACAAGCTAACCCTAGTGTCCATTTAGGAAAAAAAAAATGTTTGCTTAAATGACATCCAGAGTGTCCAAAATCTGAATCTTTTTTTGAGGTACAAATATGAAATACATGTATGAATTGGGAGTGCTGGTCTAGTTCTTACACAAGAATTGGGCTACTGTGCTAAGTTTCACAAGATGGGAAGAACAAGATCTGCGTCTCTATTCTTGGGATTTCCTCTATATATGGTCATTGTCTCCTCATCTAGATCAACCAAGACAGTGCACAGAGTGTACAACGTTGGGCCTGAAAAGAAGTTGCAAGAGGGAAACAAGTTCATTTCTTGTTGAAAATTGACATTATTCAGTAGCCAGCAGCTGAGCACACATAATAAATACTAGTAGTCGTGTATAAGTTTGATTGAACAGACTAGTCACCTGTCATATAAATGGGGTACTTGTCATCAGCCGTATCTCCGAGCAGTGAAAGTGCCGTCTCTTTGGAGTCCACTGAACACTGCG